>JAUMHI010000051.1:6353668-6394629 GCA_032359435.1 Enteromius unitaeniatus
CCAGTCTTCCTCCAGACTCTGGCACCTTGATTTCCGAATGACATGCAAAATTTGCTTTCATCCAAAAAAAGTACTTGTTTGTACTCTCTGTAGCCCAGGTCAGGAGCTTCTGCCGCTGTTTCTGGTTCAAAAGTGGCTTGACCTGGGGAATGCGGCACCTGTAGCCTATTTCCTGCACACTCCAGACTCTGTCCACTGCTTCCACAGGTCCCCCAAGGTCTGGAATCGGTCATTCTCCACAATCTTCCTCAGGGTCCATTAAAAACGCTTTTCTTTTATTGGTTGGATGAAATATGCAAATTTTTTGAGATTTTGTGTTTTCATGAGCTGTATGCCAAAATCATAATAGTAAAACAATAAAAGGCTTGAACTACTTCAGTTGTGTAATGAATCTAAAATACATGAATTTTTAGTTTTTCCACAACGATGCCTCTTGTACATCATATTATCATCTTCTGGGAGATGCCTGTGTCACTTCTAATCAAGAAAACACTTGCTGGTTGAATAAAAGTAACTTTAAGTCAGGGGTATGAATAATTTCGGGCTTGACTGTACACAACCCCACACACACACACACATATATATATATATATGCATACACAATAGCGCTCTCAAGTGATTAATAATAATCACGATTAATCGTATCCAAAATAAAAGTTTTTCTATAGTGTACTGTGTATATGTATTATGTATATAAATACACACACATACAGTATACATTTGGGAAATATTTACATTCATATACATTTGAATTATTATATGTTATATTAAACACAAATGTATAAATACAAGCATGTGTGTGCATTTATATATACATAGCCTAATAAATACACACAGCACACATACATATATAATGCAAGCAAAAACATTTGTTTTGGAATGTGAATAATCGTTTGAAAGCCATAACATTGTGTATTTCGTTTTCCAACTCACACAATTCGCGAGAGTATAGTAACTTATGCCATTTAAATACGCTTCCGGACAGACGTCATGCTCTATAGTAGGCTACATATCAATCCTACTCCACAGTCCGTGATTCTCCATCTGTGGAGCTGATTGATTGGCTGCGCAAGAAGACCGGCCCAGTAATGGGCGTGATATACTCGATGTGGGTTAGTGTGTCCATCCCGCACTAGTCTCGAGCTCACGGCACATTTCACTCTACACACGCTCACATAATCTACAGAGATGGATCTCGAACAAATGGGTCCCCAAACCTTCCTGTACGGTATGTAACACGTTAAATAAGTATCTTGATTTGTTCTTGTCCTATATTCTATTAGATCACACGTGTAGTACGTGGCACTGGTAAGTTACGCAAACTGAGCATGGCGTAGTGTAACGTTAGTTGCCAGCCAACTACCCCCAAGTTATATTCTCAGGCTTAAATTGCTTCGCAGCACACGTTGCTGTGTTCACTGTTATAAATACACTGTAAGATCGTTTTAAACAGTGACATTAAACGACACGTGTAGAGCATGAATCGCACTAGCTAACGTTTATCGGGTTGCACTACACCACACGTTGTGGTAGTCGGCAATAACCGTAAGATATGTATTTATTTTGGTTCGAGCCTTTATAGATAAATTCAAAATAATGTTTTGTATTGAGGAAAACAGCTCGTGTCTGCCTGCACGCGCTCTCCCTAAACACGTGCACCGGTCCTGGCGCTCCAAAATGGCGTCACTGTACTACACGTGTTAGATGAGACGACGCGCTACGAGTCTGAATAGTTGCAACTTAAACTTATATTCTTCGTTACGTGTCATAAGTAAAAGGGATGCTTGTTGTTTTTCCTTTAGTTTCGTTTTCCTAACAGGCACACCTAGGTTTTTTGCTTAAATGGTGACGTACAAATGCTAACGGCGCTTGAAACTTATAACAATGGGAACGCAAGTGTGGTTTAAGCATTTTGGCGGCGTTGTCAGTGCTTTAGCAGCCAATACAAATGTCAACGTGTGTGTAGAGCATCTCACTAACCTCGCGGCGTGTCCCGGTAGTCCTTTTCCACCACGTGAAACTATTAACCGTAGTTTTGTTGTTTGATTCCGAAGGAAATGGGCTATTACCGGTAGGCCAGAAAAATGAACGCGAACGAATTGTTTTCTGGATTCATTTAAAAGGATCGAATCACAAAAACGTACGTTTCGGATCGAGTCAGACTGAACTGAATCCTTTTCAGGGACCACGTGACACATGTTATTGGTTATTGCCGGAAAATACAAATTAGTAGAATTTAGTTACACCTTCCATTCCATTAAATACTTACTAAATAAACTTGCTTTTGTTCTTTTTAGGTTGTGAGCTCAAGGCCGGCAAGGAAATCACTTTTAATCCAGAGGATGATGATGATTATGATCATCAGTTATCAGTCAGAATGGTACTTTTTTTATGGTCTTTTTATTTTTATTAACATTTATAACATTTCATAAGGCATTTGTTTAAGCATAGTTGTTTGTTGCTGCAGGCCTGTGTTGATCCATCAACAAAAGACGAACTGAATGTTGTGGAGATCGAGGGGCACGATTCAGAGGGTCAGAAGGTCAAAGCAGTTCTGGCCACACTTAAACCTTCCACTCTCCCCAGTGTATGTAGAACTCCCATCCATGTCATTTCACACATCTTTTGGGTAAACTTGAGTTGAAATGCTCTGGTAGATTGATTAAAGATGTGTTCGTATCGCAGGTGTGTTTGGGTGGGTTTGAGATCACTCCACCTGTTGTGTTCCGCCTACGTTCTGGCTCTGGTCCAGTTCACATTAGTGGACAGCATCTCGTCAGTGAGTACTTGTGTATGATTATTTAGGATTGTTAAACGTGGAAAACTGCTGTGGGAAGTTTCTTATTGGTACTTTGCTAACAGTCATGGGAGGAGACCAGTCCTTTGATGAAGAGGAGGAGGAGGAGGAAGAAGAGGAGGAGACATTGACAACATCTAAGAAGAGGCCCGCACCTGTGACTCAGAAGTCTTCAGTAAGTTCTGGAATTAATTGGGGTCTTTTCATATCTATGCGTGTAGATTTATGACTCAATTTCCAACCAACTTTCTCTCATAGAAAAAAATGAAGTTGGATGAAGAGGAGGAGGAGGAGGAGGATGATGATGAGTATGTGTTGTCTTTGTCATCGATGTGAAGCCATACCTATTTGAGTTTAAGTAATAGTATTTCAAGAAGAAATTTAAATTTGTATTTTACCTTCCAGAGATGATGATGATGAGGAGGAGGAGGATGATGATGAAGAGGAAAGTGAAGAAGAGTCTCCTGTAAAGGTGAGATGGCTTAATCAGGTCCTACATCTTGTAGAATGTTTAAAACTGGTCAGAAGTTCTTATTTTCCTAATTGTTCTCTCAGGCAAAGAAGACCCCATCCAAAGCACAAACCCCTGCACAGAATGGAAAAGGACCCAAGCCTAACACACCCTCTAAACAACAGACCAAGACTCCTGAAAAGAAGAATAAGGGTGACAAGAAACCACAGACGCCCAAAACACCACAGGTTTTGACTGTCCCAGAGCTCAAAGCCAAGATAATGGCGAGTGTAGAGAAGGTACGTTTTCCTCTGCATCCTCTATGCTTTCAAAAGTATGATTTGTGCATGTTGTTACTGGAAAGGATAAGAAAAATCTTACTAGAAAATGTCACTCATGTGGTTTTTGTTTTGTTTTTTTCCAGGGTGTAGCGTTGCCAAAATTACAGCCAAAGTTTGAGAACTTCGTAAAGTTCGGCTTAAGAGTCACTGACACAAAGGTATATGCAGTTTTCTTGTCATGATATCTTTTAATAGTGATATTTGTAAGTGAGGAACATTGTTTTTTTTTTTTGTTTTTTTTTTAAACAAAACGATGTTTAAAGATATCCATTATCATATTGGGACACCCAGGTTTGTTGGCCGCCAGATGTGTAAAATAAATGAAAGTAAATGCATCTTAATTATGAAGGTGTGTTCAAGTCATTATATGCTTGAGTTATTATAAATGAGCAGATGCTAGCATAATAGGAATTGTGAATGAAGGTCTTGTCTGTAATTCTGATTTGTTTTGTTTTTACCCAAGGTAATCGAGGAGCTCTGGAAGTGGAGACAGACTGTACAATAAGAGCTGCACATCTTTTGTTTTGCTTAAATTATTAGGCACCCCCTACCTTTCTTTTTTTTTTTTTTTTTTTTTTTTTTTTTTTAATTTTTATTGTGATTTTACTTTTTGTTACCTGCAATTTTATGTTCTTCTTGCGTACCCTTCACTTTTTATGTAAAATCCGTGCCATTTCCTGAAAAGACTTTACTCCGAACATGACCTTTGTCATCCATTGCAATCTGGCCTCTCCTCACCCCTGTGGTGTTTTTATGTCCATGGAGCGTGGCCTTAATTTAGGAGCCTCGTTGCTTAAATGAAAGTGTGAGCAGAAGATTTCAACCTTCTAATTTATAATTTGTTTACTACCCGTCCATGGTTTCTTTAACATTACATGAAAATGTGTGTATGGCATGTATGGGATTAGAGATGCACCTGAAAAGTCAAATTACTGAAATCTTGAATAGCTTGACCTGATTCGCAATGCATGATGAATGAGATTCAGAATGGTATCAGTGATGAATTCCAGTATTTTAGTTTGTAATTGTCAGTATCCTGTAACCTGCTAGAAGGTGGATGTACTGTGTGTTTGGGATTGATTAGTCAACTAAGAAATCCAGATGTCAAGAATGTATACTGTTAATACCACGTTCTGTGCAGCTAAATCTCACAACTCGCCTGTGGAGTACAGCTCCGATGTGTTGGGGTGTGTTCTTTGTTCAATCTGTTTAAGTGCAAATAAAGTTTATATTTCAGTAGTGTCAACCCATTAATGTGGATCATAAAATTCCTTTTGGAGAAGTCAAAGCTGTTTCGATGGGTCTCCTCAAGTTTTGTTCTGCTTGACTGTGACGTTTCTGTTCAGCAATGTCTATTAGTCTGAACACCTAGCATAAAGCACATAGTATTGTGTTTTTTTTTGTTTTTTTTCTCCCTCCAAGATTGTATGTAACGTATAAGAGAGAACAAGAATAGTTAGAAATAGTAGGGGTATGTAATCTTAAGAACAAGTTGTTAACAAGACAGATTGTTTTCTCGTGTTCAGAAACGTTTGGGCTGATTTCAAGGTTGTTGCTTTTATAGCTGTGGTACTAACTGATTACATGTAATTAGATTCCAAAAAATTTTTTTACCGCTAACTTAACTTACACAGAAACAAAAATAATTTATTCATGCTCCATAATTCCTCTTTTCATGCTTAAATGAGCCTTTCTAAAATAGCTCACTATAAGGCTTACAATACACTCAAAGTTGTGTCTTTTAAACACAAAATGCACATTCATGTTGTTTCTTTACATACAATGCAGGCATTTCCAAACGTTTTGCCATTGAGTCTTTCACCTAACATATTTACATGAAGTACCCCAAGATTTTAAAATGAGTATTTTAATAATTAGAAATTGCATTAATAATGTTCAGGGTCCGTTATGTTGGTTAATGCTTCCTTTCAGTTACGCTTTATTTTGATTCATGTAACTATTTTAAAATAATTTGTTTGAATTTTACGTAATTTATCATCTCTGCTCCTGTGACAATGTAACGATTAATACATTAATACTGTTAATGACAACGAATGGAGTGTATTTTCTTACTAGTGTACTTACTAATGTAATGGATTGCATAAATAACTAGCTAACATTTTCTATCATGTAATTTTGAATCAGTAACGGACTACAATTTGTAAATCTGCCCAGCTCTGTTTGTTTCTGCCAAATAAATGATCTATTTTTTAATTATATTTACAAAGTGTAAATGTAGTAAGTCTAAGTTATGGTCACGACTCTTGTGGTGCCACAGGTTTGTAAATACGCCTGTTCATAGCGATATTTTCCAAAGCTGCATATTTTCCATAAAAAGCTTTTATGTATCTACATTATACATTTATTTTTATCCGACGTTTATATTTGATTTTTCGTCGAGTTAGCGGCTGTAGGCTGACGGACTCACTTGCGCAGGCTAGCCAGCAGAGGGCGGTAAAACACCACGCTTGACGAGTCCCTCTGCAGTTGAGCAACCCTAGAAGTGATGTCATTGCCGTGGATGTGGAAAGGAGCCAGGAATACTTCCTCCGTAAATTATCTTGAGCATTGAGTCTGTATTACCGAAGGCTTTCTCAGACGACCCCAGCTCAACCGTACACATCACCTCACCCTCTCCAGTCAAGAGGCCCTGGCACAGGTCACTATAACCATCTGTCCGCAAAGAGCTGTGGCGAACTCCACAGGTTCGACAGCATCATAACGTAAGGAGTCTGTTAAATCACTTTATAATGGACACCCCTCCATTTACCCCCCACCCAGGCCTTTAAAACAGGTCAGTTCCTGAGAGTCAGCACTTTGGGAGGAGGGAGCTGGTTGCAGTGGGCATAAAGGCATTTTTATGGTCCCACAGGATCCTGCATTTATCTGCTTGAGGACATAAGTGCTTCTTTGCTGTGGCAGGCATAATCGACTGCAAGCAACTACCAGGACTCAGTGTTTATTTGTCGATCAAGTTGTGTAGGACCTCTGAAAGCAACACATTACTCTAGAGAAGAGTGCTGCTTAGGGATTTGGAAAATGTCTCTTCTAAAAAAATTTTTAAAAAACCTTAAGGGAATAACAAATTAAGCAAAGCACACCTTTTCTGTTAATGCCAAAACAGAATGTTTATTACTTTTTGTTTGCTATTTACATATTTATCAAATACAAAGTATAATACAGAGTTTGGGATGCAACAGCACACCTACATCATCTAGCAAACCCTTGTTTTGTCTGAAATTGTTCTTTCCCTCCGACACACAACATTCAACCATCGCGGCATGATTCGAAGCAGAGCGGCGTTTGGAGTCACTGCTGAATAAATCTAACCGATAAAATAAATTGCAACCACCCCATAAAACATAATACACATTTCTTTTGAACGCTTTATGCGATTTCTCAAATAATTGCAGGATGCAGTTTCTTAAAACAGTAAAAAAAAAACAACTGGTTATTCTTCGAACCACTAAAAGACACACACACAAAAAAGTGTGTGTCTATTTGTGCGTCTTTGTGTCCATTTATTTTCATAAATGGCTAGATCGGGGGCATTTTAGGTCATGCAACTCGCATTATAAATAATTAATTCATGGTTACTTCCCTCTTCTGCATTAATCCTGTATTCTACAGCTTTGAGTGGAGATGGGTGGGGGGGGGGGGGGGGCAAATGAAAGGATGGAGGAGAAGATCAGAGAATCTGTAAAAGGGTCAGCTGAGATGGCCTGATCCATTCTACAAAGTCACTTTGTCAATGTAACTGACCCTAATGGGGATAAAAGTCTCTAGACGTACAGAAAACAGACTTCATTTATTCTGCAGAGGCTCGTACGACGCAGGGCCACCTTATTTGTATGGGCTTGCTCACTGTTGGATGGCCAATATTAGTTCCTCACTTTTTTTTTGTGGAATGGAATAGTCTTTTGGGACGGAGATAAGCTCAACCAACATCCCAGTCCATCAAAAAAGAAGGAGAATGTCAATTGCTTCTTGAGTTCTGGTACTCATACGAGCGCAGTCACTCCCCCAAGCTTGCCGCTCTCCTCGCTCGCCCAAGGCTGTAGGTTCTGCAGGGCGAACAGCGATGAGTTGTGGATGCAGAGCGGGTCTGATGGAACTGAATCTGTCAAAGACTTCTGAAAAGCATCGTGCTGGAGTTGAATCATCAGCCGGTTGGCCTGCTGACGCTCTGCCTCCCTCTCTTCCGCCGTCTGCCGTCTGGCGTGAGATGATATAGAGAAAATTAGAAGAGTAGAAGTTTGCCACAAACTTGCTCACGTGCGCATTTATTGCAGATATACATGATCAAATAAGCTAAAGCAAGGGTACAAGAAGATATAGTGAGCTTTGAGCAACAAATCGCTAATTGTGTGAATATTTGATCAACTTATGGATTTAGGTATAAATTATAATTGGGTATGTAATTGATTAATCGAGGTAAACATCCTGCTTATTTAGACACGCAGCCCCTCCAAAGTGTTTCATGTCCTTAGTGTGTTTGCCTTAATTAATAATTCATATTTCGTCTTGACAACCACATTATTTTCCCATTAATTCTTATAGGTATTACGGCCGTTAGTAGGTCAAATCTGAAAAGTGATTTCAGGTCATTACAGGCACTAATGTGGTTAGTCTATATATATATATATATATATATATATGTATATGAAGAGTTCGTTTGCAAAAACAGATAACTCAAAATCCTTTTTTTTCATTGTGCATTTCTATTAATCTCAATCAAATTGCAGTTGGGTTATTTTGAGTAGGTTAAAATAACTAACACAATAAAAACATGATAACATAATAAAAAACATGATTTTCGAACATTTGTGACATTTTTGAACAATTTGTATCTGTTTTTGCAAATAAATATATAAATATAAAGGCCTATATTTTTGTTTAGCTTTTAAATAGTGAAGTGAAAATCTGCATTTCAGTTTGTTTAATAATTTTATGTCCAGTCATGAAATTTTTGTAAATCTTTCTATCATTCCAATAATTTCTGTTGCCCATTTACAACTAAAACCATGTTATATTAAAACAATCGGGCACCTATTTCACAGTGTATTATTGGACTTTATCAATGTCCAGACAAACGTTTAGAAAAAAAAAAGAAATATAGTGTAGTGATATTGCGGCGTTCTGGTGCCTTTGTTCCTCATATGAGTTTTTCCCTATTTTTCCTCAACATTTCTACATTTTCCATTAGAATACATGTGTTTTTCTTTCTGTGTCTCACCTCCACTTGGTCCTGCGGTTTTGAAACCAGGTTTTGACCTGGGCGTCTGTCATTTTCAGAGTTTTAGCCAAAGCTGCTCGTTCAGCGCTGGCCAGGTATTTTTGTCTGTGGAAGCGCTTCTCCAGCTCACAGATCTGCACTCGGGAGAAAGACGTACGGGGTTTCTTTCTCTTAGGTGGTGTGCGGTTCTGGTACGGGTGACCAATACGCCGAGCCACAGTGAAAGGCGTCAGGGCTGCTGTAGTATGAATAAGGAAGGAAAAACCAGTGAGAGATGTGTTATAAAGAGTCTGACACAGCTTATGTGTGACCTCTTTCTGTCATTCATACAATTTTTTTAATATATATATATATATAGGCAAAATTAGAATCAGCTTTTTCACGTTTTTTGTTAATAATGTGATCTTTTTTTAATATAAGATACATAGTATTTTGTATACATGCACTATAAAATATTAATATATTGGTTTTGCAGTATTGGAGAATATTCAAATGCATTTATTTATATTTATAAAAGCACAGTTTGTTTAGGATCAAGCATTTTTATATAATAATTGTAAAAGAAAAATGTTGTTTCTGGAAGACTGTTAAGAAGTCAAATGCTTTGTGCACATCAAACCAGCTTCCACTTGAATGTTTGTGTAATTGTGTGCTGCATTAATCAGCCCAAGTTTTTCTGACTCTTGCTGAGTCAAAGGAAAACTCTGATCCTCATCATTATAAATTACTCCTTGCCTTCATGCACTATACCTTTTAGATGTCAAGTTGGACTTTATTTTATTGATCGATAAATACTAAAACCTCTCTTGAATAGATGGATTGCTGATGCTCTTAGGATTTGTTGAGAGGCCTGTTACTCGGGTTACATATAAGCCATACAATAAAATCACACAAAACATATCCTATTAATGTTGCATCAAATACAAACAGCAGCTGCTCTTCTAATGACAGTAATTACCTACATTGTTCATTTATCTATTCCCCAAAAACACACAGAGCAGCAGAGAGCGCAGCTATAGGTGGCAATAATTAAAGCTGGTGAAATATTGATATGTCTTTCTAATAGCACAGCGTTCGCATTTAGCCCAGAATAAAGAAAGCTGGTGATCTATGTGACAGCTCTGAATTGTAAGAGTTCATATTCATATGCAAAAGAGCGGTTAACCTAAATAAAACAATACTCGTTCATTTATGTATTTATGTAGCCCGCTCGGTAGATGTTCAATACATAATAAAAAAAAAAAAAAAACAAATAGGCCTGAATATAATTTAATCTGGTTAATCTAAAAAAAAAAAAAACGCGATTATATTAAGATATGTGTTAAGAATTGCACGTCCAATGAGATCTCATTTTAATCGTGCTGTTAACAGACACGTTGATCTAAGATGTTGACTTACTGGCCTTTTGGTTGAATTTTGCCCATACCCCGGCACAGGTGTTTCACGCGCTTCAAGGTCAAATAAAACTAAAACGAGCTTCTCAGCTGCATATTTCTTTGTGGAAACAGCAGGATCAAGTTTTCTGACATACTTATTGTATCGAAACCTCCACCAATCCATCCTTGGGATTCTTTCAAAAGCACACGTGCAACAGCATCGGAGTTTGCACAAACAAAATGGCAAATAATTCAAAGTACATTATTTTAGGAAAGACATTTTGAAAATATAGGCTACTCCGTTCAAGTAATCCGTGTTGCGTTTATATTACTTAATAAAAGTAATTTATTTATTTAATAAAATATATTACCTGACTTTTTTATAAATGTAGGTTACTTTATGATAGGCTAACTAATATCGCAGGCCTAAAGTTATCGCTAAAGTATTGTTATTATAGCGTCACCGACCTGTGTTTGTATTGTTTTATTGCTTCTCTCGTGATTATGCCGGAAAGTAAAACAGAATCAAAAATACAATTATTTCAAAAAAGAAAAGCATTTCTAAGAAATGTGTATTTAGCTACATTTTATAAGTTGAAAGTCTGCTTGATTTTTACGGTCAAAAATCCACAATCGCCGACATTTTAAACTACTAATATTTTAAAACATAAGTTTGGACTTTTTACAATTAGGTTGCGTTTGTGTTATTTGTTAGCCTATAAGACGCAAATGGACTTGGTGTTTGTTTTCTCAGGCAATTCACCCTTCCCTGATTCTGACAAGCCACGAGGATTTTTGTATGAAAAACGAAAGGAGCGAATCGAAAGAATAGGACAGTTTGTTTACCTGCAAACCTGTCTTTCGCGAAGCGCTGGCTGCTCTCCATCCAGGGAAAACTGAGGCTCCCAAGACCGGGTACCGCGCTGGCCATGGGTGGAGGTACGGCCGCGGCCAGGGGCCTGTGAGCCGGGACCCTAATCACTCCTCCGGGTGCAAGGGTCAAGTTCACTCCGTACGGACTGGACTCCTCATATGGAGCCGCGATACCGTGAAAAGTGCCGGTTAGTGTGGTGTACGGCGTCGCGCTCGCTCCTGTCGGGCTGCCGAGATGATAAGCGCCTCCGCTGCCGCTGCTCTCCGAGTTATTCCTGCTCGAGTTCTGCTGGGGCTCTTGATCGGTGCCGCTGAGAATCTGGTCAATGCCGAAGCTGATGGGTTCGTGTTGGGTAGGTTGTGATGTTTGACTGGTGCCACTTGGGCTGGAGCTTGGGGCTCGGTCCATCCTCACCTCCCGAAGCTTTCCAGTGAATTTATTCCACAGACGATTTCGGACTGCCCTGGAATTGTACTACGATAAACTCTAGGATTGAGGGAATCCTAGTAATAGCTGCTTTGTGATGTATTACTCCTCGAGATTCAATTCTTGACTTAGTAAGGCTTGGACGCATTCGTCTGTGGGTGAAAAAGTTTTTGGCACGAGGACTTGGCAGATTTCTGGCACTCTCTCTCTCCACTGGATCCCTGCGCGGAACTCATTGGGCTTTTCTCTCCTCTGATTGGACGGTGCTCAATCTCCCTCTCCTTATTGGCTTTCATTTTGTTACAAGTCAAAGTACATAACGCGTTTTGTGACATCATTCTTTAAAATGCAGATCGTTTATTCCTCGTTTTCTGTATTGGTCAAGTATCTCTTTATTATGGACGTGCTGACATCAGCACGTCATCACTGGCTTTTTAAATACTTGAGTATTTCATAGAGATTCTGCCGTGGCCTCATGTGGAAAATAAAGCGCTCATCAACTGCGTTTTTTTACCATATGGAGCTTTTGTGTAGAAAAAGTGTAGTTAGCGTAGTTTCATCAGGTGAGATGAGGAATGCATAATTCGATGACTTTGACATTTTAATAATCGTTAATCTCTAATCGGCGTAGAAACACTTATGATCAATTCACGCTTTACGAAAAAAAAAATCAAATTTATATATTGCCTAAAGCAACTGGAGGAGTGCGTTTGACCTCAAAGATGCCCTCGACCTTTTTTCTAATATGTCAATCAACTTTAGACTCGTTCTCGGCTTTATTAGAAAAAAACTAATTAAATATCCTTTTTATTATTGTGTCCATGGGGCACTTTGGAATATATTGTTCATACGAATCGCTATAAGACTAAATACATACAACATAAAGTGTAGGCTCATAATTAAAATAATAACAATGACCTAATAATAATAATAATAATAAGTTTAGGATTCCTATTTTTGATTAAAGCTTTAAAATTCTGATTTATGTTAATTAAAGTGTTCTATTATTTCTGAATGGTTCGAATATTAAACATAGTCTGAAGGGTATTCAGACTAAAAGGTGTCAAAATAAACGGAAATATACTAAAGCCTCTCCAAATTGAATAAGGGACGGTGTGTTTATGTCTTATATAGAGTATGCTATCATTCGAAAATAATGGTAACGTATACACTGGACATGGATAAGTACCTAAAAATAACAAGTTACTAATTTAGTTAGAAATCAGCTTACTTTTTAAAAATGTTTTAAATCAAATGATTCAGTTCCTGTTAGGTATATATCCTTTATATAGGCCCCGCATCATTTCAATGAGTTTTTAGGTGCTCTTGTTGCATCCGGAAAGTCTCCCAGCTGTGCGCCTAAAGGAGCCTGCGCTGCTGGCCCTCGGAGAGCTGCACTCCCTTGCGCTTATTTCATGGAGAGTGTTGGGACACCCGATCTTCTGACAGCGGATCTAAGTGGTTCCTTGTAATCTGCCACGTAAAAATGATTATGCTCTTTTGGCCTGGCCGCCGCGTTTGATTAGCTTCAGGGGGTGGGAGCTGGTGTGGAGCAAATCCGTTTACTTTGAAGTAGTTGATATTTTAATAGACCATTAGTGAGTGCTGACGCTAAAAAGCCTCGTTCCCCCGGGAGTCCGGCCCTCGTCCAGTGGCTGAAGACGCTTACGTCATTCCCGTCGTTGACCCATGGTCACTGTTTCGCTCTGAGCCTCTTCGCTTTTATCACGCCACGTGTTTTCCTCTCAGATAGATAGAAGTGATGCATTGAAGTTACCTCACTTCAATCGCTTTAAATAAAGCCTAAATACATAGTACAATATTGATATTATTATCACGTGCGCTAAAAATACAAATTCCAAAAGTTGTCGCAAAAGCGCTTTAAATGTGAAATTGCAATTTTGCTGTACATCAAGTTCTGGTGTGAATGCAACCACGATTTAATATTTTTCCTTTTTGGGAGGCGGGCGGGCTATAAAACGCGCTCATCCCGATTCCGTGAGGGACACAAACGGGTTCACCTGGCAGAGTGCTGGAGGAGAACTCGAACCCACTTCTTATCTTTGACCCGTGCAAACAATTTAGCAGCCGAGAATCAATAGATTGATGAAAACTGAATTAAAAGCGTGAAATCCCTCGCTCAAAGAGCAAATAAAGGAATGGTTGGCGAATCGTTGGAGTAATTACCGGGGATCTGCATATGAGCGGGCGCGCGTGCCGCCCTGCCCCCGGCGCTGTTTTTATTGCGTGTGTCTGCCGTTATCAATTCCGCCGAACATTTTAAATGGGAGCCTGGCAGCCCGCAGTATAAAAGCGCTCAGATAATATGCAAAAAGACGACGCTGCTTTTGAATAATAAATGACGCACTTTTATAGAGGCTTTAAAACACCTGTGATGCTACGATATGAAAAGACCATGATAAGTAATAGTGCATTTAAAAAGGATCTAGTATGTTTTTATTACTATATTTTAAAAAGCATAGAGTGAGAGAGACGGCGGGGAGGAAATGGGCTGAATGAGGAGGGGCTGGGAGCCGGAGAGATATCTGTATTATTGCAATAAAAGCCAAGAAAAAGTGAAAGGCGCCGAAATTCCCTCCCAGCGAAATACCCTGCTTAATGAAAGTTTAGAGTCTCTCTCTATCTCTCTGCCCATGAAATATTCACTCAAACGTTATATAAAGCTCAGCGCCTAATGTCCTTTATGGCTTTTCTTTGTTTTTCTGCTTGTTGTTCTTGCTTATTATTCTTGGGCTGTAATAGAACTCCTTTTAATTTAGTTTACATGGTGCGTCATCTGCGCTTTCTTTCTTTCTTTTTGTTTGTTTGTTGGAGAGTGAATTCATACATGTGCATAATCAAAACGTGTACATTTCTGCGTGCATATCTAAAAGAAAAACTGGGGTAAGAAAGTAAAAAGTATTCATAATGGATTTTTGCACTGATCTTTTTTTTTTTAATATGCGTCCGAAAAAAAGACACCCACACATTAGAAAGTCTCCTTTTTGTTTTTACATTATATTTCTATGATATGTGTAAGGATATATATCCAATCAAACAAAAATATTGATCAAAGTGATAATATTTCTGTCTGTCAAAACAGCTTTTTTTTTCAAAATCGTGACACATAATTTGTTATGCATTTGAATTATTGTTACATTTTTAATTTGTTTACCATTTGAATGAAACTTCTAGAAATTCAACCGATGGGTAGTGATGGCACAGTGATTATTAAGAAGCAAATCTTGATTTGCAAATTTGAGAATAATTCACAAAATAGTACATTTCTGCATTATTGCAACCCAGCAGTGTTGGTCTGTAACAACAGCACTTTTAATAGCTGACTGTCATTTTTACACATAGGCATGCATTCTGGCTTTCTAAACTATTTTAATTTGCGGAAGATAAATATGGAATATTATAAAAGATTTGAGACATATAACAAACTCAAAAAACACTTTCCTTTCCTGTCTCCCCTTATTGATTCATATCATAGTTTTATTATCAGATTACATGCAATTCAGGTATTTCTCCTGTATGCAGATACACACATTTTCACAGTATTTGTCCCCACAAATATCCAACTGACAGATTTAGTTTCACAACATGATTAAATAAGCCTTGAAAATGAGCAGTCTGTCACACTGAGATCAATTGACAAAAGACCACCGTACTGTAATACACATACATTTGTCTGAATAATTACAGCAGTCTGTATTTTGAAGTAGACAGATTAATGCAGTCAGACTGTTCGGTTTTAGATGCCAGAGAACAGAACATCTTTTTCGTATTATTCTTACTCGGCATACAATTAGCTATACTTATTATTCTTCATCTTTCTCTGCTTCTTATTGTTGTCATTTTTCTTGTTGTTTTTATTAGTAATCTGCAATGTATGGTAATATGAGTCTATTTATCTGCATTCTTTATATGGGGTATCAGAAAGCAGCTGAATCAGGAAAGACCCCCTACTGTGGGACACTGTAAACAGAAGCAGATCTATCTCTGTGTGTGTGTGTGTGTGTGTGTGTGTGTTTGTTTGAGTAAGGGGGAGCACTGCCACAGGCTTTTGCTTTTAGAGATCTCAGAAACTGCCCCTGATTGAGGAACCTGAAAAAAAGATGAGCAAGAGAGAGAGAGGGAGCGTGCAACGCACAGCTGTTTAAGACAATAGAGCAGGCTTTAGTGTAACCTGCTCACTGGGAGCATTTCAGCAACAAAGAGCCAAAGAGGAGTTGCCCCAGGGAGGAAATGGATAGCCTCTCTCTCCCCCTCCTCTTGCAGAGCTCTCTCGCTCACTCGCTTTGGTTCACACAGACACACAAGTGCATCTCTGTGCCTCATTATTGCTCAGTGTTCAGATGAGCTACGCTCCATTGAGTGAAGAGATGGAGAGAGTTTAACACACCACGCTGTGGAGAAATGAGCCGCAATCGGAAGTGCTCCTCCCGATGTGTGTGTTTGACTCGACCCTGTTTGATGTGATGCAAAGATTGTGGTCTTGTAAATGCTTCACTATGGCCATTTACTGTTTCCACATTCTGTCTGTCTTGATGAGCTTTATCAGTAACACGAAACAGTACTGCCTAGGTCTCCCATCTAATCCAAAATCTTCAATAAACTGAACAGGTTTTATTATCATTATATTTATTTAACTATACGTAGTTACATTTTATAACAATACAATATTGAATGTAATTGCTTTAATATTATTTTTATCTCAAATTGTACATCCTAAAGAATAAAGACTGTTGCATTTGTTTCTAAAATAAATGAACATTATTGTTGATTTAGTTCTTAGGATTTTGTATAATTATTTAGCAATTTAATATATTTTATAATATCTAATATTTAGATATAATATTATTTTTGTTGCATTTATTTCATAAATAATATGACACACACCAGATATGTGTGTGTGTGAGTGTTATTATTATTATTTGTTATATTTTGATATTTAGTGTCAAATTTTATAACAACAGGCTATACACTTAAATTAAATTAAATGTTTAATTCAGTATTATTTTAATAATAAAATTACATTTTAATATCTTTACAATTATTGTAATTAATATATTACATTATTTTACATAATATATTTTAATGATTGAATATAATTTCAGTATTTACATTTGTTTCTTTTTCTTGTTTTTTTTTTGTTATCCATTAGCCATTTATTTAACATTTAAATAACAATATATTTTCACGGGAATCAATGAAATAAACATTAATGGCAGTCTTTGGACGATTCCAGGATGTTATATAAAACATAACCAAATCAGATCCCAGACACAATCCATTGCTAACAGGTTTGCAGGTGAAGCCATCATCGAAGCAGGCAGATGTGACGGCCGCACACAGAAAGCAGACTGACACTGTGTGTGCCGGAGGGGATGGCAGATCTGTGGCATGTGGAGCGCAGAACCGCTGCTCTGATGGTTGAGTGCGTGGCTCTGTTTCGCTTTAATGGCAGACGAGTAAAGGGGTGTGTGTTTTGAGGGGGGGGACAGGAACCACAAAAAAAATCTGACTTCTTTGGCCTGGAGAAGAACTTTTGTTGGGTTCCTCCTTAATCACCACCAGGTTGTTTATTTTGCTTAACTGTAACCTTATTACATCTGCATTGTGTTTTTTCTCTTTATCTGAGTGTACATACGGTGTGTGTGTGTGTGTGTGTTTTGCCCGTGTGTGGCGTCGGTGTCAGCCTCGCTGTGAATCGTGTCAGAGGCACTCAATAAAAGGCGATTATGCAGTGTGTCGCTGTGCCTCTCTTTGTCTTCCTAACGACTGCCTTTTGACCTTCTCACCCTGCCTGCTGCCTGCCGGCGGGAGGGGAGGGAGCACGGACCAGCTGCCACCAGTCTTACTGCCCCTCTCGCTGGCAGAGGCCTCGGCTACAGCCCCTGCTCCTCCCAGCACGCTGGACCCTCAGGGTGGAGCAAGCTGTTGAGCCACCAGTCTCCCTGCTGTCCCACCTGCCCTACACACATTTATACATACACACACACCGTCTCTCAGCATAGCCCGAGGCATCGCTGTCTCCTCCTATGTCTCATCCATCTCCGCTCGCTTCCAGTCCGTTCATTTCATGTTTTGTCACTTTTTGGGGGGTTTCGTTTTAGCACCTATTTTCCTTTTAGTAGCAATAGTTGTTTTCCCCTCCAAGCTGTTTTCGTCTTTTTACAGAGTTAACTGTCAGTTTTAAGTTACATTAGGTGCTGACATAAACTTGTAGCGCAGTTTATGGACTCTTCGACCGGTTATAGGATTTTCTATTAATGTTGTTTGCTGTCTGGAGTATGTGTGCGCTGACATCCAACATGAGGCTACTGTGGGATTTAAGGGATAATGGTAGTAGTTAAGGACACTGGAAAACTATAGCGACATTTTACAGTGAGGCCGGGTTAGGGAGTGTTAGCATTAGCATGGGCTGGTAGTAGCTAGTGAACAGAATGTTTTGGAGAATTTCATCTAGGTGGATGTTAATGTAGAATTGTTTGTGGTGTTCATTTTATATAGCCTATGTTTGTGGGTTTGAACTGATACAAATGGGTAATGTATATGGAAAAAATGCTTTAACGTTATATGCATTAATGGCTAAATGTTCTAAAAGTAATGCTGGTGTGCTTTAAAATGTGTTGAAGTAGATCGTTGGGGTAAAAACGGTATGACTTTTTTTTCTTCTGGAAAAAAAATCTTTCTTCACAAAAGAAGATAATATGAGGGCAATGTGTCCAAAACAACCGTATGGACATTAACACATTTTAAAATCAAGGCATGCAGGTTTAATTATTAAATCTTTTAGGGTTATGTATGTTAACGTGTGTAGTGAACTCAAGTGTATTAGTATAAAAAAAAAACATTATTATTTCCTCATTACTACCTTAATAGCTTCAACATGTTTCAACCTAATTAAAATTTTACGCTTTGAAGTTCGTTTTAGCAATGTCCACTAAATGCTCTTGCAAACTAGCAGCACTCATGAGCCAAAGCAATGGACACACACACACACATATACACCCAGAGAGGGTTCTTTCTGCTCTTTTCGTTCTGACATCTCCATGATGGATGGCTTTCAAACACACACTTTATGAGCTGAGCATTCATCTGGATTCACAGCATCCACAACCAGATTTATCTGGGACGTGTATGAATGTGTGTGTTGGGGTGTGTGTGTGCGTGCACGCGCATGTGTGAACCGAATGTGAAAAAGAAAAAAAAAACTGGGTAGAGACAGAGAAACTGAGGTGCAGAAAAGTTTTTTTGTTTTTTTTTATCGCTACTGTGCTATTTTTTCTGAAATCCATAATTTAACCTTCATTCAGAATGATTGTGAATTTAAAAAAAAAAAAAAAAAAGAGCGCTAATTAATTCAGAATGTTTTGCCCCGAATGTATTCAAAACGTCCCACAGGTGAACGGCGAGCCTCAGGTGTCAATCAAAGCTTGTGGGCGGGGCTCCGCGTGGCCAGAACAGTTCATAATGAAGGGGTTCTGCAAATTGACATAAGTTTGGGAGAGGACTGTCAGGACAGGGGTTTGGAATTTAGTTATTCTCTCTCTCTCCCTCCATCTCCTTCTCCTCCTGTCTCTCTCTCTCCCTCCTCCCCACTTTTCAGAGCGATTAACGCCCGGAGGATAAGACAATAAATCCTGGCCGCGCTGAATGAACGCCATTCATCATATTCATTTTCCTGTCGATACAATTATGAAAAGCCTCTGGCCTTTCTCTCTTTCTCTGGAACTCAATTCTGCTCAGGGAAAACGCAATTAGTGTGAGAGTAGGAGAAGGCTATCTTCAACTCCCTCTCCTCGATTCATCCCTTTCTCCATCCCTCCGCTCCTTCAACTTTTCCCGTTTTGTTATTCGAGGGGAGCTTGCGCGCTCCGTGCCGTTCGGAGTTGAAAAGTTGCCCTCTCCGTCCATCTGCTCCATGCGGTCGGTAGTTGGAACGCAGACTGACACCTGCTGGTCAGCGTCTCTGTCGACTCTGAAGCGCAGACGTTATTGATTTATCATTATATGCGTGTTTATAAAGCACTTTTCGGGCTGACTGCACTTTGCTTGCGTCTGTGTGTTCAAACAAGAGTGCAGGAGTCTTGTAGATGATACATGTGCTTTTATAATACGCACTGTATCATACTGTACCACGCTTGATGTATAGAGTTTGCGCGAGAGGAAAATAAATTTCCATTGCCGCGTGTTATTCCAGTGCAATAATTTGTTTCAATGTAATGTTTCTATTTGAGTTAGAGACGATGACAGTGCGAACCATAAAGTGGAATACGGGCTGTACTGTGAATATATCCCGGGTATTTTATGAACATGCTAAAATATCATTTACACTCTCTGAGCAGCACTGAGGAATAGATTAGCTGAAATAGAGAGGGGAGATTCTCGAGTCCCATAATGCTTTTCAAAACAATTTTTTTCATTTTTTCGCTATTATTGTTGTACGGAGAGAGCGGGAAATGGACATGGATGTGGGCAGGGGGAAGGAGTGTACAGGTGAATGAGAACAGGAGGGAGAGATAGAGCCACTTTATGAACGCACGAGAGAGAAGAGGAGAGCAATAAGGTGAGTAACCAGCCCTGCGGCCCTATGCTGCCAGACTATTTAAAAGTTATTAACACACATCTTTAAAAGGTAAAGCAAGAGAGAAAGAGAGAGTCAGGAAGATCGGCAAAAACAATTCTGTTAGAAGAGGATCCGCATGGATGGATGGATGGATGACTGAATGAACAAGAGCAGTGCGTCAGATGAGAGAGAGAGAGACGCGCCAGGTGTGGGGCCAGTCGTCCTCTGTGGGTCTCCCCCGTCTGCCCACCCCCCCTCCTGGTGCTAATTGATTCTGGCTGCTCTGAGCTGATTAGTGTGAGGACTCATGGGGTCTGAAGGTTTAAGCCAGCTGTCCCAGAGCAGTGTGTACCCCACCACCCACCTGCGGCACTGACGCCCCCTACTGGAGCGGCAGGGTACTACCACGTTCAAGGGGAGGGGTGGGGGCAGGGAGTGGACAGGAGATACAACACGCTTAATGTAATTTTGATTGCCTTCAGATGCTGAATGCAGAGTAATTAGTTAATAGGTAATTAGTAATTATTGTGTGCTTGGCAGATTAAGTGCTTGAAGCTGCGATGTGCTGATGTGATGGGTCTCGGTGGTGAAGCGCCATATCCTGAAGTCAAAATAGAGATGCAGTTCGTGTGTTTTTCACTTTGCAAATAATTCACTGACTTTCAAAGCGGAAGAAAGTTTTACAGGACCGGGACCGGTTCTACAGGGGTGCTAGAGGGTGCTTAGCACCCTTAAATGAAATCAATAGCACCCTCAGTTAAAGCTGTAATGGCATTTCATTGCAGGTTTGGCAAAATATCCGCTTTAGAGATCAGTTTTTATAATAAAAAAAAAGTCTGTTAATTTCTTGACCCCAACAGCCAATCAGAGGTGTTTATAATCCACTAGATCTTGTGTTCAACACAAATCATCTCATTAAAACAAAGCACAGATGCAATTTATATAAGAGATTTATAACGGAACTTTGTGAGATTGCA
Organism: Enteromius unitaeniatus; assembly: GCA_032359435.1. Lineage (NCBI taxonomy): Eukaryota > Metazoa > Chordata > Actinopteri > Cypriniformes > Cyprinidae > Enteromius > Enteromius unitaeniatus. Next base: position 6,374,725 of record JAUMHI010000051.1, read on the forward strand.
ATGAATCAAGATTTTGATCAGCTTTTAGTGATCATAAACGGAGCATTCTTTGCGTCATAACAAAGGACAAATGCGTTCAGTAGGCCTACATTTGTGTTTGAACTCTTTTGCGATGTAAAGTGCTAAGTAGTTGTAATATGCTTCTTATTTTTAACGAAAAGTAATAGAGATTATTTTTGTTGATATACTGTCCTAAGGAAAGGCGCTGGAGCGGCCTACTGTTGCTATGGTTACCTTCTCACGAATGTGACCTCTGAACACAGTCTTACGACCAATTCATACGTATTTTACGAGATGGCTAATTTGTGCTAATTCGTACAAACTTTGTACGATTTGTCTAAAATGACGGGTAGGTTTAGGGTTGGGGTTAGGTGTAGGTCGTTTGTACAAATTCATAAGAGTTGGTAACTCGTAAAATACCTACTATTCAGCAAATGAGTGAGGTCGTACAAATTCGAATATAGCCGCCGCGTAAAGTATATATGAATTGCCATGAGATCGGGCTTTACATCTGGTCCAACACAGTCTTATGACCAATTCGTACGAGGTGCCTAATTCGTACGACATCACTCGTACGATTTTGTATGATTTGTTTAAAACCCTGTGATGGGTAGTTTTAAGGGTGGGGTTAGAGTTAAGTAATTCATACAAATTCATACGAATTGGCAACTCGTAAAATACATATGATTTAGAAGAAATTGTATGAATTCGTACGAGTGATTTCTTACGAATTTGTACGAATTAGCCACCTCATAAAATATGTACGAATTGCCATGAGATCACGTTGTCTGGTCGCAACAGCCTTTTTTAGCCAACTTAAATTGTAATCTAACTTGTGCAAAATGTCATTTCAAAATGACTACAGTCAAAAATATTTGAAATTCTAATGTGTAAAGTCTAAAGAGAAGCCCACAATTGTTTGAAAAAACTTATTATTTTGAAAAATGTTAAACAATTAAATTGTTATTAACTTTAACTATTTTCTGTTTGAATATATTTTAAAAATGCAATTTATTAGTGTAATTACCTGTAACATGATCCTTCAGAAATCATTCTAATATTCTGATTTGCTGCTAAAAAACATTTATTATAACTATTATGTTGACAACAGCCGAGTAGAATTTTCTTCTTATTAACTTCTTATTTTTTGATGAATAGTAATCTTTTGTAACATTTTAAATGTCTTTCATTACTTTTAATCAATTTAAAGCAGCCTTACTAAATAAAAGTATTATTCTCTATAACAACCACCACCCTCATTTACATTTATAAGGTCAATGCTTATTGGACATTTCTATTAATCAAAGAATCCTGAAAGAAAAAAAAATCACTCAGTTTTTTTAATATTGATTATAAATAAATGAAACATTTCTATATGATAAAGCAATATCAAAAAAGATACACTTTAATATTTTAAGATGACTTAAATGACCTTAATATACACTTATTAACATACACACAATTATTATTATTTTATTATTATTATTATTATTATTATTATTTCCAAGTGGATGCTGCACACTGGTGGTGGTTGAGGATTGTAAAGTGCTTTGGTTGTATGGCAATACATAGTAAAGCGCTATATAAATGCATCATTCATTCATTTTTTGCCCAGAAATATGAGTTGTATGTTGGTAGATTTTGCATAAACCCATTATTTAAGAGAAAAACAGCAAAAAAGGAAAGGAAAGAAAAGAAGATAAATTGTAAACGAACAGCTGAATAAGTGTAAATGTTGTATGAGAACTAAAGAAAGTTAAAAATATGTGTTTCCATTCATATTTTCACCTCTCCCAGGTAACTGGCAAACTACCATACATTTTCATTTTTAACCGTTTGAAGTGTGGATGTATACAGATTGAATATTTGTTAATGTTTGCCTGCTATGATTAAGAGACAAAGTTGTGTGTCGGTGTACCTGTCTTTGTGTGCGCATAAGTATGTGTACGAGCGCGTATGTTTGTGTGCGTTTGGTAATTGGCTGTATATTAAAGATAGTTGTGATCCTGCCCTCTCTAACACAGCAATAAAGCTCACTTAGAGTGTTTTATTAAAAACAGCCAGCGAGAGGAGGGAGGGGGGGAGACGGAGGGATGGGGCGGCAAAGACGTAACAACACAAAAATATTGGACTTTTTCCTGTATCATTTTTTGTCTTTAAAAAGTCCAAATGACCACTCAAATTGGGTAGTGCATCATTTTCTGTCATGCAGCTGAAAGCGTGGCAGACAGTTCTAATTCATCATTTTGGTGATTTAATAGCTGAGAAATATATTAAAATAATAAAATGTGGGCTGAAATGCCCTGGATTTGCAGTGATAAATAGCCCTCTCTGGCCTGATCGGATTAGTTGCACTAACAGATATATTGCGGTCAGGATTCACGCAGGCACGCACGATTGTTTTCCAATAAAAAGTTGCATATTAAATTCCAACACAGAAAAGGAGGGGAGAGGCCCTTCTATCTACAAACCCTCCAGAAAAAGAGATAGAGGGGAAAACGAGAGAGATGAATGTAGAGAGGGAATAAGGGATTTTAAGTGTTACACCGATACCATCCGGAGATATATTGCCAGAGCCGAACCACCACAGCCGATAAGTAAGCTACTTAAACTTATTTATCTGGACATTTATAGCAAATTCTCACACATACATAATTCCTCATGCTCAGAGAGTCATATTAGCATGCTCACAAGCTCATAAACTTTCATTTAAACTCTCTCTCTCTCTCTCTCTCTCGCTCCCTCCCTCCTTCCTTCAGCATCCCTGAGGAAAACATTTGGAGTCTCATTGTCCTTCGACTCATCAGGAAGTGCTTGGTTGTAATTAATTAGCTCATTTGTTTATGCAAATGTCTGCAATTAAGTCATATTGTTTGTTAAAGAGATAATTTTCTAAATCAAAAAAAGATGTCCTGTATCTGAGAGCAAATGATGTTCGTCTAATTAAGCACATTAGTCCAAATTTGTAATTAACAGCGCATAATTAGGTGGGAAGATATCCTGTTTATGCGTGACGTCATCAGGGGTTTAAATGCACAGAACGAGAGTCTGACAGACAGATGGGCAGGTAGACGGAATCGCAGACGGATGAAAAAAAAAAACTAAAAGAAACAGACAGCGAGGATAAAAACAGGTGAAAATCAGACTGTATCCGAGGGACATGTGTGGGAGATTCGTCAATTTTCCCATTTTTTTACATGGAAAAAATTGCAATTTTACATTGAATCTAATGTTTTCTATTGCGGTTAAATATGTGTGTATTTATTTCTGTGTGTGGGCGTGGGTTGGGGGGTGTGTTTGTGTGAAACACGATGGAGGGAAGGTGTTTGGGGTCAAAGCGGTTGAACATTAAAGGGTTAAATCTCTTTCATTATTACTCCCCAAATCGACCTGGGGGGATGCAAGGAGAACTGATTAGAAAGGAGAGAGGAGGAATGAGAAAGCTAAAGAGAGATGAAGACAGAGGGCAGAGAAAGAGAGAGATCTCAAAACAGTCCGATATAAATCATAACAATCATAACCTCAGGGCATGTCATGATAAAGAAGAGAAGGAAAGAGACAGAGCGAAAGAAAGAAAAGTGAGGGACACTATACAAATACAACCACAATGTACCGCCAGAGGAATTGTTGTGATGCTTATTTGTTAAAATATGGGTTTGTACATTAAGATTATTGTTAAGGTTGTATTCAGTATATATATGAGTTGCGAAGGCCTAAATGTGTGGGGAGGTTTTTTTATGCAAATACAGTGCAGGGCTGGAGCACTCAAGGATGCAAAAGTATCATAAAAATGTAATAAAGGTAACCCTCACATGCTATATTTAACTCTTTTGAAATCATACCTTTGTGTGAAAAACAATCTACAGTTTAGGTCATTATTTAGTAAAAATCTAGATATTTAAATACATCATTAGGGTATTCTAAAAAGATGTTTTTGTAGAGGCTGTTTAGTAGTTCTATTTATAACCATAATATCCTGAAGAACCCTTGCATGATGAAATGTTTTTTTGTTACAGAATGCAGGTTTTTTTATTCCAACCTTTTTTTTTTTTTTTTTTAAATCTGTAACTTTCAAAAAATGTATTCGATGCCACTTTATTGATTTTTTTGCTGCTCATATATCAACACCCAACGACACAGACTGTCAACACACTCTCAACAGGCACTTGATATTCTTCTTAAAATGTTTCTAAATTTTAACTTAACACTCATACATTAAAGACTACGATTACAGTAAAGAAACTTTTGTGTAACGGAAAGGTTCCGTAGATGTGAAAGGTTCCCAGTAAGTGTGGCCAGCCAGCTCTGTTCAATAGAGGATACCTCACCCTTCTTCTCCACTGAATAGGCTAGTGGCAGAAATATAGAAATTATGATCCATATATTATTATAATTTTTATTTCTTGATTATAAACACAGCAAAATCTTAAAGTAATCGTGCAATCCCATAACATTTTAATGGTAGCGTATAGAACTATTTTTCTAAAAAGTGTTCCTTGGAGTCTGCTCTTTTCATTGAATCATTTCAAATTACAAATCCAGACTGAACGATCTCTTAATGAATCGAATTCATTCGGTTCAAATTCAACTGACTGACTCTGATTCACTGCCTCGTTAACAGCTCACTAGAGGGGACTGACTTAAATTTAGGTTTGTTCCACTCACAAATCTCGGGTATATGGCTTCAAGAGACATATTTTTGATTTTATGATGTATACTGTGCATGTATTACCTTTGCTATGGGGTGTAGCTTACATTTTTTGTACTGTATGTGTGCTATGCGCACAGAAAAGTAGGCCTTGTGTGTGCGTGTGTTTGCCATTTTTATGCGTCAGGGGGATAAGTCTAAGAGAGGGCTGAAATGAGTAGTCTACCTCTTTTGGGATGGAAAGTGCCTCTGAAGAGATTTTCGCCAGACCAGCCCGTGTCCCAAACAAGCCACAAATGAACAAATAACACACGAGAATGTTGCATTACGTACCACAACGAGCGGCGGAGTAACACCGCTGTTTACTGAGGATGACGGGACACATAGTGGAAAAGCGGAAGATATTAAAAGTTGAGGGGGAAAACCACGACCGTGGAGTGAAGCCGAGAAAAACTAAAACGATCGAACCGCGATCTTTTTTATCCTATAAAGTCTCTGGCTACTGTCCAATGGGTTTTTACACCGCTTCTTCTGTTATGGGTGACCAGGGGGAGGGCGAAAGACAATGTCATCTCTTTGTAATTGGTTTTTAGTTTTAATTTCTTTGTGTTTAACACAAATAGGATGGTTCTATTAAAGTTAAGTAGGCTTGTGTAATAAGTTTCTATGACCTGCAGGAATTCCTAATCATTAATTCAAGCAAGAGCCTAATGACCTTCTAATCTGTAGCACTTATGAAGAACATTAGTCTCTTTCTCTCTCTCTCTTTCACTCGATCTCTCGTCCCACCTCTCTCTCTCTCTCTTGCTAAGAAAGGCTAATTAAAATAGCCATTTGGCAGCCTAGCGTCCTAATTGCTATTCCCATCATTGCTGGTCGATTGGGAGGAGATAGAGAGATAGAGGAAGGGGATGGAGTGAGGAAAAGAAAAGATGAGCGAGAATAAGATTGATAATGAGATAACGAGTCATTAGAAGCATACATTAGCGAATACAGCCCTGGCTAATGTCCCCTCAATCAGTTAGAGCTCTCTCATCCTCGCCTGTCTTCTTTTTATCATTCTGTCCCCGCATGTGCTTCCAGCCATCTCCTGTCTCGTATCTGGAGAAAAGGATGTCCTCCTCTGGCTGGTAAAGAGGAAGGAATGTGACACGCAGCATTTTGGTCAGGTTTGTGATCATGTAACTTTTAGATCACTTTTGCTTTAATGAAACCGTGCCATTTTGAAAAAGCTTCTAAAGGTTTCTAAAAAGCATCAGGTCGATGTAAAAGAATATAGGCTATAATCTGATTTTGGATTGCAGAATGAGTCCAAGCAATATTTGAATATATCCATTGCGCCATCTGCTGGTGATCTGACGCATCGTGTTAAAATGAAACCTGCTGTTTGGCTTTATTTGAAGCATTTGGTCTGCAAAGCCTATGTGTAGTTACAATCAAACTGTTTCATTGCCTGAGGAATATTTAGATGTTCTGTAAGCTTCCGACACAGCGCTTTGGAAGTGCATGTCACATCCTTAACAGGCCGACCAGAGATTATACAACCTGACTTAAACCAGTCACATCTTGCAAAGACTTACGTCATGGCAGAATATTGACCAGCAGCTGTTTGTCACTGGTGATTCACTTCTTTATTTCTTTTCTTGCAAATGCTCTTAAATGCATTGTGTGCAAGAAGGGGGATTACTTAAGGATTCCGGGAAGGGATCTACACCTAATCGCTAACGTGCAGTTTAGTTGGCAGGGAATTGCAAAAGTGCAAGAAATGGGGGGGTGAGTGTTAAAGACAAAGAAAAGAAAAGAAAAGAAAAGAAAATAGTGAAATAGGGATGGTGTAGTTATTTGACACATCACATCACATGACCTGTCACATCTCAACTGTCGTATTAAAATAAAAAAGCCAACCAAAAACACCAGAAAAAGAAACAACTGGAAGTTAGTTTTCTTGTTGCATTGTTTATGGTATTTATTCATATTTTGAATGAGCTTACATACGCTTTAGTCATTTTGTTATGCACTTTCATATGTATTTTAAAAATATTTCTATATAGCTTTTAATTCATTTTTAATTTGAGTCATTTTAGTACTGTATATCAGTACTGTATATAAGCTTTTTATGTAACCTAATTTTTGTGTTTTATTTCAGCTTTTTCAATTACCAGTAACAATTCGAATACTTTTAGCTGTAGTTAACAATAACACTGGGGGAAGGATATTGAAGAAAAAACAATGAAAGAAAAATGTAATAAAGAAGGAAGTATATAGCTCTCTGGATTCTTTGCCTTGTCACTAAGTTCGTTTGCTTACTCTTAGTTTTGGAATGGGAATATTATTGCTGTCTTTCAGTGCATTAATGGTCTCTTTTAGCCTCTTACTGCCTTCCTTTACAGCTTTTTTGTTGCTCTCTCTCACTGCCTTGTTTGTCCCGCTTTTCCGTCTTCGTATCCATATTCTGTAGATGCCTCCCAGAGTCAGCAGAAGTATAAAGATAATCAATGCAGCCACATCTAGACAGTAGTAGGAGTATGTGGACATGTTGTAAGCCTCAGCGTGCAGATGGGATGCTCCTTTATTGCGCAGGACAAACTCGATCCAGTACACTGCTTTGTCGAGAGGATGCAGAGGCCGGTCTCGATGTAAACTGGAGAGCTTTTGCATGTTCTGACGATACGTTGGGTTCCCTAAGATATCTCTCAAAGCTTCAAGAAACTCTTCAGTTGTGCAAGTTGCTGCGTCCAGCATACGCGCAGCCCCTCTTGCCTGAAGACGCACAATGTTATCTAACTGGTCAAATAGCAAAGGGAGTCCCAACACTGGCACCCCATGATAGATGGCTTCGTATAGACCATTGGTGCCTCCATGAGCCACGAAAGCACGGGTATTTGGGTGGCCCAGCAAGTCATTCTGAGGCATCCATTGAACCAGTAGTGTGTTATTGCCCAATGATGAAGGTCTATTGCCAATAAACCTCCAGATAACCTTCTGCGGCATGCGGGCGAAGGCTGTTGCAATGGCCTCCATGACCTCTCGGGGCAATCCTGCAATCAGTGTTCCCAGAGACATCACAACCACCCCATGTTCTCCTGAGCTCTGCATGAACTCCTCCAGCTCTGCAGGAAGAGGCTTGGCCGGACGACACTGGAAGCCACCAATGTAGATGAGGTTTGGCATGGAGGGCCGTGGGAACTCAAACACAAAGTCTACACGGACAAGCCACAGCTCCGCCATTTGTTGCATGACTAGGAGGTCAGCGCCGGGAGGGAAGTATTTGAGCAGCAGGTTAGAATACATGGGAATCACCAGCCAGCGCTCTTGAATGAGGTTCAACCCATAATGTAGAAGATTACGGGTTCTTTCCAAGAAACCCATTTGGTCCGTCAGACCTGAGCCAGGAACAGGCACGTAGGATATGGGAGAAGGTGCGATGGAGAAGTGGCCTTCCCCAAAACTCATCCAACGGACGTTATAAACCATCGGAAGTTGGAGGTAATGTCCCAGGATGACTCCACCTGGCATGGCTGGGTCAGTGAGCATCAAGTCATAGTTAGCCATCTTTATTTGTGTCATCAGAGCTTTGTTCTCCAGCATGGTGGTAAGCATGGCACAGTTTGCAGTGTGAGCAATTTTTAGAATGCCAATAAATTCTGAGATCTGGGCCAGCACACCCATCACTGGACCCTTTCTGCGGGCCTCAAGAATCTGTTGTACTGCGTTCTCAAACAGGTCCAGGCCTATGTATTTCTTATTGAGTTTCAGTGTGATAGAAGTGTAGTAAGGTGAGTTTTCCTGGATGAACCAGCTGTCCGTCAGGCGAATCACACTCAGCTCGTGTCCATGAGAGTGCAGCTTCTTCACCAGCACCTGGGGGACACTTAAGTTTTAATCATACTAAGAAAATTGGATAGCTTTTTGTGTCTGTATCTCTTTATCTCCAGAGCTCTGGTATATGGAAGCTAGTTTTCTTTAGTCGTAATATTATGAGAATAAAGTCAAAACTATGAGAATAAAGTCGAAATACTACGGGATTGAAGTCGTAATATTACGAGAATAAAGTCTGCCTAGATGGGGAGCATAGGGGAGATATCCAAAGTCTTAGCTTTCAAAATTGCCAGTTTTATAGCGAAATACAAACAATATGTATAACATGACATGAATATTATAGCCTGACATATAGCTGAAATCACTTTCGTTTAAGATGTTCTTTTGATGTTCCTTCACTTTTTTATCTTGCTATACACTTGAAACAAAGATAAAAAACACATTCATTTGAAAACTGAGCTGTTTTATATCAAAAGCAACAAAGCAGAACATCATTGCGATTGCTGGGTTACTGGCATGCTACACATAATGCATATTATAGCGATCTGATCAGTAAAGAACAACACATTATTGTAAGACACTATTTGTGTTTCTCTATAAAACTGAAAGCTGAGGATACAAGACATGAAATATTATTCCAAGCATATGTCCCCGCGAATATTACATATGATATAATTTCTGCTAATAATCCCACATAAATGCCTTTGTACTGTATTAAAAAGGGTTGAATAAGAACTACAGCGCCCCCCAGAGGAATGTCGACTGAGTGAGTGAGCTGATGTTAAGATCAACAGATGTTCCTGTGCAGTCTTTTAATAAATATCATATTCTTGATATTAAGTGGTTTCAGCGAGTTCTTAGATCTCATTGCAGTAGCATCAAGCGGCCGCTCGGACAAAACAATATTCACATATGCTTAAATTCCATCGCCCTTCTCTCAATCCACTCAATCATTTGCACGTGCACTGTAGTATACTAAAGTATACTAAATATGATAACTTCTCGTAATATTTTGTATTTATTCTTGTAGTTTTTCGACTTTATTCCCGTAATATTATGGCTTCATTCTCGTAGTTTCGACTTTTATTCTCGAAGTTTTAGAGTTATTTATTTTTTTTGGTGGCACTAAAACGCCCGTAAGACCTCTGTTTATCATCGGAAAGCACAAATGAAGATTTTTGTTGATGAAACTGGAAAAAAAAAGTATCTTCATTGTCGAGCCACTGATGTCACATGAACTGTTTTACTAATGTATTAAGTTACTGGACCTAGGAACATTACAGTTCCCTATTTTTCTGTCTATGGAGGGTCAGATAGCTTTCTGATTTCATCAAAAATATCTTAATTTGTGTTCTGAAGATGAACAAAGTTCTTAAGGGTTTGGGTTATTCCTTTAAATTATATTGTAATTTTACCTTAAGGTAAAAACAGGCTTCCAAACCAGAAACAGTGAATTTTTGCTGAAATAGTGCAATATATATATATATAAATACTACTCTTATACAAATCAGTACCTCCATGTTCACCCAGTGACTGCCATCAACTGGAAAAACCAGGATCTTATCACCATTATAACCACAAGGTAAAGACAGAAGTAGAGATGTCCAAAGGAAAATGAGGGAAATGTCTCCACACATTCCTCTTAAAAATATAAAAATGATCTGCATGAAAATCACTTTAAAATGCCTTTCTAATACAATATACATTTAAAACGGACTAAATATTTAGCATGTACTGCATATTTCATTTAAGTACATGCATTTATAGAATATATATTTATACAAGTTAAATGTCAATATATAAATAGTTTGTAAGGTCACATACCGAGTCTTCTAGTTTCAGTCCAACAAAAAATGTTGCTACGTAAAAGAAAAAGCCTTCACACAAAGCTCAGGAGATTAGCCTCCCTATTTACCATAATTCCTTTTGTTTTCTTGTGAAACATTTCTCAGCCCTAATCATTTATGTCCAGCATGATTTTCAAACTCAACAGTACTGTGTTGCTAACACATAAGTCAGCCATATACTACAACGTCACACACATGAAATAGAATCCAAGACATCTCATTCCGTTTCCATTTTTGAAGCATTTATTAATGTACACAGATACAGTAAGTTTTCTTCAGGAATGAATTGTGCTTACTTGGGTATTGAAAGACAAGATTACTTAAAATATTTAATCCAAAATCACCAGAGACTAAACAATATAAAAACACAGGCCCTTTCCAAATGCATCCAAGCCATTCCAAAAATATAATAAGCAGGAAATATATTTCACCCCTATGCTTCAGTTACTACACTATATATTGTTTCTATATATTATGCATGTCATCATTATTTAAGTGAGACGCAAGTAGCAGTCTGTCTATTTAACTGTGACAGTCTGAACTGGTGCCATCTGGACTAGCTGTTGCTGTGTAGTGATAACTTGTGTGGTGGTTGCCATTGGAATGGGTTGAATCACTGTCACCTGAGGAGTCGCTAGTTTGCGGAATTTGATTTCTCTGCTCATCTGACACCAAGAACACCAGACACAACAGCAAGTCACCATGATGTCCTCGCAGATACTGCCCTGTTGCAACACATACAAACAAACAATTGTTCTGAAGTCCCTTTCTAATGTTTCACTAGGAGAAAGGAAAAACTCACCGCAATATCGTATTTGTGGCGAACTGCTATCCTCAATCCCAGAGACACAGGTGGCACACAGAATGGAATCCCAAAAGCCGCCATGATGCTTGGACCGCATATGTCCAGCAGAGGCAGACAGATGTTCTCCCCAAAGTCCCCAGAGGTGGTGCACATAAAGCAAGGACAGCACCAGAAACCATAGCAGCCTGAGGACCAAATAAATACATATAATGTGATATTATTATTGTGATATTAAAACGGCATGGTTTTTAATGAATGATCCTTTAATATTAATTATAAAGCTTTTAAGCGAACTTACAAGAACTTATGTCCTTGCCACAGTCACATATTCCTGAATCCCAGCCACTCTTCGTTTTTGGCTGTGTAATTACTACCGCCATTGTGATTTGACTTTACTAATATGGAAGAATGACAAAGAAAGGAACGTTGTTTTTTTTCATTCGTAAAGATATGTTTTATTTTAAACTACCTTTTAAATTTGAAGGTAAATACGTTTGCTGTAAACACTACACTATAAACGGAATTTAGCAAAAAAAAAGTTGAGATTCAACTCAAACTGAATTTTCCTATAGGAAAGCTTATAATGTAAAGAATTTTGTTATATTCTGTACAATCTAATGAGTTACAAACAGTCTATTGAATTCAGATTTTGCCAAAAATTGTAATTGCTTATTGATGTTTTAATTTAAAGCAGGGGTAGGCAACGTCGGTCCTGGAGTGCCAATGTCCTGCAAAGTTTCACTCCAACCCTAATCAAACACACCTGAACAAGCTAATCAAGGTCTTCAGGGCTACAGGCAGGTGAGGTTTTTTTCCGGGTTGGAGCTAAACTCTGCTGGACATTGGCACTCCTGGACCGACGTTGCCTACCCCTGATTTAAAGGAGTAGTTTACCCAAAAATGTAAATGCTGGCATCATTTACTCACCCTCCAGTGGTTCCACACCTGTATGAATGTCTTTGTTCTGCTGAACACAAAGCAAGATATTTTGAAGAAAGTTTGTAACCAGGCTGTTTTGGGTCACCATTGACTTCCATGTAGGGACAAAATACTATCTATAAACATGATACTAAAAATACTAAATACTATACTAAACACAAAATACTAAAAACATGTTGTTGTTTTTTTTTTTTTTTCAAAAAGCACATTCCAGGAACTAATGGAAATTATTTTGTATCTGTTGGCATGCATTCATGTGACCTTTTACCATATTCTTCAGAATGAAGCTGTTTGTTCAGAGTGACCCTGTTTGGCAAGTTTGTGATTCACTCTTGCAGGCAGCATATTTGCACTTACGTAGATTCTATATAAACTTTAAGTGGAAATAGCAATGCTTCACATGAAGTGGAAATAGCAATAGATAAGGGCCGGGCAATGTATGGCACGATATATTCATGTGCATCTCGTCAGTAAAGCTGGTTCTTTGATTAGCAGTAAATCGCCATTAGCTGTTTTCAAACGAAGCGCCAGTTTATACACAGAGATCACTGTTAGTTCCCCAAAACAAAAATTAGCCTGTGTTTTACTCAACCTTGAGGCATGCTAGGCGTACACGACTTTTTCTTTCAGATGAATCGTATTGGAGCTATATTAAAAATTTTACTGGCTATTTTAAGCTCTATCATTGCAGTCATTGGGTTTTTCTGTTTAACAGTCCACAAGTCATCAAATATACAAAATTTTTCTTTACAAATTCTCATTTAGTTTTGTTCTCTCTGTGCGTGTACTTTATATGACATCTTATTGACTGTTTAACAGAAACAACCACTGACTGCAATGATTGGAATAGCCAGGACAATTTCCAACTGGATTTATCTGGAAAAAAAAAGTAATATACACAGAGGATCCCTCAAGGTTGAGTAAAACACTGGTCATTTTTGGATAAACTAACCCTTTAAAGCCACATTAAATATTTTCCTTGGAGGAAAATTCTTAACATGTAATTAAAAGTGGTGTGTTCTTATTCTAGGCTCATTTGCTTGTCTGTACATTAAATGCTTTATTAATAGTGGAACGCATTTCAAGCATTTTTGGCTTAAAGAAAACCATTATAAGTAAAACGCTTAACATGTAATTAAACATGTTACCTTTGCATTCTGGGCTCATCTGCTTGTCTGTACATAGCATACTTAATTAATGATGTGTTTACTGAATTTGGTTCCCTTTTAGTGCATTAAACCAGTTTTTGTTTTTTGAATTTCTGTGGGAAAAGGAAGAAGAACGAAGTTCGATCGTGTGATGTGTCAACAACTCTGTTCTACTCGTTTAACTTCCTAAGCCTTGATAGCCCTCATTTTTTATGTTGTCAATGACATGATGACTGGTATTGTTGATGGAAATAGCCTCTAACAGCAAGGCAGGTTATTTGCAACTACACTCTCAGAAATAAAGGTAAGCTTTTCAAAAGGTACATGTTTCTTACTTAAAGCAGGGTTGGGGAACACTGATGCTGGAGGCCCACTCACCTTTTAGCTCTAACCTTGAAAAACCCCAGGAAACAAATAACAAACTGCATGCTGAAGCTAGTTCAGGTGTTTTTTTAGGGTTGGAGCAAAACTCTGCAGGGACACCGGTCCTCCAGGATCAATGTTCCCCTTCCCTGACTTAAAGGGTCCATTTTGGTACCTTAAAGGTACATATTAGTGCTTAAAATGTACATATTTGATCCTTTTATGGGTGCAAAGTGTACCTTTTGTACTTTTATTTTTTGAAAGTGTTGAGTGTAATACAGCAGATACTATGCATGCTTGTGTGATTAGTTTAAAAAGTGTATTAATTAAAAACTTTTTTTTTATTCTTGTATACTGAATCAAAGGTTTTGTGTGCATTTATGCATCCTCTGAATCATCTACTGTATATTGCTTACTGTAATAAAATGTAAAATTCAATCGAAAACTATTTTACTTTCAGTTCAAAACCAATTATACACCTTTACTTTGATGTAACTACTAAGAATGCCTAAAACCGGTTCCTCTTGGGTTTTTTTTCCCTTCCTCCATTCTTTTTTTTCCTTCCTCCATTCTTTTTTTTTCCTCCATTCTTTAGATTTTTTTTTTTACATCTGAGGAGAATGTATGCACATCAATGTAGAACAAAAATGATGAAAACAACAAATCTGACAATTAAAAAAAAAAAGAGTTTCAGTTTCGCTCACTAAACCTCATTTAATTTTCATTTAAGATTTCAGAATTATTTCAGAACAATATGAAATTGAAGCAATTATATAAAAAATACTTTCTTAATCTTAAAAATCTTAATCTTACAGAAGAAAGAAAGAAAGTATTCCTCTTTTTTTTGCAACCTGCAGCTCTGTGTACATCCTAAAAGCAAAATTTCTTTCATATCCATCATATATACAGACAGATGATTTACAGTCTGATATATGATTACCAATGTACACAAATTAAATAAATACAGCATTTAGCATCCAAGCAGTAGATAAGCATTTCAAAAGATGAAGCCTTACAAATTTTAACAACTATTGTTCTCTACCCATTTTGACATTCTACCTCATCACATTTTAAAAAGAAAGACTGAGTGTAAATATGCATTTGTTTTAAGTGCTCAAAAAACAAATCAAGAGAGAAGTAAATAAATGGCTTGCTTACTCTTTTGTGCTCTTCTTTCTGTCATAGGAAAGTAAAAGTGGGTGTATTTATATGTGTGCGTAATTCGATGAAAGCAAAACTAGGTGTGATTTGTCAGCCACAAAAAAGGCAGCTAAACCACTTCACTTACAATTAGTGCTGTCAAATAATTAATTGCGATTAATTACCTTCAAAATTCTGTTTACATTATATATGTGTGTGCGCTGTGTATATTTATTATGTATATATAAATACATGCATGTATATATTAAAAAAGTGTTATATTTGTATATTAAATGTATTTATATATGATATAAATTATATAAATATATACATGCAAATACATATTATTTTTTAAAATATATACCGTATGACTGTGTATTTTTATATACATAATAAATATACTGTAACATCCACACCAGGCTCCACCCCCACTGTCACACAGAGATCACAATCCCCGGAGTTCTAATCAACGTCACCTGGTCTGCTCACCTGCATCACATCCCCTTGGTTAATCATCACCCTTTATATGCACAAACCACACCTCAGTCGACGTCCAAGCTCACTCAACGAAAGTGGACAAACTTACCTATTTATTACTTACCTGCTATCTCTTACTGTTCTGGTTCCAGAAGTCTCCGTGAGTTCCCAGTGTCTTCTAAGTGTCTGTGAGTTTCCATCGCTCCTTCCCATCTCCAGCGTCTGTCTCCATCGTCATCTGTGGTGTGTGGTTGTGTGCATCGGATCGTCGTCCTGCTGATATACCCAAAGACATTCCTTAGTTTCAGTTATAGCCCAGTTTTGGATTTATTTACGTTTACTTACCTTTGTTACTCTTCCTGTGATAAATAAATACCTTTTGTTTGGATTTTACTTTCCGCATCTGTCTCATTCGTTACATATACACAGCACACACACACACATATTAAACAAACACTTTTATTTTGGATGTGATTAATCGCTGTTAATCATGAAAATATCAAAATCAAAAATATGCAAGCTGCACGTGACTCAGTGTATTTATTCATTTCTGTAAATGGTTCCACGGTTGCCCTTACTTCTGACATTTAAGACTGAAAGAAATTAACAGACAAAATCACTTAAAACTCTCCATCAAGAATCATGAGTGTTGAAGACTATTTACTCAGTTTTTATACAAAAAAATAATAATTCTGATTACCTACACCAAACAAGAAAAACAAATACAAAGAATATAAAAATATAAAGTATAAAATGTAAACCCATTTTCCATTGATTAAACTGGTCAGCTATTACTCTATGAATCCCTTATGATGTTATTTAAGCAAAATACATGTTGTAAACCTGCGGTCAATTTCTACATAGCAACTGTTGTCATTTGAATGCAGGACCCACTTCTGTCGGTCCGGGACCGACCCCCATCGGCTGCTGCATAGCCACGAATTGTGGGCTAACTGCCATTGGAACTTGTTGCAGCATGGCATTACTTTGCACTACTTTGATGATTTGTTTGCGTGCTTTGATTTCTCTGCTCATCTGACACCAAGAACACCAGATGCAACAGCAAGTCACCATGATGTCCTCACAGATACTGCCCTATTGCAACACATACAAAAAAACAAACAATTTTTTCTTTGTTGCCCACTTTTTTTTTTATCGGTAGAGGGATGGAAAAAACACTCACCCCAATTTGATATTTGTAGCGAACTGCCACTCTCATTGACAGACCTACAGGCGGAACGCAGACTGCAACTCCAAACGCAGCCATGACAGCTGGGCCCAATATGTCCAGCAGAGGCAGACAAGTGCTCTCCCCAAACTCCCCAGTGGTCGAGCAGGTAAAGCAAGGAAAGCACCAGTATGCATAGCAGCCTGAGAACCAAAAATGCACATATTGTGATATAATTTGCATGTAATTCATTAAAAACGAAAAAGCCTTTAAATATACTTACAAGAACTCAAGTCCTGGCCACAGTCACATATTCCAGAATTCCAAGATTGCGTCCCAGCCTTGCCGAGAGGCTGCTGCACAACTACAGTCGCCATAATGATTTGATCCTAATGAGATATAAAGATAACAGAAATGTTAAAGGGGTTATATGATGTTTGCTAAAAAGGAACATTATTTTGTGTATTTGGTGTAATGCAATGTTTTTATGCTGTTTAAGTTAAAAAAACAACATTATTTTCTACATATAGTTATTGTTTCTCTTCCAAGCCCCCCCTCCTGAAACGGGTCGATTTGTACAAAGCCCATAGTTATAAAAAAAAGCGAAGTGTGTACTGATTGGCCAGCTATCCAGTGCACAGAAATATTACACCCCTTATCATAACGTGACGCTCGGTCTATAAAACCAAAACAATAAGAGCCATTTCAAATGAGCCCTTTGTTGCATCCAGTGGGGAATTTTCTGATAATCATGGCTTAGTATTGTCTTTTTTATGCATCACTTTGCATTGCACCTCGTAAACATAACACCACGTCTTCATTTGTAATCGGAGAAACGACAGAAACAAGCCCTACCCGTCACCGCTTAGAACTTTTGATTAATACTTACTTAACAATTGTGAGTCAGAAGTGCCAGACTGTCCTAAAATTGCCTCACTTTTTATAGTCACTGAGCACAGCAAGCTGTGCACAAAAAAGTGCATGTGTCATTAGTATGAGAAAATAATTTGATCGGGCTCGGATTGGGCTCGGACATAAATATCTTAATACCTGTCGGGCTCAGGTCGGTTTGTTTACTGCTCTGTCGGACGCGGGCCAGGCTCGGACAGAAAAATGCGGCCCGATCCGCATTCTAATATATGATTCTAATTTCATGCATATTCATTTCATGCAAATTCAAAAGCATCCATTTGCACATGTCTCGTATTGCAGCATTGTTTAGAATGAAACTGTTGTTCTAGTGTTTAGTGTTGGACAACTGGAAATACTAATGATGGAGCATGTTTTAAACACTCTAAAAATGCTGAGTTAAATACACAACCAAGCTTTAGGTAAAATAGGCTATGGACAAACCCAGTCATTGGATTGTTTTGACCCAGCATTCAGGTTACTGCCTAGAAGGTTTAGTTAAACCTTCCCAACCTTCTTAATGTTGAACAACACTAGAACAAGAGTTTCAACAGTTTCATTTAACCTAACCACTGTGAGAAAATGAACCGTCGTTGGTTTTGTCCATTTGTTTTTTTCTTAACAGTGTAGGCTGAAGTAATTTGGAAACGTCTCGGTTACGTGTTGCAACCCTCGTTCCCTGAAGTAGGGAACGGAGACGTCACGTCGGTGACCGACGAAAAGGAATCTCGCTTCAAGATGCCAAAACAACTCTGCGTGTATGTAAACACGCCAATGATTTTCATCCGATCTAGCGTTCATTAGGTCTTCGCTGAGGAGCCGAGCCGGTGTTACAGCCCCTAGCGGCGGTGAAGCCCCTATGGCGATGGGACGCGACGTCTCCGTTCCCTTCTTCAGGGAACAAGGGTTACAATACGTAACCGAGACGTTCCCCTTCAGTTGGTCACTCTGACGTCACGTCGGTGACCGTCGAATAGGGATCCCTACCAAAGCGCTATAGAGACTGTCCCTTCCAGCCCCATGTGAGAGTCACCACCCCCCTGTGTTTGGTCGTCCACTGCGTAGGATGTGCGGAAGTCGTTCTCTTTCAAGAGTAAGACACAACTCGCATATATCATGAATGAATTCAATGCATATGGAATACAGGAAGAGATTGTACTCTCAGAACTGGGGAAGGTAGTTCTTACCTATACCACCTGAGATGCTCAGGGTTACACTCAGGGTTTCCCAGCCCTCTAGCGGATCTCAAGGAAACATCGCTTAGAGGGCCTAGCGTTAGATGCTCCGCCACATCCAGCTGCCGAGGGGATCAGAGGACAGTGTCTACTAATAAGGATTACTGAAGAAGGATACCAAGCCGACCGAACAAGTCCTACTCTGGCTCTTCAGCTCTGTTAGAGGTGAGAACACGGGAAGAAACTGGTTCCACACAAAGGCTATAAAATATAGCGAACGTGTTAGGGGTCGCCCAACCCGCAGCTCTACAATGTCAAAAAGCGAGGTGCCATGAGTCAACGCCCAGGACGACTCAACATCTTTATTTGAGTGAGCACGTAAACTGAGGGGACAGGGCACACCCTGAGCCTGGTAAGCCAGGGTGATGGCATCCACTACCCAGTGGGCCAACCTCTGCTTAGAGACGGCATCCCCATCTGCCGGCCTCCATGACAATGAAGAGCTGATCTGAGGTCCTGAAGCTCTGTGTCCGGTCTACGTAACATCTTAATGCTCGGACGGGACACAGCAACAGTAAGGTTGGGTCTGCCTCCTCCGAGGCCAGCGCTTGGAGGTTAACACCAGGTCTCTAAAAGGAGTGGTAGGAACCTTGGGCACGTAGCTGGGCCGTGGTCTCACGGTGACCTGAGAATCCTCTGGCCCAACTCGAGGCACGAATCATCGACCGAATATGCCTGCAGGATCCTCTCTCAATGCTCTTAGCACAAGAGAGAGACCCCAAGAGGGTACAGTAGGAGGCCGCTCCAACCCTTGCTGCAGAAAGAGAAGCACAGATCTGATCGGGCATGTTCGGGGGTCTTCTCGTCGAGAAGAACACCAATCGATGCTCTAGTAGAAGGCAACTACCCCTTGAGGTAGGCCACTTAGAACCTCCGCGTCCCGTCCAGGGTCCAGACGTGGAGTTTCCACAAATCTGGCGCGGTTGCCACAGGGTGCCCCGTCTCTGAGTCAGTAAATCCTTCCTCAGAGGAATCGCCCAAGGAGGAGCTGACACGAGGAGCATAAGTTCGGGGAACCAGGTCCTGGGGGGCAAATAGACCTACACTGGAATTGTGTGAGAAGGCTCACTGGGGGAAATGCATATTTGCACAGTCAGGGCTGCCTCAGCCACTTTTGTGAACACACGGGGTGACAGGGAGAGCCCCTCGCTACGCCACCGTCAAGGGCGAAGGAGGATGAACCACTTCATCACTTCCTGGCAGTAAAAAGTGCCTTCCATGACCAAGTAGGCTCATCATGCACCTTCAGGAAGAAAGGCACCGAAGTGGGCCTCTGTACCTCAGTATGGGGCACACCTCAGTACCAATCATCCCATCATGCCCCCTGGCAGCCCGGGAAAGCATAGCAACCAGTTCTGGATCAGTATCCGGTATGGTTGAGTGTCCATCGGACACCGCTCCAAAACC
>JAUMHI010000051.1:6394729-6442562 GCA_032359435.1 Enteromius unitaeniatus
AAGAAGAACCCAAAGATCACTGTGGCTGAGCTCCAGAGATGCAGTCGGGAGATGGGAGAAAGTTGTAGAAAGTCAACTATCACTGTAGCCCTCCACCAGTCGGGCTTTATGAAAGATTGGCCCGACGGAAGCCTATCCTCAGTGCAAGACACATGAAAGCCTGCATGGAGTTTGCTAAAAAGACACCTGAAGGACTCCAAGATGGTGAGAAATAAGATTCTCTGGTCTGATGAGACCAAGATAGAACATTTTGCCCTTAATTCTAAGCGTTATGTGTGGAGAAAACCAGGCACTGCTCATCACCTGTCTAATACAGTCTCAACAGTGAAGGATGGTGGTGGCAGCATCATGCTGTAGGGGTGTTTTTCAGCTGCAGGGAAAGGACAACAATTGCAATTGAGGGAAAGACGAATAGTACATGGATATCCTGGACCAAAACCTTCTCCAGAATACTCAGACTGGGCCGAAGGTTTACCTTCCAACAAGACAAAGAGTGAAAATTTTAAGGGGGTCTAAATACTTTCCGTACTAATGCTATAGTCAGTCATTCTTCACGAAAATGTGCGTTGTGGGTGGAAAATGGGGTGGAATGCTTTTGTTTTTGGCATACCCATATCAACGATAGCTGTCAATCTTACACACTACACCTTTAACACCACCTAATGCTATAATCAAGGATATAAAGCCATATAAATGTCATTATAGCCTACTATCTCACAAATGAGACATAATCATGACATTTTAAAATGTGTTTTATGTGCAGTTTTACATCTTAAGAATGATTTCAAATGTAGCTACCAATCATTATACTCTTTTACTTAACAAGCGAAACAGGCTTTCATGAAACAAACACATGTACCTATAAAGAAGAGGTTAAAAAATGTCTGTGCTGGATTGTGACATACCTTGATACTATTTTTGCTATGTTGTTTAGCAGGTATGCTGTCACTTGGCTTTCTTTCATTCTTTCTATCTTTCTTTCTTCTTCATTTGCATAAAATGTCCAGCAGTGAGACACAAACCCCACAAAACAAACATGCTTTATAGTTGCTAAATGTGGCAATGTCAACATTCCCATTAAACCGCAAAATTGATTAAAATATCATACTTTTAACCCATAAACATCTAATATTAAAGTTATAATAAAAGTTGTATCCACTACTATGCTAATAATAAAAGAATGAGATTCATAAGCAATTTACTGCATCAGCAAACTCACAAGAAAACAGGCAAATATAGCCTATGACAGGAGTTTTACTCTACATAAAATATGCAAAGTGCTAACACAACCTCCCAGAGACAGGAACAGGAAAGTGTCCATTGCAATGATCAATAATTTATTGTGTAACAGCTTAAGTAAAAGATATCAAAGATTTTCAGTCTTAAAATAAAGGGCAATCATGACAGAAAAAAAATAAAACAAAACTCGCTGGCAAGCAATACACATTTCTTGCTTCATGCTTAAATTTAATCTCTTCTGTCCCATTTTGTAAATGAGTATTAATTTTTTTGTTGGTCTAATCAGCTTCATAACACATAAACAGAAACGTTTTCAACCAATGATGCTGAGTCAACACAGTCTCACGACCAATTTGTACATATTCGTACGAGGTGCCAAATTTGTGCCAATTCGTACGACCTCACTCATATGATTTTGTACGATTTGTCTAAAACCACGTGACGGGTTAGGGGCAAAGTTTAGGTTCTTCGTACAAATTAATACGAATTGGCATCTCGTAAAATATGTCAGTTTTATAATAAACCATATGAATTTGTACGAGTGAGATTGTACAAATTCTTACGATTAAGCCACCTCGTAAAATATGTACGAATTGCCGTGAGATCAGGTTGGCGGAGTACATTCACTATTGTCACAATACACATCATGATATTGATGCTGCTCATTATAAACTGAGTAACTGACATTAAAGATACAACACCACAGACGTTTAGTAGAATTTCAAACTTAAACATCTTACACTATAAACGTAATATAACATTATTCTTTTCAATGAGATATATTCCGTTAATGAGATATATGAATACATATATACACTCTTATAAAGAAAGGTGCTTAACTATCCCATA
The DNA here is from genome assembly GCA_032359435.1 of Enteromius unitaeniatus. Classification (NCBI taxonomy): domain Eukaryota; kingdom Metazoa; phylum Chordata; class Actinopteri; order Cypriniformes; family Cyprinidae; genus Enteromius; species Enteromius unitaeniatus. The sequence continues at coordinate 6,396,818 of JAUMHI010000051.1, forward strand.
GAACCTTTTTCTTTGGTGGTTCCATTGAACGTTTAACATCTGAAAAAAGATTCTTTGTGATGACAGAAGGTTTTTCAGGTGATAAGAAATATTGTCCTTAAAGAACCTGTGCCTGAATGGTAAAATTGGTTCTGTGGAATCAAAAATGGTTCTTCTATAACATTGCTGTGAAGAACCTTTTAAGCATCTTTATTTTATCTTTACTTTATCTATCTGCTGTTTTTTTGTGTGTTTTACGATTCTTGGCATCTTGTACACCATCATAGCTGCTTCAAAACACATTACAAACTCCTGGCACCAACAAGAGTGATTTGTAGATCTCTTGCTCTCATCTCTCGTGACATCTGACACCAAACACAAGCTCTGCAGAATGTGGCCAACAAGCAGTCATTACACATATCACCCTGCAAATCAACACAAAAATATATTGGCAATAATATACACCAGCCTACTTATTTTGTAGGCACATTTAAACCATGACATATTTCCACAAATAAAAATAATAATGCGATTTTTAATAATTCACACAACAGCTTCTGTGATTTCACCTTTGGCTCAAACCTTCTAGCTATGCTGCTGAGATACAGTACATGGGAAAAAGTCAAGGAAATTCTATTTTTGATCGATGATTCTTACCTTAATGCCGTAACGCTGGCGCATTGAGACCCTTATGGACATTGTTATGGGTGGGACGCAACCACATAAATCCAGCAGGGGCAGACATAAACACTCACCGTATGTCTTTGCTTTGACACACGTGAAACACCAGAAACACCAGTAAGCAAAGCAGCCTGTTCACAGAGAGATTTGCAATAATAATTATATTTCTCATGTTGCTTAACAGGGTTTCATGACACAATCTACACAGTTAAATGCTGCATTAGTCTGGATGTTAAAAATGAGAGCAGGTAAGTCAAAGCATAAACCCATCCAGGGGTGAACTTCAGGATGCTTCGGGGGAACTGTGACTGGTTTTGACCTATGACAGCATTCAAAATATCTTTTGGGTTTTGCAGAAAAAAGTCAGTCGTGCAGGTTTTGAATGACATGAGGGTAAGTAAATGTTGACAGATTTCTCAATTTGCATTTTATACAAACTTTACTGACATTCGAGAAAGCCATTGTAAGTAAAACTGATTCAGTAACGGCCTCTGTAACTTTAAGATGGTTAGCTATGACAGAACTGAGTAGGAAATAACACACAAAAGATCTTTTGTGCTCCACAGAAGAAAGTCATGACGTGAGTGTTAGGATAACGACAGAATTTAATTCAACTTGTCTCTGTATTTTATTCCAAATTTTTACTTACATTCAGGCACATCGTCACAGCAGTCACAGATACCTGATCCCCACTGATCAGAATCTCTAGAGACCATAACAGGCTGTGGCTGCATGACTACCATTTGATTCGACATGTTTACACCTACAAACAACAGAGAGTATGATTTAAGAATCACAAACATTCCCGTGATTCCAATTAATATATATGTATATATACACTGACCCTAAGACACCACTGACTTATTAAGCACAATTAAAAGCATTAATTATTCAACATATTAATTATTCCAAAAGATTGGACTGCAGCATATAAATTAAATTGAAATATTATTGTATATAAAAGATATATTACACATTTAATAGGTTATTAAAGGTGTTTTCTTCATATAAAAGATTGCATGCAGCTTCAAGTGTTTACATGGAGTCACAGTAAAACCTATTCAAGCCCTAATACAAAAGGTTAAATAATCATCTTAAACATCCAGATATGGATAATATTAAGATCGGATCCTCTATATCTTCACTCACCTATGTGTTGAGTGGTCCAACGTAAGGCAGCGTATCTTTTTTTCTAAATCTGTGATCACAATCTTGCCTTTATACAGAGTGCAAGACCATGTCAAATGAAAAAAAAAAACATCCTCACACTGGCCTTAAAGGAAACCTCCTTAACCTGTCAGACTCGTTCACAGCAGCATCTTTCAAGCAGTGCACTTGAAAAAAAAAACAGGGTGGAGAACAAGACTGCATTTCTCCATGAATATAAAGAATGCAGACATGCTCAATGTATGAGTATATAGGCATTCATGAAACTGTTGACATGAATGCCTACTGTCTAAGAAAAAAGATACGAAAGCTGTCACTGGGGTGGTACCCTTTCATAAGCATATTAGTACCTCATTGTCATTACTTTATTAGCACCTTAAAGGTACAAATTTGTTTAGTATTAGTATTAGTATTAGTAGTAAACATATTAGTGATTAATATGAATAGGCCTGCATTTTAAATCATTGTCCCCACTGACAGCTTTTGTACAAGAGCAATCATTCGAATCAGTTTTTGAAAAGGGTTTCTGAACATTCTCTGCTGAGGTAAAGAAACCACATTAGCAGTAGCATCCATTAAACATTTTCTATAAGTGCCTCTCACTCATGAAAAATTCAATATAGTAAGGATGGACTCAGTGACATACCAAAACTCATATCTTGACATCATTAAGAAATATTCAAATGATGATGACACTGCACAACTTTTAACAGAGGCTTTTGTTTTCTCAACAGTTGCCACAGAATCATAAGCAAACATCTGAAGCATTCTGCAGGTTATGTACATTCTCGCTGACATTTGCCTAGGTATGTCAACCAAGTCCCATTTTTCTTCCTTATTGGTTTGGTAGCTTTTTTTATTCTGACTCATGTGAGCATCTACTTTTTGTATTTACTGGAAGCATGACTTCAAGATGTCCAGGATGAGCTGTGTCCCCTTCAGTAATCTCTGAGACAGATTGTGACTGAAGATGAGCAGTATTACAACTGTTACTATGGATTTATTAGTTTGGTTACAAGATTAAAGGCGGCAAATTATATAAGGGATAAGATAAGTGCCAATTTTTTTTCTCACAGAAACAAACTTTCCTATTTAAATTTGAAACCAGTCATGAAGGACGCTAATCTGTTTTTCTTTAACATTGGCTGGTCTTTCAAACCAAAATGCTGTTGATGTAGCATGTTTCACTTAGAAAGTAATTCCACTTTCAAAATTAAAGTCAACTTAGATCCAGAAATCTATGTTAGCTATGTGGTACCACTAGCTGACACATATTTAATTTTTTTATAAAGTTCATAAATTAAAATAATAAAAGCATTGCTCTGATGTATACATGCAATGATGAAATGTTATCCTGCATTTGTTAGGCTTGTGAGGTCAGTGAATGTATGTCAATGTACAACAAAGATAACAACCATTAAAGAAATAACTTTATCTATTCTCACATTTCCTAATTAATGAATAAAGTTCTTTTTGAGATAAAGCTGCTCATTACAATCATTTATGTGTGTAATAATAATTGAAAGACATTTTATTAAACAGAAACCAAGCGTTGTGAATTGCTACAGAATTACAAATAAAATTAAATATTAAAGATACAATTATTCTATATTTTAGGCAGCCTGAACATTATCTCTATATAATTAAGTAATTTCATATTAATTTTCCTTTGATCCATACCAGTATAGAGTACCCCAAAGCTCAATACTAGGACCCTTACTTTTTATGCTTTACATGTTACCTTTAGGAGAGATTGTCCTGAAAATGTTAATCATTATTGCTCTTGCTTCACATTTTATGAAGGACGGCTTCCTCTCGAAGGTGAAAGATTGTGTGTGTTTTGTTGAATGAACTGTGCTTTTTTTCCTTATATCTCAATACCACAACTTCTACCTTCTAATATGTTTATAATGTCCTGCATTTATTAAAGTAGCTTTAATAAATTACCCTATACTGCTAAAAAAAATTAAAGCAAGTAATTTACTGCCTCAAAATCACAACAAACAAATATACAGGAATTGTACTAAACATATTCTGAAGCAAATAACAGACAAAACACCTTCCCAGAGACAGGAAGAGGAAAGTGTTGAAGAAAATTACAAATTTGTTGCATCAGGTGAAAGTTTCACAGTCAATTTAAAAAAAATTGCGTGTCTTTGTCTTTTTACTTTTAGTTTGGCTTAAAGTGAAATTAAATCCTGGTGACAAATTTTGGCCATTTTAGAAAGGAGTATTTATTTATTGTTTAAATTGGCTTTATAAGACAACACATTTTAACCAATGTTTACCAATGATGTACATTCGCTATTGTCATACCCTCACATCTAATTTAGCTAATCACACTTAATGCTCATTAAAAACAGTAACCGACATGAAAGATAAACACTACATATTACATGTAGTAGAAAAAGAAAACTTTATCATACTTGTTTCTTTAATCACAAATTACTGTACATCAGGAATCTCCAGAAAAGCCTCATAATCATCTAAATGCCATATAAAAGTTATTCAAAAGATATATTAATAAATATGTAGCCTTTACAGTGTGCCAGGATTCATATTTACACAACAGATAGCTGCTTCAAAACACATTACAAACTCCTGGCACCAACAAGAGTGATTTGTAGATCTCTTGCTCTCATCTCTCGTGACATCTGACACCAAACACAAGGTCTGCAGAATGTGGCCAACAAGCAGTCATTACATACATCACCCTGCAAATCAACACAAAAATTATATATAAATATTTGCCTATAATCAGAATAAAACTCATTTTGTTACATTTTTGAAAAATTGCCACACATAAATTTATTTTTAACTGCTCACACATTACCCAATAGCTGTAGGAAAAATATGACAGACATGTTTGCATCTGAATTTGTATTTGAACCGCTGTGCTTGTGAAACATTTTATTTGGGTCGACTCACTTTCAGATCAAAGCCTTCTAGCTACCGAGGTATGTGCGCCACTTAGCCCCGATCACCATTAAAAATGCAGTAAATTCTGTTTTTGATTGATTCTTACCTTAATGCCATAACGCTGGCGCATTGAGACCCTTATGGACATGGTTATGGGTGGAATGAAACCACAGAAATCCAGCAGGGGCAGACATAAACACTCACCGTATTTCTTAGCTTTGATACATGTGAAACACAAGAAACACCAAGAAGCAAAGCAGCCTGTTCAAAGAGAGAGACGCAAGAACAATAATCCATGTTTTCACAGTTTTATAGCACAATCTACACAAATACATTGGATGCATTTTAGTCTGGATGTTAAAGACTTTAGCAGGTAAATCAAAGAATAGAAAAGAGTGGAAAATGCACACAAGTTAGAAAATTTAATTACACTTGTGTTTGTATTTTACTTACATTCAGGCACATCGTCACAGCAGTCACAGATACCTGACCCCCACTGATCAGAATCTCTAGAGACCATAAAAGGCTTTGGCTGCGTGACTACCATTTGATTTGACATGTTTACACCTAAAAACGGCAGAGAAGCTTCATGCGATTTCAGCAGCACAAGCGTACTAATGGCTTTATCTAAAAATGGAGAGATCATGAAAGTGTTTATATTGTTGTTGTTGTTTTAAACTGGTTTTAAAAAGTAAAACTTCTCAAATCTAGTATATTTACAAATTTCCTAAGGTCAAAAAAACAAAAACAAAAAAAAGGTATTTAAAAGTACATTCATTTACACTCTCAACCCTTGGTCATGGCTCCTTTAACATGAACTCCAGCATCGGTGAGGTGTGAACGGAAAAGATCAGTCTGTGGAATTGTACAAGGCCTTCAGCTCATCTGTATTGTTGGATTTTTTTTTTTTTTTAAAGATGTTTCCTTCATATAAAAGATTACATCTTTAAAATATGAAGTGTTATGAGACATTCAGCTAGAGCAAAACTGTCCAGATCTGTGGTCTTCCAGGAATTGATTTTGAGACCAATGCTTTAAAAAGATTTTCTGACCCTGCATATTTTTATTGGAAATCTGCACTCACCTCTGTGCTGACTGGTTCAAAATATCTAAACCTATAATCACAATCTTCACATACTGCACGACAACATGTGAGTGTTAAACTCACATTGAAGCAGATTTAAAGTTAATGAGATAATTAAGCAATTTATTAGGGGGTGATTGAGCATTAGCGACGAACACCTGCTGTTAACAAGCAGCGTCACTGAAGAAAAGAGAAACGCACAAACTACATCTGACTTCTAACCACAGCCTTAAAATCTACGGAAATAAAAGAAGACATTAACTCCCAGTTTCACAGACAAGGCTTAAGCTAGTCTCAGACTAAATTGCATGTTTGAGCTGTCTCAGATAAAAATATCTTGCTCGGGCATATCTTAAAAAATGTCAGTGTCATTGTTCTATATTAAGATACACACCTGTAATCTTTTCTTATAAGGCATCTTTGTAAAAGTTGCTTAAATATCGTAATTTAACTAATGCCTAATCCTGGCTTAAGCTAGGCCCCGTTTGTGAAACCGGGCCTAAATCTCTTAAGATCTCTGATTAAACAACTCTACAAACAGCTTTACACATTAGTAGTTAGAATTTTTTGTCATGCATCAAGGGTGTTCAATCCTGCTCCCGGAGATTGACTGTCCTGCAAAGATTAAATAACTTACAAATTAATATGCTGATTTAAGAACACTTCATTTGACCCTTGACTTTTTAATGTTAGGTTTACAAAACATGCTTGTTATGGCAACAAAATGTGATTAGGTTTATTGGTCATTAGTTTGATTCAATTTAACTTTTTTCTGAAAATAATTCAGTAATATAAAGACACAGTTTGCACAGAAGTTTTGAATGTTTGTAATATTTAGACACACAAACATCAAGAATCAGCATATGAATCTTAACAATGGTGACGATCTTCAGACGTGTTGCATTGCATTCTGGGTGCACCAATCAAAACTCATCTATGGCTCCCAGCATGCATTGCTAAATGAATTAATTATGCAGCTGCGTTGTCTTAATATTTTCTTTCATTCTTATTTGCTTTTATTTTTACTATCCTTGTTTTGTGACCTTAAAAAAACAGTTATCAGAAGATTTTGTCACCACATGCTGATTCTTCATGCCTGTGCATGCCAAGACCTCAGGTTGAGAGGAAATAGGTAAAAAAAACTTTCTTTCTGAACATTCTCTGCTGAGAAAAAGAAACCCTCTTAGCAGTAGCCTCCATTAAACATTTTCCATAAGTGCTTCTGACTCATGAAAAATGCAACATATTAAGGATGGACCCAGTAACATACCGAAACTCATATTTTGACATCATGCAGAAATATTAAAATGATGAAGTCATTGAACAGCTTTTAACAAAGGCTTTTTTTGTTTTCTGTTTTAACAGAAATATACATTCTCATGGACATTTGCCACGGTAAGTCAACTAAGTCCCATCTTTCTTGATTTCCCCTTTCTCTCATCTTTGTCATTCTGACTCATGTGACTTTGCATCTTTAGTTGTTTCACTTTATGTTTACTGAAAGCGTGACTGCAAGATTCACAGGACGAGCTGTGTCCCCTTCAGTAATCTCTGAGACAGATTGTGGCTGAAGATTTCTCCACGGATTTATTAGTTTGGTTTCAGGATTAAAGTCGGCAAATTATAATCTTGAGTACAGCTGGGCAGCATACAAGACTCTTGACATCAGGGGACAGGAATCCCAAAAATCCTCTTCCTTCCTCTGTGTTTGACAGAGGCGACATCCCTATACCCTGAAAGTCCTGTTGGAATTACTATAAAAAATGTGTATGCAGGTCTCGGCTCTGCTGTGAAAAGTTATAAAAATGTTTAATAAACAATAATAGTAATAATAAATAATTGGATCCAGTCATGGGTGATCCTAATGTGTTTTTTCTCGTACAATTACAACATTTACACAAAACAGCATTTATTTTCTATGTATTCTGGCTTGCAGTTTCATATTTTATTTAAAAATCTGGCATTTAATTCTTAAAGTTTTTTAATTCATTCCAGACTAGTTGCATAATTCAATAGGAATCCTCTAAATATTTCTTTTAAGAATTTTGAGGGATTAAATGGATTTAGGAGAGCCGTAAATATTCGCCATTTAGTCGCAAAAACCCCAGAAAGTCATTTAATGACTAATGTAATACTCGGCAGCAAGAGGAGCTTTACGCCATCCGGTCCACTGCATCCTTTAACTGGAAGACACACAGAGCACGAGGACGGTCATTACCGAGGGATGCTGGTCAAGAGCAGTTGAATTCTGCGGTTTTCCGCCTGAATTACGAAGTGGAATGAAACACGAGTCCACTGCAGAGACAACGACAAGCTGCAAACACTGAGCAAACTGATCCACCGGCCAACATATGCGCTGAAAATAACTGTTCTATCCTCGCTACGTCCGTTTCGTCGTCCGCTACACTTCTGAATGCTGTACTGTTGCGGTGGAAGGGAGAAGGGGGAGAAGGAGCACACGGGCGCGGAGGAGGCGTTGATGAGCAGCGGGGAAGCGGACACCGTCAACGCTGGAAATCGTGAAGAAACTCCGGCTGCGGGGATGTTTGACACAACGGATATGCCCGAGCTCCTGCCGCCCTCGGGACAACTTCAACCGAGTCCTCGTGACTCGGTGTGCCAGATGCAGCATTTGCGGGTTGAGTTCAACATAGACTGCTTGAGTTCCGAATCCCCTCAACAGAGGTTAGGCCAGAGGGCCCCCAAACTCGGACAAATTGGACGGTCAAAGAGAGGTCAGTGATGTGTGCATATGCAATTTTATATGATTTTTGTATGGAATTATTGTAAAAAAACCTGAAATATTTGTAGAAATATATGCCATGGTTTTTAACGTAATGGCCTAAACAGCATTTAAGGGCCCCCGTGGGCTAATTTCTAACAAAGCCTCATATTAATACAAATTGCAATCTGTAAATAATAATTATAACTCATAAAATAACCGATTATAATAAGGTAAGCACTTTTATATAATATAAAGAACAGAGAATGCTGGTGTTAGAGGGTCATTTTTATAATAAAGAAAACTAGAAGATAGAATAGAAAAAGAATACAGGATGCTAGTATAATAGGCGCGTATGGGAGATGGAAGAGATGTGTTTTTAGCTGTTTCTTGAAGGACTGCTCGGATTGAGTTGGGTAGGTCATGCCACCGGGACGGAACAGGTAATGTAAAAGTCTGTGAAAGTGATTTTGTGCATCTTTGTGATAGCACTATAATGCACTGTTCACTTGCAGAATGCAAGCTTCTACAGGGCACATAAGTCTGAAGAAGTGAATTTAGGTAAAGGGTTGCAGAGCCAGTGGTGGTTTTGTAGGCAAACATCAATGGCTTGAGTTTTATGCGTGCAGCTATTGGTAGTCAGTGCAAATTGATGAACAGAGTTTCCTTAAAGACTAATCTTGCAGCCAGCATTCTGGATTAGTTGTAGAGGTTTGATAGAATTGGCTGTAAGACCTGCTAAGAGAGCACTGCAATAGTCCAGTCTGGATAAAACAAGAGCTTGAACAAGGAGTTGTTAGTAAAGGCCTTATCTTTCTAATGTTGTATAAAGCAAATCTCCATGACTTGGCAGTTTTGGATGGACCTGAGCAATATGGACCTGAGATCATCAATCATAACTTCAAGGTTTCTTGCTGTTTTTGATGGCAACAAAGTCTTTATGCAAAGAAAAGAGAAAAACACAAGGTTTTAATCAATAAAAATGATTCCGCTCCGTTCATGTGCTGTCATCTCATTCAGAAAGCGTACTCTTGTCCGGTAACATGACCCAATCGGTCATGAAATAAACAAGAGCCAATAGTATTTCACAACAGCATGATGTAATCGATCACGAGACACACAAGCGCCAATGGCATTTTTTGTAGCGGCATTTTTTGAAATCGCGAATAGTATGCAGAAGACGGAGACAGCGACAGCAATTTTGAGATTTTGGGCTAGTTTAGTCCCTCAAAATGTGTTCTTTAGAAATACTATAAAGAAAATGTAAAAAAAATATGTTAAAAGTATTATTTTATAACATTATTTTTACTTGTGACCATAACTTTCTTCCGGTATTTAAATCTTCAAATGCTGTTTTCTCAAAATGAGCTTTTTGGGATTTTCCAGTACCAATATCTCAGCCTATGTTGCACCTATGTACACCAAACTTTCCAGTTATACTCTCACTAGTATTCTGAAGATATTTACTGAGGGATTTGTTAATAAATGATTCCTGGCCTGAGTTATGTGACATTTTAAAGAAAAAATATGGCAAAAATTTTTAAGGCTATGGATGGTATATTTTGATTTCCAAGGTAATGAAAGCAGATATCCTAAAATCCCTCTGTAGTTTTTTTTTTCATTTTGTGTATAAACAAATAAAAAAAAATAGCACCTGGCTTTATCCTATATTCAGATATATGTACCGGAAATCTATGCAAATTTAATGCGCATATTTATTGAGATATTGCCCTTTTTTGCATATTTAAACATAAAATTAAAAATAAAACTTGCAATACATTTTGTTTCTCCTATTCATGTGAGTAATCAACTGGTAAAGTTTCATGGTCCTATTTGTAAGTTAAAAATTTTACCCTATTCACCTGTAGTGTCTCGCCTTAAAACAACGAAGGACCCCTCACGTCAAAAAGTGACTAAAAAGGGGTACCTTGCGCTAGAGTTGAGTATCATCAGCATAGCAGTGATATGAAAAGCCATGTTTCTGAATGATGTTGACAGAGAAGATAAGTAGTCCAAGAACTGAGCCCTGAGGCACCCCAGTAGCTATGTTGCGACTTATACACCTCACCCTCAACTCACCTCACCATGATACCTTGAAGCACTTAACTAAGAGAGGTCATACTCAAACCTCTGGTGTGTGGTTCCTGAGATGCCCTTTGCCAATAAGTTGACAGCAGGATCAAGTGGTTAACCACATGAAAAGCAGCGCACAGATCCAGCAGGATAGGCTAAGTATTGAAGATTGAGTCTTAGGGCTTTAACAACCGACAGCAAGGCAGTATCAGTTAAATGTCCACTGCTAAATCCAGACTGCTTGCGCGTCCAGGAGGTTTTTCCTGTGTGAGAAAGTCATGGACTTGGTTAAACACAGATAGCAGTCTGTAGATATATTTAAGATATGGATAAAAGCATTTAAAAGATAACTGAGTTCATAAAAGGGTTGATGGTTTTATTGCTCAGATAATTAGCTTTGTGCTCAAGGTTGTAATATTACAAGGTGTTTATTGAAAAAACAATTTAATGCTGATAGGCATATCATTTTTAATAATCATCTCAAAACCATGCAGGGTTGACAGTTTCATATTTCACTGGAGATAAGGCCATATAACCAAGATGTTTAAGCAGAGAATTCTTAATACTTCTATAAATACCCAGTTTTCAAAAATAATTTGTACAAATGCATAGATGAAGATTCAAGAGTGTCCCTTAGAGATATGTTGTTCATTAATGTAGTTCTAATACTGATTTAATTAAACAGTGCAAAGTGTAACTGAACACCAAAGCGTGACCCAAAATTCTGTCTCTGTTTAAAGATATGGTAACTTTATTTTACAGTGGTCATAGAGGATGAAGATCTGGACGACGTCATGAACAACAACAATGGACCTCTACCTGTTCCTCTCAGCAATGAGCCGTCCTGAACCACTCTAGATTCTTATTATTCTGGACCAGCCGTTCGTGAAATGCACCCTTCTGCCACGGGACAGTCGGGACACTTTCAGCAGGAGAAAAGTCAGACTCCTCTCCCAGTATCAGATTCACACAAGATACGCATGTGTTTCAGCTGTAGTTTACTAGTCGCATGGCAGCAGCTGTCAGCCAACAGGCTACACGGGTGATTTGTTGTGTAGTAGCTTCTTAGACCAGAGCTCCGTGTGTGACACTCGTGCCTCCCAGAGGGAGAAATGTGCATATGTAGGCTGATTTACATATTTCTGACCAAAGGCATAGACCAGCCACTGTAGATCCCTCTGTCCAGGCTTGTGCTGTTATAAATATGTTGTCTTTCAAGTTATTTCTTTAAACATTTGGTAAGAACAATAGCACAGTGTTGTTGTGTTTTACTTTGTCTCTCAAAACTCTGGAAATGTATGCTGCTTCTTAGAGCCATGGTTGGAACCTGGTTACGACTTCTTTTAAACTAGAAGTATCTAGGTTAAAACCGTTATGCATTTATTGATTGCGGTGGTTTCAGAACTGATCTTCTTTGATGACTTTTATTTCATCATTTCATTATTTTTTTGTAAATCTTCCAGCAGCTTGCACCCTTACGATGAGTTTTACTTTTCTAAAGGCTTTCTATCTCTAGCCGATTCACATGTTTTTATGCCTTATGAAACATTGCACGTTGCATTAGTTCTCACTGTGAAAAGCTATGCACTTGCTTGATCGTTGCTTTTGATGAAGTATGTAATAAGCTTATATATAGTTTGCAGAGCGATTCTGTGGCACGTATGAAGAATGTATATTGTTTTATGTGTTGCTTGCATTTTGTAGCTATTCAAGCACCGGAAAAAGGGCCATGCAAAAAAAAAAAAAAGAATAAAAGTGTAAATAAGTTTTACATAATAAATGACAAATTTAAAGCTGGGCTGAATTGCTCTGTTGTGGGTCAAAGTGTCAAACTATTCTATCTTTGTCCACTAGATGGCTATAAATCCTAAGAAATTGATAGTTCTTTTTCAAGGCTCTAGCAATTATTAATGTATTGCATTTGCAACTGTTTATTGGCAAATCAACAAGTTTAATGTCTGGAAAAAGCCTGGATTAGAAGGAATCTCCATAAAACGTATGTTCAACATAGGTTCACTTCGCCCAATCAAACTTTTAGCTAAAGGACATGGAGCCACAATTTTCAAAACATCTATGTTACAGACTTTTTGATATCTTGTGATATATAGGCCAGCGTTTATGCTTTGCATTCGTTAAGGATTCTAATCAAATGCTTAAGCAGTACGCTACTTTGCTGCTGAGGTAATTGCCTGTTTATTTACCAGGTGTCTCTATAATTGGTATAATATAACTTTTGTTGTTACAAAATCCATTTTGGGACACATATATGGTGTATGCCTTACATGTATAAAGAATAAGACTACGAGCGGTTTTTTTAAGCGGGCGCAGTCTGAATTAGCAAAACCCACCTGGTTTAGCCACTGTGTTCCTGTTTGAACAACGACATAGACGTTAGCAGGAAATGATCTCTGAGTGGCAGCAGAGAACAACCACAGGTTGAACTCTGTGCAAAAGTACCTAAAATTTTCTTGGTAACACAGTATAGAGACGATGTAACTAGCAGATTCAAGTTTATGATGTAGAGAGCTTCATTCATTAAAATGGTAGTTTCTGAGATTGCGAAGAGAGCAAGTTGGCAAATGTGAAACTTACTTTATTAGTTAACAGTTTTATAAAAAAAAATTTTATTCAAAAGTTAATATTAAGTTACTTTCATTTTAGGAACGTTGTTGTTAATTAAAAGTTAAAAACAAAGTCAGTGTGCAGCCGCTGCAAACCTAGTCTCACACTCGCTGTTTCGTTTACGAATGAATCTTTGCTTTTGAACAAATCTAGTGAGTCGATGATTGAATGATCCATTCAAAAAGAGAGTCAATAGCTTCATTACTAAACGAATCAACCGTTTAACTGAATCGTTGTAATGGATGATTTAGTGACAGTGACTTTGCCAACTAATGGCGGGTTCAGTTATATTCTGTAAATATAATCAAACTGGAAAGGTTAATTTCTGTCATTGACAACACTGAGTCCTTAAGGATGTAATGTATAAAAAAACTGACTGCAAACGTTTTTGTAAAGTGTAAAATTATTATTAAATATAGCTATTATATACAAATCTTGCAATACTGTACCTGCAAAATATGTGTTTTTAGCTAAGCAGGCCACTTAGAGACACAGTGATTCTATTTATTATTTTGTTTTTTATTAAATCATTCTTTAATTTCACTAATCGATCTTTTTTTATTAAACACAGAGGGGTCATTAATGATGCTAACATTATAACGTGCAAATTCACAAACAAAACAGATTTTTAATTTGGCCGGAATTGCAGGTGCTTGTCTTTATATACAAGAAGGTTTTGAGAAAATATTAAATAAGCTGTAAATAAAAGCAATTTTAGAATATGAAGTGTCCCGAAAAGTCATCCGATGTATTTAAACATCCCCCTACCCCCCAAACATAGAGTCCCCCCAGTGAATGTTGGCCATTTCCACCACTCAAATCAAAAACAACTCTTGGTTTAAGACGTTTTCAGATTAAAATATTTTCTCAGAGAGAGCATAGATACTTTTCAGTTCCTCAGATCTTATCAGTGAGTGAAAGTGAAATTTTTTTTATTAGATTAGTTTCAACTTTATTGTTATTACACATGTACAAGTACAAGGCAACGAAATGCAGTTTAGGTCTAACCAGGAGTGCAGCAAGTGCAGAATATAGGTATAAGTTATAAGTGCACTTGTGGAGGATATGTAAAAGAAGAAACTGGGTAATATTTACAGATGGATGTACAGTGATATGAACATAATATACAGTTTGAATTAACTATAATCAGGAATGACAAGTAGGTAAACATAATAGTAATTATGAATATGCAATAGATATGAAGATTATTTACAGGTTGTTATTTACTATATCAGGGATTGACATATGTATCCATCCATCCATCTACTTCCGCTTATCCGGGACTGGGTCACGGAGGCAGCAGTCTAAGCAGGGATGCCCAGACTTCCCTCTCCTCTCGCCACTTCCTCCAGCTCTTCCGGAGGTACACTGAGGCGTTCCCAGGCCAGCCGAGTGACACAGTCCCTCCAGCATGTTCTAGGTCGTCCTGGGGAATGTCTGGAACACCTCCCCAGGGAGACATCCAGGAGGCATCCGGAAAAGATGTCCGAGCCACCTCAGCTGGCCTCTCTCGATGTGGAGGAGCAGCGGATCTAATCTGAGCTCTTCCCGAGTGACCGAACTCCTCACCCTCATCTCTAAGGGTGCGCCCAGCCACTCTGCAGAGGAAACTAATTTCAGCCGTCTGTATCCGGGATCTCGTTCTTTCGGTCATAACCCAAAGCTCATGACCATAGGTGAGAGTAGGAAAAGCAGATCGACCAGTAAATTCGAGAGCTTCGCCTTGCGGCTCAGCTCCTTCTTCACCACGACAGACCGGTACATCGACCACATTACTGCAGAAGCTGCACCGATCCGTCTGTCCATCTCCCGTTCCATCCTTCCCTCACTCATGAACAAGACCCCAAGATACTTAAACCCCTCCACCTGAGGCAGGAACTCCCCACCAACCTGAAGGGGACAGGCCACCCTTTTCCGGCTTAGAACCATGATTCGGATTTGGATGTATATAAAAAAATTTATAAAAATTATTATATGTATAAAAATTTATAATCAGAAATTTACAAATGTGATAAGTGCAATGGATATGTTCATTTACAAGTGGGTATGTACAGTGTAGTGCAATGATTATGTGCAATTTAAAATGTGCAAAATGAAAGATGTCAGTGTGGGGCAGAGTTCAGGAAGGAGACAGCTCTCGGAAAAAAGCTATTCCTCAGTCTGTTGGTTCTTGTCAGGGGTAACCTGAAGCGTCTGCCCGAAAGCAGGAGGGAAAACAGTCTGTGGGCAGGGTGAGAGGAGTCCATAAGAATACTGCGTGCTCGACGCAGACAGTGTTTCTTCTAGATCTTCAGTAGGTGGAAGTGGAGTTCCTGTGATGCGTTGGGCAGTTTTCACCACCTGCTGCAGTGCCTTACGCTCAGCAACAGTGATAGAAGTTCACCAGGATGGCTCTTCTTTAGTGTTCTCAAGAAGAAGAGGCGCTGGTGAGCCTTCTTGACCAGGCTGGAGGTGTTGGTGGTCCAGGACAGGTCCTCTGAGATGTGGGTCCCCAGGAACTTGAAGGAAGACACAGGCTCAACAGCCATCCCGTTGATGTACATGGGATCATGTGAGCCTCTTCTCTCCTTTCTGAAGTCCACAATAAGCTCCTTGGTCTTGGTGGTGTTAAGGAGCAAACTATTGTTTTTGCTCCACGTGGCCAGATGCTGGACCTCCTCCCTGTAGGCATTTTCATCGTTGTTGCTGATGAGACAGATCACCATGGTATCGTCTAAAAACTTGATTATGGAGTTGGATCCATGTACAGGTCTGCAGTCATGGGTGAAGATTGAGTAGAGGAAGGGGCTCAGCACACAGCCCTGTGGTACACCAGTGTTGAGTGTGATGGTGGTGGAGCAGATGTGGCCTGACCTGACATGCTGAGGCCTGTTGGTTAGAAAGTCCATAATCCAGTTACAAAATGAGGTATTAATGTACAGGTCTTAATGTTAATTAATGTTTGTTGTCTCTTTCAAAGCGAGCATAAAAGTCATTAAGCTCATTCAGAAAGAGAACATTTGTAGTTGTGGGGGTGGAGTTGCTGGGTAACAATTCTGAGAAATATTTTAAAGGCCAATTCAAAAGGCAAAATGTGGTTTGGTAAAAGGTTTGACAAGATTTAGGGACACTTTTAAATAATTTAATGTTGTAGAATTAAGTAATTAACTATTTAGGGCTTTTATAAATAAAATGATTAAACTGTTGCCAAAATAAAAATACTAGAACATATTTTGATTGCTCATTGAAACATGATGAAAAAAATACAATTAATTCAGACAAAGAAATCTGGATTTTTAGCTATTTAAGACACTTTTAACATAAAATGATGTGTTATGGACTGTAACATCTTGTAATTCATAACAAATAGTAAACAATAATGATAAAATATAAAATACATACAATAAAAAAAAACAAAGTAGAAAATAATGACTTTATTTTTGTAGGGACACCAAATGTATCAACTGTAGAATCACCCATATGCTGCTACTTGGTGACCTTCTTTCTTTCACTCATATTCTCCCATTACAGGATTATTTACATTACAGACACGTTTGCAGTGTTAGCCAGAATACACTAATTGCTGAAACAGAAGTCAGAGGATGTGACTCACAAGGCCAAGGTATTTTCAAGTCACTAATATGGATAAACTGCCACAGATTTCATTAGGCACATGAAGAACATGACAATGGCAAAGGCTTGTTTTAAAAAATTTATTTACATAATATTTCTTAAATTGCAAACTGAACAGTCAAAAATGTTTCAAAAAGTTAAATATTTGCATAAGCTGGTTACAAATATAATACGACTATCCTAAATAGACTTGAGGGCAACCCACCTCAAGTGGCCCAGCACAAAGACCAAAGGAAAAAAAAACAAAAATAGCCATAGAGGACCAGTTTTTGAATTTCACATGCTCATGTACATGTTGGGGATGGGAAACAAAAGTCTTAAAAGTAACCAGCTGTGATAAATCTGAGTAAATATCTAAATCCTTTTATCCTGAACAATATATGGGGTTTATAAAACAAGAAAGGAGTGTCAAAAGATTGTAACATTAACTTAAGAACAGGAAACACCAGCCTTCGTACAACCTCAGTCATACAAATTCATACGATTTTTGCTAAATTGTACGCGTGTTACCAGTTGCCAATTCACATGAATTTGGAAGAATGACCTACACCTAAGCCCGCCCCTAAACCTACCTATCACTGGGCTTTAGACAAACCATACAAAATCATACAAGGAAGGTCGTACAAACCTCTTAAAATATATACAAAATGGTCGTGAGGCGGTGTTGGAAGGACACTGAGGAGCTGGAGCACAAAAGCAACTAAAAAGTTTCACTTTGCATAAATAAGAGCAGTTTCTTGAGACATAATTTAGTGCTTAAGTTTCTTTATCGTTAGCCTCACCCAAACCAAGTCAAGCTTTTGTTTATCCACCTAGTTTCAGCCTAGCTCTACAAGCATGCCAGTAATTTCAGACTAGTTCCATCAACATACCGCTTGATTCAATTACAGTTCACTTTGAGTAGTTCAGTACTTTACTACTTCCTTTCAAAAATTGTGTTGTTCAATAGCAATGAACCAAACTTCCCTCAGGTGATTTGTATAAAGTGAAGTATTGTTTGAAAAGAGAAGGTCTTATTTGTCAGAGTCACCTGCCTGAAATTACACAGCAAAGTGAACCAGAAATTTGCATGTTGGCCTTGGAAAAAAATAAAAAAATAAAATAAATTGTTCTTTTAATTCACCTCAGTGTCTGGCACAAAGCAAGCAAGGCAGGTGAGGTCAGGACATGGCTTTACAACAGAGATGCAATAGAATGTGTTAATGAGCGGTATAAGTGACAATTTTTCCCTGAGCATGCCTCTCTCTTTAATGTTCACTAAACATGGCAGTCTTAATGAAGTGAGGAACACACAGGGGAAGAACCCCCTCTTTCCAAACTCACATCAGTAACAGGATTTATAAAAGAAAAAAACAAAAACAACAACAACAAAAAAAAGACTTTGGTGCTTATCCAAAAAAAACCCAGAAGTGACCTCTTTTTCTGAGGTGGGCTGCTGTATCGGAGCACGAGTAAAAATTTCCCGAAGGACACTGATCTTAGCTGTTTGTTCTATTCTGCAAGTCGAACACAGTACAAGGAATTAAAATCTAAACAGATCTGAGATCAGCTGCCTAGGGAAACTTCTACAGATGCTCTGTGACTCATTATGATCTTCTCCAGCTTGTGAGCTACTGCCAATGGCTTAAACGTACTCCTTGCTGCTGCTGGGGGGTCTGGAGGACTTGGGATACCTGGGAGATGATTTACCCTTTGGGCAAGAGGCGGCCAACATGCCTCCACCCATTATATCCAGGAACGCACCTGCCCAGGCGATGAAAATGGCTGCACCAAACTCGTACCTATAGAAATAAAACATTATAATATGAGCTCTGCCATTCCTTCTTAATAACAAATGAATGAGAAACACTAAAATAAGGATACCTAAACATTGCTTGTGGTTTGAAACCACATTTGAACTTACTTTGTGTTGACTGGTGTGAAGGGGTTGTAGAAGTCCCGGACGATTTGATTGGTGAACCAGCCACAGGCAACAATGCCACAGAGGGCTGAGGAATGCAAGAAAAGAGATAAATTAGTTACTTGTGAAAAAAGAATTCCAAACATGTTTTTAACAACCAAAGAGGGAGTGAACATTATCGTCAACTAATAGATTCTAGAGCAATAGCAAAGCACTTACCTGTGGCCTGTTCCAGAAAACAGGTTCACCAAATAAGCCAGGCTTATTTCAGTTAGTCTGACTTATTTTGTAACAAATCTACTGACAATAAGCCTGACTAACCAAAATAAGCCTGGCTTGTATTCTAATCTTGTTTTATGGAACAGGCCCCAGGTAAGCATTCCTTTAACCTTGGCGTTTAAAATATTATCTCGATACATTTGTGCTACAGGCACACTTTTTGTGCGCTGAAGAAGTACTGCATTATATAACTAGCATTCATATAATGCTATGAAAGTGAATGTACCTCCAACAATGAGGATTATACCGCCTGTCATGGCAATGCGGGACTTTTTGACCTTGTCATCACCACCACAGTTAGTGCACTTCATGCCCATGCTGGCCACACCCAGTCCTGCTACTGAAAGAAGGATCCCGACGATCATCAGGGCACGAGTTGCCTGGAGAGAACCTGAAAGAGGGGGAGGGTAGACAATGAGTGAGATACAAAGAGAAAAGGTCAATAATTTGGTAAATCTAAATGCAGTACATTTGTGACAGGGACATTCAGATAAATAATAACGCATCGTTATATATAAAAGCTCTCGATTAAACTCAGTTCAGCACATAAAACAGGCCAGTGCTTTAATAACGAATCAGAAAGACTAGAGGGTTTTGAAATGGCCTAATTCTCTACAGGCTTTTGTTTTCCCCCTTTGACTCACAAAAAAGCCCCTCCCCCAGCTGCACCTGCAGTCAGGTGCAGCAAAGACCGGTTCCAACCGGAAGCATCCTTTGAGAGTGCAGTGAGATTGTACACATATGTGGGCAGCGATTCGCCCTTCAGCTTTAGAGAAGAAACAGGTTTAACCAGTCATTGGGAACTTGGTAACAATCTTGCAACAATCTATTTTCTTTTTGCTTAGTGGGTATGGTTTGGCCTTCCAAAGTATTACAACACTTCACTTTTAGTATTAAGATGAATTACGAAAGAAATCACTTCATTAGGTGTGCACCGCTTAAAAAAAGTACATTAACATCTTACAGGATATACAAAATGGCTGCTTGTTCTCCATTTTAGCCATCTCATGGTTTATCCCTAACAGCAAGACATATTAATCTTGTGTGCACAACATAAAAACTGATAAGAGTCCGTTTTACACACGCTAAATTAAATGACTGATATGGCAATGAGCTTATAATGACTTTAGTGTGTGGAAACATGCATCCATAAACACTAAAATGAGCCATTGCCATCAACCTCAGGTGTCGAGAGTAAAGATGGGACTGAAATAAGGCGAGTAAACATCAAATAAAGAACAAACGCCTCTACTGTTGTTCCAAAAAGGCACCTTTTGAGTTAAAAAAAGCTTCATTGTCTGTGTTTAGGTGCGTTCACAAAGGAGTCCTCGTTTGTTTGTGTTTTAATAAGCTGTTGGCAAAATACAAAAGTCATTCAAAGACAATGCCTGACTCCCCCACCCGATCCAGGAGCACCGAGCTTCCGCGAGAGGAGGAAGGGGTGGGGGTCACGCCCGTATAATCATTACTTTAGTAAAAGCGTAACCCAGCTGTATCACCCAACACTAAACTAGCCGAAAGTTCACCCACATTTCGTACTTATTGCCACGAATAATCTCTTATTTCGGCAACTCTGGCTTGAAAATGTACACACACTTCGTGTACACATTCCTGAAGGAACTGGCCATTTTAGCACCTTTAAGCTCCCTTTGACCCAAAACAAAAATCATTATCTAGCAACAAGCTATGAAGGAATGCGAGAGATAGGAAAACGTTTTGTAACCACAGACCATTTGAGTTAGCGTGCATTTGTTATCATTATATTTTTTTTCCCTACACAAAACAATTTTTTTTTGAGGAAACTCGTGGAACAACAGGTGCTTGTGTGTATTATTGTAACTCTAGAGGAGTTGCCGCGAAATGGCTCTAGGGCGTGGTAACGTGCTAGCTTTCATGTAACTACAGATCAGACAAGAATCACCACAACCTTCTGAAATAAAAATCTGCACCTTATATTTCACAATTAATAAATGCAACGAATTGCTTAATATGATTTTCATTTTAGCAACTTTGTTTTAATGTTTCGTTAATTAATAACTAGCATAGCTATGACAGGACACAAATAAATTATATCAGTAGCTTGGCAGCATTCAAAGCCAAAATACTCGTATAATTCTCATCAGAGTGCGAAGAAGTGAGCGTATGCCAGTGCGTTCACTAAAGAGCGCATGCGCGCTTACAGGTGTAGCGTTTCACTAAGCAACAGCTTTCATGAGCTTAAAAGCACTAATATAAACAAACAGTCCAGTGCGAATGAAAGCACATTCAGCGGTGTTGACTGTAATATAGGCTAAGGTTGTCAGTAAAGGCGGTTTGTAGGCTACTTACTGTCGAGCTGTAGGATGGAGTCGTACACCTTGCACTGCATTTGTCCGGTGCTCTGGAAAGCGCACGACATCCAAAGGCCTTGATACATCGCTATCGCTGTGATTATATTATCTCCAACGTAGGCAGACATCTTCCATTGAGGTAAGATTGTGCCAACAATGAGCCCAATCAACCCCAAAAGCGACAGAGTAAATCCCAGGAGCTGCAGTCCTTTATTTGCCATCTTCTCACAATGAACTTAAAAGAGACCCTGTCTGAAAGCAGCAGTTACAGACCTAATGCTTTTCCAAATAAGCTCTGTTTTCGAAATCCTTCGACGCTGAATTAACAAAAATGTTAGAAACGTGTTTTAAAATATATTTAGTTTTTAAAAACGTTAGAAAGAAACCCGTTAATCCGTTGCCCTGACTCGGACACCTGTGGAGTGAAGCTACACCTTGAATAAGAAACGAGCTGCTGATTTGAGCTTTTTGAGAGTCGTGTTCATTGTGGGCGGAGACTTCAGAGTTTCGTCTTATGCTTCAGGTTGTTGTGAGGTCTGAGGGTTTCGTGACGACACTTTATCGTAGAATGAGGAACGTCACAGGTTGGCAAAATCACAGCTAAGTCATGCTTTCATTTATAATCTGTATCGCATCATCGGAATTTATTGTCAAGACGTCTCGGTCTTTATCAATTGAAAGCTACAACTCTGCCTCAACTCTTCTTCAAAATATTTTACATTTATATTATGCGGTCGTATGGGGGCGTTTACATGAAAGTTGTGTGTTTTGTATTCATCGTTAACAATCTAAAATAAATAAATAAATAAACTGACAGTGTGTCTAGTTGTGAGAGCTGTGGGACCCTTAATAATAACTATAAATAATATATAAATAATAATAATAGTAATGTATATATGTGTGTGTGTGTGTGTGTGTGTGTGTGTGTGTGTGTTGACAAAGACCTTGTATATAAGGGTTTTATATATAAGGTCATATATATATATATATATTTGTAAGAGAAAATAGTTTAATCTAAAAACTTATACCAAGATTTATTTTCAAAACGCCACTCTGTTACCACAATATCAAAAGGAAAACAGAATTAGTCTCACGTTAGGTTATTTAAAGCTCTTTTAATCATGTTTTTGTGTTCAAGTGTCTTGTGTTCTTAGCATTTATGCTAGTAAGTGGAGTTTTAAAAAAAAAAAAAAAAAAAGTAAATTCTGTTACACTACTGTCACCCCACTGTAAGTCTACCTATAACAGAGTTGACGGGGACACCAAATGTACCCGCAATTATAAAATGAGTCATATGTGTGTGTGTGTATATATATATATATATATAGATATATATAGATAGATAGATAGATAGATATAGAAATGATAGATACACAGACATGTAAATAAAACATAAGATTTAGTATGATCACCTTAATTGAGCTAGATTAGATTTTATGAATGTTTACATAAATATATGTGTTACACTGAATGCTTATGCAACATTATTTCACCTTTATTTTGACATTTTATTTTCACAAACGTTATTTGAAAAGCATAACACTTTTATTTAATTTGCTTTCTAGGCTATATACAATCACATTTGTTACCTCTCTTTAAATTGCAATTTATATTTATATATTAAGAATTATAACTATGGTTACAATTTCCCTTTATATATTCACATTTATTTTATCATTTTCATGAGCAAAATCTGGCAGGTCTGAACGTATAGACTCACTCACTTTGCCCAAATGTAAATAAGGCTATTGATAGTGAATAGTTTTACATTGTGTTTAAGAAGTGCTTAAATGTGCTGACACGACTTTTTCAAATAAAATAGGACTAGTTAAGTCTTAGTTAAACATAAACAAAGGTGCACAGAAAAATGTACACACATCTCACAAGAAAAAGAACAATACTCTGCTGACATATTTTTGTATTTGGGTTTCAGTGTTTTGATCAAATGCTTTTGGTATTGAGTCACAAAAGCAACTGAGTCATTCATGAAGGATGAGTGTTACAATCTTAAGAGGAGAGCCTGACACAGGAGAAAGTCGTAAGCTTGATGAATTATTTTTATACTTCAATTGAGATGAGCAACTGATAACTGTTAGCCACAGGAAGTAAGTCAGGAAATTCACAGGCCACATGTCAATTTACAGGAAATGCATCTCACAAATATTATGTTGGCGGGTACCCTGAGGGTTCCTGTACAAAAGTTTAAAAACCTGCAGCTAAACCAACACACTTTCCAACATTTTCACATTCACAGAAAGTATTTCTGCGTTGTTGTGACATGTCTTCACTGTTTTGTATTGTAAAAAGTCAACGTGTTTTCTTAGTAACTTCTTTGTAGTTCTAATGTACTATTCCAGGGAAGTGGTTCCACTCAAGGAAAGGTTTTAAGGGCTGTTTATCTAGCCGTATTATCACAAACATAGAGAGAAAAGGGAGTGTCTTTAGGAATCGTACAAGCTATGATGTAGCAGGTTTCAGTCAGGAAAAAAAAACTCCTGATATGATTCATACACTGTACAAGTGTGTACAAATGGATCTTCCTAGTTTACGAGTATGCGAAACTGTTCACTAAAGCATTATTTGCCACCGTTCTCACAGGGGGGGGATGGTTGTAACGTATCAGTACTGGTCGGACAGGTTTTTCTACCGTAAACCACAGAACACCAGCCCTGAGCATTTCCTGGAATCTAATCCAAACACATTCACACACACAAAGAAATCTCTACTTTATATTTCCCTCCACACGCATAATCCAATATACACATCCACGTATCGCATCTCCTCACATACTATCTTATGCTCCAGTGAGACATTTCACACCCTCCATCGGTCACTGTCTCAGAGACTCTGAAGCTTATTTCTGATGTTGTGTGCAAATGCAAACTTCCTATAAATATCTTCGCCACGGCACTACAAGAATCATCTTTTGTTTCTCGCTGTGCTTTTTCCTGTGGAGAGGCTTGAATGTCACCTCTGTGTTTGGGTGGTGGGGGAGAGGGTTCGGGGGGGGGGGGTCTTATTAGACCCACCCCTATAATTGTTTAGAGTCCCAAGTCAAGTAATTCAAACTGTCAACTGATAGTGACTCATAGCTGAGAGGCAATGGGACCAGTATCAGTTGAGTGCATAGTAATCCTGACAACTGTTTTGTTTACATGGTATTATTATCATGCGTTTCTATATATATATATCTGATTAGCTCTTGGGTGTTTGTATGCATGTAGCCTATATATTGTAGCAAGTAGCAATGATTATAACTTTGATCTTAACCACAGTTTCTATTGAGATGGGTTTCATGGAAACTCGCTGCCTCTCGCTCTCTGTCTGCTCATACAGTTTCTACTTACCACCGCCCCCTATCGGAAAAATCCGGCTTGGGTTCTGTTTAGCCACTAGGGGGGGTCTAGGCCTTTCAGTGTAGCTCTGACATTTGTTTTGTTCCTTCCTTTATCGGTGTAATGGATGCTGAACATCACCAATGTGTCTCAGCACTCTCTGTTTCTCTCTTTGTTCTTCCTTTTTGGGGTCTGATAACAATAATGTCCATTTACATCCTAATGAGAACAAGAAGGTGAGATGAAGAGAATGAGGGAATAAAGGAGAGAAGAGAATGTGTGGGAATGAGATAAAAGTGAAATCAATGGCGATGTTACCAGCGCCTCACAGGGAAGGATAATAGAGGACATTAGGGTATATACTGAGTGTTTTTGTAAGAGGCTGTATACAGTCCATGAGCCTGAGACCACTATAGCAAAAATGCTGCTATAATAATGAAATATTTAATGAATACATACATAATGAAATATTTTCTTTTAATAACAAATTGTATTATGACCATAGCAGTTTACATTCTGTGTGGTTTGTCTCATTTACTTTATCTGACAGCAGCACTGTTAGGCTAATTTTAGAATTATCCTACAATGTAAAGAATGCTTTTCTGAAGTTATAAGAGTTTAGATTATTGGAGTGTATTTTTTACATGAAAATACTATGAAGTCTTTCTAATTAAATATTTAATGTTACTTGCCATTTCTTTGTAATTGTTTGTGAGTTTTACTAATTTCTGAGTAAAAATTATTTTGACACTGTTAAAACAACAAAAAAGAGGTAATTTTCTGGCAAAACATTAATTATACAGTCATTTTCATTTCCCTACAACACAACCCAGTGTATTACAAAATATAAAATACATCTTTATAACACATCTTTAAGAAAAATCATACTTTGTGCCATACTGTGTACACCAGTTTGGTATATTATTTACACCAATTCAGTGTATTTCCCCATTCTGTTTATTATATTATCTAGTCATGACCCAGTAGGTTTTTTAAATATAATTTTTAATATTTTACCATAATTGTCTTAGTAATTTTTATTCTCAGGAAGATGATTGTTACCAGTAAAATGTTATACCAATCAAAAAACTTTAGCATATTAAGTTTCGTCTTGTGTATTTGTGCTTTTTGTCTGAAGTAATTCATATTTTTTATTGATTTTCTCTGATCATGTCTCATACGATAACAAAATTAAGTATCAACTTAATGTTAAGTGTTAAAAGTAATACACCACACTCTTTAGAAAATAAAGTTTCAAAAAGGCAATAGAATGTGTACCCCAAATATTATTCAGTGAACAATATTTTTTATGTGTGAAGAACCTTTTTCAACTTTTAAAGGAACATTTGCGCTATAGAAATGTTCTACGGATATCACAGGATAAGGAACCATCCATCCATCCATCCATTCTTCCGCTTATCCGGGACCGGGTAGCGGGTTCAGCAGTCTAAGCAGGGACGCCCAGACTTCCCTCTCCCCAGACACTTCCTCCAGCTCTTCCAGGGGAACACCGAGGCGTTCCCAGGCCAGCCAAAAGACATAGTCCCTCCAGCGTGTCCTTGGTCTTCACCGGGGCCTCCTCCCAGTGGGACATGCCCGGAACACCTCCCCAGGTAGGCATCCAGGAGGCATCCGGAACAGATGTCCGAGCCACCTCAGCTGGCCTCTCTCGATGTGGAGGAGCAGCGGATCTTCACCACGACAGACCAACACATCAACCGCATTACTGCAGAAGCTGCACCGATCCCTCTGTCCACCTCCCGTTCCATCCTTCCCTCACTCATGAACAAGACCCCAAGATACTTAAACCCCTCCACCTGAGGCAGGAACTCCCCACCAACCTGAAGGGGACAGGCCACCCTTTTCCGGCTGAGAACCATGGCCTCAGATTTGGAGGTGCTGATTCTCATCCCAGCCGCTTCACACTCAGCTGTAAACCGCAGTGCCCGCTGTAGGTCTTGGTTCGAAGAAGCCAACAGGACAACATCATCTGCAAAAAGCAGAGATGCGATTCTGTGGTCCCCAAACCGGACCCCCTCCTGCTCCTTAATGCTAATTAAAAACCTTATTAGGTTAAGGTAATCAGTGCACATCGTATCATAACCAAGGCTGCTGACTCAGGTTTCCTTTGCATTGTGGATGCAGCATCTCCTATATCCACTAGAGAGCAGTATAAAACAAGTCTTGAACTGTTACTATCTCATAAGCCAAAGACCTTGACGATCAGTTTAAATGGTACAATCTGGGGTGAGTCTGGAGATGTGTTCAGGAGGCCTCAGGGCAGAGCTGAAGGCCTGAGGGAAGAGTTCAAATAGTGTGAACGATGTCAGGTTTAAATGCACACAGCATACAGAGCGAGAAGCTTTAAGAAGATGCCATGTTGGATCCAAATCATCATCTGAGAGATCATAGAGGCTTGTAAGGAAACACAGTTGTGTCTGTGAGCCTTGCTGGTGTGCATGTAGAGACTTGTTTCTGTATGCATTATACAATAGCAGCCTGTGTGTGCGTGTGTATAGGGTGAGATCAGGAAGGGAAGCCCCGGTCTAAACGCTGAGTCCAGATGGCAAATGTAATGAGGAGCAGCATGCTGAGGTGCATTCTCTGACCCTGCCACCCTTGCCTTCCTCTTCCCTTCCTCCCCAGGGACACGTCCATGAATAATGCATGGATCAATTATTACTTCTAACATTTTGCTGTATTTCCTCCAGAGCACTGTGAACGCAGGCAAGATTGCAGCAGGGTGCCCAGCAATCTGCTTTTATGTGGTCACTTGGAAGACTTACCATTAGAATTTAACCATGGGGAAAAAAAATCCACTGAGCTTTTATCATTCTTGACAGATTTGTGCCTTACTGTTGTGGTTTACCTTTATCGAGAGTTGCAGAGGTTAGCCCGCAGGTGAGGGTCTGATACAACCATGACTCATAGCTTCTCTGATGCTTTCAAATTTAACCTGGGGACTCAAAACCAAGTTCTGGTGCACTTTTGTCAGTAGGTGTGTGTAAAATTCAGTCAAATCTAATGTGCTTGTGACGTAAAATAGTGTACTGCTGCCAGTATAAGAAGCATGTGAATCATTACTTTGATTTGGACTTCTTTTGCTGTGGCTATGATTTAATTTTCTTGTTAAAAAGGATTCACTAAATGTTCTAGTTCGTTTTTCTTGGTTTTTAGGCAGCAAACGCCATTTCTAAGCATGTTATATTGCTGAATCATTACGAATGAGCGAATTTGTTCGTTTTTTGTTGTTCAGGGACTCTGTAAGGTCTGTATGTAGCCTATGTCAGTGGTAGACAAATCAGTAAACATCATTTAACTAACTATTTGGAACAATTTGTGTATTTATGAGCTCAACATATTGTAGTATAGTGTAGTGTTTTTTAGTATTGTTGAGCTCGCGCTCATAATTTGCATAAAATACGCCCAAACCATGCCCATATAAGGGCTTTCCGTGCTACCTCACCAGTTTCTCCCACTCGCACCTAAGAGCATGCGCAGAAGGGGCTACGAAGGGTTCTCGTTCTCAACACCGGTTTCGTATTGTATATTTCGTATAATATATTTTCACTAAGGTAAACATTACCTCTGTATTTAACGATGTTTTATTTATCAGTAGTCAAAGTTAAATTTGATGTTGAGATTGTGAAAACGACCCTGTGACCACAAGAAATCAAGAAAGTAAACACATTGAAAGTGTTTTCTAAAACTTCCCCTAGTTTTTTAGTCTCTCCATTCATCCTGCAGAGAAAAGATCACAGCTCAGCCATCTTTTTTGATTCATCCCATACTTTTGATGTCTTCACTCTTTCCTTGTTTAACCCACATGCTGTCATTATCTCCAATACGCAATCTGCCTTCAAAATATTTCCGAATATTCTCGCAGCAGGAGCTCTGATCTAGAATTAGTTTCTAGGATTACTTTTAGTTAAACAGCAGAGGGATCTGAATTATGTTTTGCCCTCCCACGCTGAAATTCATACCCGGTTCTGCATGTAATTTTCTAATATTAATCCATCAACTGCCAGCTAATCCTCAAATATATAGAAGAAGCTTGTTTTAAGAGTTTGTTGGGTCTGTAAAGGCGTTCAAGACAATTATCTCGGCTTGCTTGAAGGGTCTGGAAGATGATCTACGATTTTATAACGAGTCTGCATGCGAGAGTGAGAGTGGGCTGTGGTTTATATTCCACCCTGCGGTATTAATTCTGTTTCTCATCTGATTAGCAAGACTTCCTGTAATGCAGTGACATGATGCAGATGTTCGTAGGTGGCCAGTGAGAGGATTAGTCAATGTCTGGTGACATAAAAGGGAGAAGTTTAATAAACACCACGCACAGTGAGGGTTTCGTGTGTTGTCCGTTTACAGTGTGCTAATGCTAAGTGAAGAGAGCAGAGGTTATCTGTCACCTGTCACCTGACTGCTCACCTGTGAGTACCTGCAGCTGTCTGCACCATCTGTTTCCTACATGCTTCTGATATTTTGCATGGTAATTTTCTAAAACCAAGAGCAGCGAACAGCTAAAAACACATATTACGCACAACACAGTCCATCACACATCTTACAATAATACAAATATAACTGTTTATTCAGTAATATGTAGTAATAAGACACACCCCCTTCCTCCTGCTAACCCAGAGATGTATAATTGCTCTAGAAACGTACACAAGATGGCAAGTTGGAGGCCAGGAGAGGGTGGAAAGGAGATCCTGTGCTCTGTAACGGGGAGTCCATTCCTAGTATTTCCGAAGTGGGATGCATGCAGTAGAGTCCCAGTACTCTCCCAGGTGTGTCGGGTTTCAGAGCAGCATGTCTGCCATGTTGGTTAGGGGTGCAGGGATGGCCAAATGACCCAGGCCTTTGTTGAGTCTCCATAGGGCAGGTGTGTGTAGCTCAGCCTCCAGTGGCTGTCAGCCAATCAGCCTGTTCCTGCATTCACTGTAAGATCAGGGGCGGGACTTAAACAGGAAGCCGCGTTCCAGGTTGGCAGTTACTGCCACACTCAGGCAAGCCCTGGCTAGTGGAAGACTTTGCTTTTTCGGAAGACGAGAGGACAGGGAAGAAAAGGACTGGCTTGTTTTCTTTTCATTTCATTTGGAAGACCTGATCAGGAAAAGGTGCATTGGCTTTTAGGTTTCAGTATTTTTTTTCTTTCTTTCTTTTTTGCTTAAAACTCGCAAATCACGTTTTTAGTATGGATGAGGAGGTCTCAGAAGTCCAATTAGTCCATTAACAGCAGAGTTTTATGAAATAAAAATTTTAAAAAGAGAGAGCAAAAAAACCCATAAAAAACAAGTTCACACAAGGGAAAAGAAAACAATCAAACAAATACAAGGTTTCAGGTTAATACATATTTTCTACTAAATATAAAAGCAAATTTCAAGGAAATACCCATCAGTTCTTTAAAATTACATCTATTTTTTTTTTTTTTTACTGTGGGTGAAATGGCCTTCAGTTGCAATTAATATCACAATTTAATAAAAACAAATACAAAAAGGAACTCAAATCTGTACATGTCCACAGTCCTTATGGCTCACAGCAGTTTTGGCAAGACCAGGCAGTCCATCTCCCCAAAAGCACCCATTTACAGTACTGTCATCATTTTTTGATTGCATTTAATATTACTTTTGAATCATTCTTGGATTTATGTACACATATTGTTCTCTTTTACTCCTCTGAGATATAGTATGAAATCTATTTTTCGTCACAAAAATACAGCATGAAAATTTCATAAGTGTTCCCTTGAACATCTCACTCTTTTTGCATGCTTGAATTGAGGGCAAATGAAACAGAGGGTGGACTCAATGTGTCCTTGAGAACTTGCCCTGATTTTAAAGAGAGAGCGAGAGTCAGGAGAGATCTGATACCATAATACTAGCAACTTCACAGCAAAACCAGGTCTGGACAGAAGCAAGAGAGCGGGAGTGGGCGAGCGAGCCCCATTTGACAATAACAAAATTGGGTTTGCGATCTGAACGTCACTTTATCTCCATGTTGTCTCCTCCTCCGCCGCTTTTGCGCAGACCGGATAAAGTCCCACAAAAAAAAAAAAAACTCTCAGTTCATCATCTGCTAATGTTCTCGGGTTCCTCGGTTGAACAGGGAAATTATTGCTCACAGCGCTGGGCTATTGCTCTCCAGTTTGGCTTTTATTGAGTCAATCGATCGTTACTTCGCTCTCTCTCTCTCACTTGCACACATACACACACACAGAGGGAAGGTTAATAGCCACTGGACACACAGGAGAGGGTTTGGGGAGATTGCTCAGGAAATGGAGCATGACTTTGGAGCACACATGAAGGGGCGTATGCGCGTCACATTCGTCCTTGTGTTCTTAACGTCTCTGTCAGGCCAGGTAGATACACGGCACATACGCGCCCCCCCCCCGCCCCCCCATCCTCAGAGGGACTCTATTCTTCGCCTTCTGCTCAATCAGCAACAATTCGTGTCTAATTCACAGAACAGGATCTCGCTCTCATCATTAGCGCCAAAGAACACGTTCTCCTCCAAGAATCCAACTTAATGATCTTCTGGTTTTGCTCCTCATAATCTAATGCCTCTAAAGCCGTCTTCCTCTCCACCAGCTAACTTCAATCACCGGGCTGCCCTCAGGATTTTCACAGACTCTTGCAGCCAGCGAAATCGTGTTCATCCCAAATCCCGTCTCGCATAACCAAACTTTCTCCGGACTTTTTCATGCTTACACATTACGGGAACATTCCAGGCTCAATACGAGTTAACCGCAATGAACAGCACTTGTGGCATTATGTTGATTAACACAAAAATTAATTTTCTCTTGTCCCCTTTTCTCTAAAGAAAAAAAGTAGAAGAAGCAAAAATCTGGGTTACAGTGAGTGCTTGCAGTGAAAGCGAAGAGGGCAAATTCATGAATCCCCAAATATTCTTTCTTTAATAAAACAGCCACAAGATATACAAATTTGCATGTTAACATGATTTTAGTGTAAAAAAATATTCGTGCTAACTTCCAGTATAAAAGTGTATTCAATTTTACTTGGGCAAATTACCATGATATTGAAACAGTTATAATCATAAAAATTATAAAAAATTGTAATTTAAACAGCTTTACTGCTATATTAATGTACAAGTTTAAACAAAACAATAAATGTAAATATTTTATCAAATTAAAAGCTTCGAATATCTGCGTGAAAATCTTCAAACAATTTGCCCTGTTCATATCTATTTCAAGTGCATCACTGTAATCATTTTTTTTTTCTGAAGAAAATTAGGAGAAGAGTTTAATGCATTTTTAGTCTAATCAACATTATGCCACATCTGCTGTTTATTAAATGCAATTGAACTGGAATATTCATTTAATATTCAACTTGCTAATAACTTTCATTGAGACACATACACATACCCTGCTTCAACATGCCAAAAACGTTCTGCAACATGCTCAAAACCCTCACTAACTTCCCCTATACATTCTTCTGACTTCCTATTGCATGTCCTTTTGATTCAATATTGTTAGTCAAAGATTAATTCATTTTATGTGTTTATTTATTTTTGTTTAGGGCACAGCTCAAGGACATAAAGTCCATGCGAACACAAATGAGAATCAACAGATGACCTTTCTCGGACAGACAGAACAACAGCAAAACCAAAGTTGTGAACCTATCACACCTATAGCCACTCAGGCCATACCTTCTACAGCCCCAGCAGCTGCTATTGGCCCACAAATGCGTGATGTCATCTTTAAAGAGGAGATTGCTTCCCTTCTGGAGGTCAAAAGGGCACCATTTTTGGAAGCTGGTTGACCAATGCTTTACTCAAACATACACATTGCAAACAACTTACGGAGTGCGGTGTTTGTAGACCGATAAGATGCCTGTGGAATTACAAAGAGATCCTGGATGTCACAGCACATCCTCTTGGTTATGTGTCAATTATGAAACCTGGAGAGGGTCATCAGTCAACATCTCTAGGCAGATTAAAATGCCCAGACTCGACCGAACCATTAAAATGATCAACTGTGGTGTTCGAGCCAATGCGTTTACACACATGTGCCCAGACTGCCACACACACACACACAAATAAATAATGGAAGCAGATGTTCATTTCACATCGTTCAGTCTCTTTCACACTCTAATACTCACGTCTAAACCCGCACAAACACTGCGTCATTGATCGGCTCGCCACAATTTAAATTTGCATATTAAAATCTCTCGTCCGAGCTGCTTGAACGAGCCGAACGTTCCCGGGAAAAGGAGTAAATAATTCAAGCAATCATGGCTGGACTCCATGTAATCCCCTGTAAGAATTCCATCAAAGAGCTATCAAACAACTACCCCGAATAATCTTCACTCGTTTGCCAATGATACGGATGCTGCTTCAAACCTACTGGCCATTAAACATGAATAGAGTCGTCACAAGAGAATTTACTTGTTTTTTTCTTTTTTTTTGGAGGGGGGGGATCTTACAGCCTGCAGGTGTAGCCATAATTA
The DNA here is from genome assembly GCA_032359435.1 of Enteromius unitaeniatus. NCBI lineage: Eukaryota > Metazoa > Chordata > Actinopteri > Cypriniformes > Cyprinidae > Enteromius > Enteromius unitaeniatus. The sequence continues at coordinate 6,429,983 of JAUMHI010000051.1, forward strand.
AACCAAAAACAGATGTGTTTGAGCTCATTATCATCATCATCGGGTTGTTTTTGAGAATATCAGACAGTGGGAAAAAAATTTATGTTTAATTTCAAAAGCTGACGCCATTGGCTTCCCAGCAGAAAACAATCTACACCTGCTGACCAATAGAACCGGATCCTTTGTGAATGGTCCAATAAAAACAAATTTTACTGTACTCCTTATAGCTCTGACTGGCTCAGAGCGGCCTTTGGCAAAATGGTGGCAGGAAAAAAAATGAACCAGAGAGGGTCTCATCTGCTGGAATCATTATGATGATATTGGATAATAACCTCTCTCGCTCTCGCTCTCATTCTCACGCAAACCTTTCGTTCAAACAAAAAGAAACCGTAGGGAAAGAAAAGTCAATTGAATTGACTTAAGTAAGGATGGATATTGTTTGCATTTTCGTCTGAGACAGTGAGAGAACTCAAGTAGGGCATTTGGGGGCACAGAAACATGTTTTTGCGGAGGATTATGGGATCATATAGGGTGGGGGGGTCAGGTGTCATGCATGGTCAGTGGAAATATATGTGAGCTGGTTTGACGGAGGGAGGCAGGGATTCTCTGCTCATTGCAGAGAGCCGGGGGCTGCTGTCTGATCTCGCTCCATTCAAAACCCCACAGCCAACAGCCGCTCACACAGCTCTTCCTGCCCTTGTTGCATGAAGGAAATGGAGTTCTCAGTGTCAATGTAGTCCCTCACCCTCCCTGCATGCGCCCCCTATGCTATGAAGCATCAGCTCTGGGGGCATCTTTCCTGCCGTTCTGGTGAGACGGGGAGTCTGAAGTCTTTACGGTTTTGCGTGGAGGACTCTGCTCCGCTACAAGCTCATGCAGTGAAGGTTCCTTGTACATGGCCACTGAGGGAACAAGAAGAACAAAGACACAGATGATATTTAAAAGCAACAATAGAGAAACTAAAGTTATAGTCTCTTGAATAATGCAATAAAAAGAAGAATTTGCTATTGAAAGAAAATTGGGATAGCCATTAGCTGGTACAAATTAGTTATCTAGTTTAAGCTGTTCAAAGCTGGATATAAGCCCATCTGTGACATCTGGATATTGACTGGTTTAAGCTGGTGCAAAACGGTTGTTTGTTGACCTAAAATGGTCATTAGTTGGCTTAAGCTGATCATTAACCAGTCTAAGCAGGTTATTATCTGATTTGAGATAGTGAAGGTCTGGATATGGCTGGGCTATGCTAGGTTATTTGCCGGTTTACATTGGTGTAAACTAGTTGTTAGCTGATTTAAGATGGTTATTAGTTGGCTCAGGCTGTTATAAGATTGTCTCTAACTAATTATTAACCTGCCTAATTGCAATTTGGTTATTATCTGATCTAAACTAGTGTAAGTGGGTCATTCACTGGTTCTGTCAGGTTATTAACTGTTTTTAACTGGTTATTGGCTAGTTTAATCTGGTGCAAGTAGGTTATTAGCTGATCTAAGATGGTCAGTGGCTAGCACAAGCTGGTTATTAAGTGGTAGATGCTGGTTACGGGTTACTTTTGCTGGTTTGAGTTAGCGCAAGCCAATTATTTGGTCTGAGCTAGTGCAAGTTGACGATTACCTGGCGCAAAATGGTTATAAGGGTGGTCTAGGCTAACACAAGCTGGTTATTTTCTGGTTTAAGCTAGTGCAAGATGGCTTTAGCTGGTGCAAAGAGGTTTCTAGTTGATCTAGATGGTCATTAGCTACTGTAGGTCAAGCTGGTTATTAGCTAGTTCCAGCAGGTTAGTATCTGGTTTGAAATAGTCAAAGCTGAATATTGGGTGGCCTATGCTAGAGTAAGATGGTTATTTGCTGGTTTAAGATGGCCATTGACTGGTTCAAGCTGGTTATTAGGTGGTGGAAGCTTGTTATTATCTGGTCTGAGTTAGTACATGCTGGTACTAAGCATACATTATATGGTTTAAGCTTGTGCAAGTTAAATTATTTGATGCAAAATGGTTATAAGTTGGTCTTGGCTGGTAATTATCTGATTTAAGATGGGGCAAGCTGGATTCTTGCTGGTTTAAAATAGGGAAGCTGGTTATTAGATGATCATTAGCTTGTGTTGGTTATTATCTGGCCCAAGATTGGTTTGTTACTAGCTGGTCTATGCTAGTGCAAGCTGGCTATAAGTTGGTTCTAGATGCCTATTATTCATTAATCAGTGCAAGCTGATTATTAGCTAGTCATTGTTGGTTATTAGCTGGCTGGACAGCCACTATATTCCATAAACCATCTTGACCACCTGGATTGCTAATAGACCATAAAAACTGGTATACTAGTTTATCACTTGTTTGACCAGCTATTGCATTTACATTTATATTTAGTAATTTTGCAGACACTTTTATCCAAAGCGACTTGACTTAAGCTTAAAAATCTTGAGTTTTAGCTAGCTAAAAACTAAAACAGTTAACCCTTTAAGTTAGACATTCCATCTGGTAATGTCAGTCTCTGCTAATCTATATTCTGAATTGGAATATGTCTTGAGTTTAAACTTGATCTGACCTTCGATGACTTTAGGTAGAAAGTGTGCGGCCGCTTTGGTCTTCTTCACGCGGTTACCCTTCATCACTTGGCCATCCCGGTTGATGCCGATGTACCACGAGCGTCCAGACTGGCTTTGGCGATACAGCATGGAGGAGTACGTCACATAGTAGTTCTCAAACACGCTCTCTTTGAATTTGCACTCTGGGTTGAAATTCTCCTGCCAAAGAATGAAAAACACAAATATGCTAATAAGCACAGACATCTGTAACGCATGCACATACATGTATGTAAACGAAAAAAAGTTAGCATGTTGCCAACAGAAATAACATCATGCCATGCTTTTGATTGGCTGGTCTGCATCTGTAGAGGATAAGCAGATATCCCATCATGGTGTTTCTTTGAAAGCAATGTTCTCCGGAGAGCAGGAGGTAGATTATTCTACTCATAAACTGCATTCATTTGCATGACTGATGAACTTAACACTGTTCCCAAAGGTACTCTGAGAGCATAGAAGCAGCGAGCTCCACTCAACATACGTACCGGCATGCAAATGTAAATGCTCACACTTGAAAGCAGAAGCCACAAATCTATAGATACTCAAAATGTCATGGCCTGAGATGAAGAAAAACACATTCCGCTTTCAACCTAAAACTTTAATTTAGCCCGTTCTGAACATAACCTCGCCGTTCCCATTCATCTCCCTTTTGCTTAGAGCCCTTCCCACCAATCCAAGCCACTAAAGCCAGGTGACTGTAACCAGGAGCGACATGTATACATCTCTCTTAGTCTTCGTCAGGGTCCTTGCCCTGTCAGAGAGCAGACCCAATCAGCAGGATTGATTTACTGAGGGTAGCCAAGCAGAAACGGCTGACTGAAGCCTTTCGGGCAAGCCACCAGAGATTGAGAGATTCGGAGTGAGGGAAGGAGAAACAGAGAAGATGCTGGGGTCTGGAGGAGGATGAAAGGGTTACGGGAGTTTTTCTTCCCCCTATATTAAGCAGCTCAGCTCAACTTGAGTGAAAACCAGCGAATACGTCCAAATTTCTGCCTGTCTGGTCTTAGTCTATGTAATGCTCAGGATTTTTTCTTAGATTTCTCTTTATCAGCTCTCTCATTCTTTTTCTTTTGCTTATTTTATTCCACCCTCCTCCCTCCTCTTCTTGGCCTATGCATCAAACTAAGCAGCTTTTGCCTCACGTAGTTGATGTCCTCAAAATCTCACAGACGGAGGAGATCAATAGATGATTAGCCTCATGGAATACTAATAACAATCTAATCATGTGAATCGAGTTACCACGGCCACCGGTAAGGACATCGTCACCCCCGACCTCACATTTTCAAGTTCAGTCTTCCAATATATAACCTCAAAGTTGACCTTTGACCTGTTTTACAACATACATTACATTATAGCCTGTGGTGGTGCAGTCTGAAGACATTAAACTTGACCTCCAAGAGTTGACCTTGGGACATTTTTAAACCAAGGACCCCTAGATATGTCAGGAAAAAATGTGTGAAAAAAAAATAAGTGTGATATTATAAAGACTACAAAATAATTGTTTCCAGAATTTAAATAGATTTTAATTATATTTACATTTTATTGATATTTGTTTTTCATGCAAATTGATTATTCTTTAAAATATCTATTATTTATTAAGAATATTAGAGTTTAACACTTTATTATATATATATATATATATAATAAATATAAATGTATACAAATATTCTAGAAATAATTGAAATAAAGTAATTTAATGTATCTACATTTAAACAGTATTAAATAAAAAATGTAAAAGAAAGGCCATTATATTATAAAGACTACAAAATAATTGTTTCCAAAACATGTTTTTTAATTATATTTTAATTATATATAATTTGTTTTTGAAGTAAATTGGCATTATTGATAAATAATAAATATATATATTTTTTTATAAATATATGTATTTATATTTATATAAAAATGTAATAATTTAGAAATAATTTAAGTAAAAACGAAAATCAATAATTTCCTTAAGTGCACATATTAACATTGATTTTCTAAAAACACATTTCTTTTCCTTTTTTTATGGACCCCCATCACCTCCTTGCGGCCCCTCTGAAGTTCCAGTTTGAAAACCCCTGACCTAGATGGCCAGATCTTGTGAAAGCTAGCACTGAGTAGCCGTGATTATAGGCTTAAATAAAAAGCTAATCTTTTTGCTCAGACTCACAAAGGAGTTAGACAGCCTCCCTCAGCTTGCATGTCTTGGTGGGATGGGTTGGAATGACATGTGGAGAAAGAGGTAATATCCGGCTTGCGTGCAGAGAATCCTGACGCCACTGCCAACATCTTTATCATGCAGAGCAGCACTCTGACCTTCCCCTTGCCCCACCCCCTTTCCTCCCCTTCTCCTCCTCTTCGCTGCCTCCCTCCATTTCTCTCCTTTCACATGCAAGTGTCTGATCGCATCTATTTCACCTGGTCATAAAGTAATACCCACTTATGAGCCTCTGTCTAAAACAGGGTAACACTTTAAAACGTCCTTCACTTCAAAACCACTTTGTTCAATGGATAAACACAACTGACCGTTACTGACAACTGACCTTTAAAGGGTTAGTTCACTCAAAAATGTCACTTATTACCTCGTGTCATTTCAAACCCATAAGACCTCCATTTGTCTTCAGAACACAAATTAAGATATTTTTAGTGATATCAGAGAGTCATCTGACCCTCAATACAATTGAAATGATCCCAAATCTAGAAACGTAGCAAAAATATCGGTAAAACAGTCCATGTGACATCAGTGAATCGGTCATAGTCATTAATTACAGTTAATTACAATTATGCCTAAATTTAAGTTAGTAAACTAAATACTAAATATGTAAATATTGTATTCTTGCATTTTTAATTAATTTAACATGAAATGCCTAAACTATGATGCGACTAATTTATCATATAGAGTGACATGCAAAATATTCTTAATGCTTTAACATCTCACTTAGTGCAATTTAGTTTCATGTATTAAGGTCAGTCTGTGGCAATGGCAACCATGTTTAAATGGACACACACACACACATAATTACTGCACCATACTGTATGTTATCCATTTCTTAAAGCAATATATATTTAGCTACTTCATAACAGGCTGCAGAACTACACAGAGACTTGTGCTGTATAATGTTGTTTGAATTTTTTAAGCTTACAATAATTTTATGTCTTTTTCCCTCAAGTGTGAATTACACATACTACTGTAGCAAACATGCAGAGTCAACAAAACATATACCGACACAAAACAGCCACCACATGATCTGAGCTATGACATCCCAATCCAAGATGTTCTGCGAGCTTCTTCTCACAGTCTTTGGTTCAGAGAGCATGAAATTGACAGACGGAGGGGATCTGACTGCTTTGCTGTTTCCATCTCTCTCGTCGAAGTGGAGTTAATGACCTTGTTACTGCCACATGGCAAACGCAAAAACACTTGATGTGAGGGCAGTTTACGGTGCCCGCTCAAGTGCTGCAAAAAGCAGTCTTAAGGCTGTCGCACCTTTAATGCCCATCACAATGACTTCAATGATGAAAAATTTAACAGCCACGTTAAACTGCCAACGACAAGAAAATCATCCACCCTTGTAAGAGAGCGTATAACATGAGGCTTCAGTCTTGCAACACAGCTAGTTTAGAAATTTTCTTGAAATGTTGAGACCAACGTGACCTCTATGTCCATTACGTTCTCGGCAGGAAGTTCTGAAAACGTAACACAATGCTGGAGACACGGTTGAATAATTGATATCAATTATGCTATTTCAAAGACACATGTATTATTCAGTGAAACTGTATTAGTCCCAAATCCATGACTACAGCTATAGGCGTTATGCCGAGACAGGAAGTAGACAAGAAATATGCCCTTTATCTCAAGAACATGGGGAACACACAAAACAAGCATATTGGCCACAAAGGAACACTGGGATAGAAAAGTTATGACTCAAGCTGTACAGTAGTGCAGTACTTCCTGTGAGTGAAGGGGGCCTTTGGCACTGTCGGAGAACGGAAAATGAAATAGAGAAACTGGATAGTTAGCAGCTAAGGAATTAAGTGCATGCTGAGAAAAAATTTATATTTGCAAAATGTTTGCTTATAGAGTCTTGTCTATTCAGAATACATGGCTACTAGAGTGTTGCAGTCATGATGTATGTTTGTAGGCCAGCTCATTCTGGTTCGTTTAACAAATACCCAATAGTATTTTTCCATCGTTTTTGGCTGCCTGATGGAAAATGCTATTGGGAAAGTATTGAACAATTTGTTTTTTGTCAAGGGGAACCATGGTGATGCTAACTGTAACCCAAAACATTTATGATTCTTACATCATGATAATTGTTTACGAAAGTACTCAACTTTTATGAATTCTAAAGCTTAAATACAGTCACCAGAAGTAAAAAAAACTATACCCCAAAGCCTCTGACAACTCCATTTCTCTTAATTTAAAAAGTCTTTATTTTCCTTGAAAGTTTGATTTTGAGTAGTTGATTATAAACACAGTAAGGCTGTGAAAGTAGACTAGCGATGACTTTTCCTATTATAGTAGAATGTTTAATGTCACCAACAACCTTTGTATACCCAGTTAGCTAATTGTTAGCAACCTTCTTTTTCAAATAACAAAATAAGTGCCCCTACCTGCAAAACTCAAAAAACTTACTTATACATATGAATCGCTGCAGTTTCCAGATGAAATAAACACTGCAGGCAGTAAAACTCCCACAACCTTTATTTCTTTTCACTCAACGTATGATATGCAAGTCCACAGTTTCGATTAGTAATGGCTAATTTTTTTGTAATTAATTGAGGGATATTGTGTTATAAATTCAAAATAATTTTAACATGCTGCGAGATTTGAAAACTGATGCATTTGAAGGTTAGCATCACATATCCAGCAATATAATTCAGTAGGTTTGCTTGGTAGCTTATGCAATACGCCATTGCACTTAAGAGCTTTGTTACAAACTATTTTAAGTAAGTTAAAATAGTACAGCTGCATCAACAAATGCATTTTTATAGCACTTTTGCATTTGTTAACACTATCGAGAAGGTTTAGGGTTGGGTTTAGAGTAAGGGAAATTTCCAACATGATAGAGCATTAAACTTTTGCGACATTTCATGGATATTTGAATTATGAACCACCACAATACGTACCTGAAGCAATACATATAGAGACAGCAATGCCTATATAAACATAACAAAAATGTGCAAGGCACATAGTTATTGAACCTGCATTTTAGCACTAATCACTGAACAATTTCTTTTACTTTGAAACTGCAACAAAACGTGCAGTAAAGTACATAATAACGGTGCTGCAGAAATGTATTTATAGGCACATATTTAGAATGAGCCTGGGTTGTGTTCAAGGCAATTCATTAGATTTATTCATTAGACAATTCACAAGATTTAAAAAAATTGCATTGAGGTATGCTGTACAATAAAACATGAAAAAATGTTGAGCTTGTACTAGAGCCCTGCAAAGGCTTCAAATTTTAGCCCTGGCCCGAGCGCGTCTTTTCAGACGTAAAAAAGTCAGGACCCGTTGGGCCCGGGCCTACATGCAGGGCTCTAGCTTGTACTAATAACATACCTTATAGACATTGAGCAATAAAACCCATTTAACCTTGGGACAAAGGTACCAGAAGTGCTAAAATGCTAACTTGTTTTGCAAATGCTTTGGCCTACAAAAATATGTCAACCCTGCAATACTCCGTTGAGAAAGATATTGTAGTAATGTTATCCACCAGCAGAGGCTAACTGAACCATGGGCTAAACCCTCACTCTTTGGTTTCCACATCTGATACTGTCTGCCAGAAAGTGGCCCCAGTGGTGCCATAATCTCTGTCTGTATATATGATTTGAGGCCAGTCTTGCCCATCTGAACATAAAGCTCCTTAATGTGGCTTACGTTTCATGAGCGAGAGCTTGTGTGTGTTTGTATGCGGTTCAATATGTTTATGCCTCACTTAATCCTTGCGCTTGAGTGCATAGGTGTACATGCATGTAATGTGTCTTGCTACTTATACGTACGTGTGTGGGAAGACCCATTCACTGATGTAAGTTTGTATGTTCAGCAGATGTTCAGTGACATACAAGATTACATAAGTCTATAAAGCACGCTGAGCTGCATTAGGAAACATCAATGGATGGATGAAACGAATGCAGGCGAGGTCATAATCCATTTACGCTCTGTCTATGGTGACGTTTACTGATGGTCATGCAGCTGGTGAGGGTGGGCGGGGCTATTCCAGATCACCGATGGCATTTATCTTTGTTTTGAGTGACAAATGGAGGGTCCCTGTCAATAAGATTCATGTTATGGGATGTTAGATGGCATCTCCAGTTTTAATGAATGATCTGGAACAGGGCTGCCAGCGGGGAAGTATTACTAATGAGCTTGTGGCAGAGTAATGGGATCTCATTTTTATTTGTAAGTAAAGTGTGAATCTAACACACGTACATTTACAATATCAAAGTGCTGGCAGCATCTAAAATGTCAACTTTAAAAATGTATAATGTTTCTCTTTTGAGGTTCAAAGATTAATCGATTTGGTTGTTTAAAATGTATTTATAATAAATGGGATTAATTATTTAACACCATCATATTGATTTGCTAGCCCATTTACCTAATTTGACTTGATGTTTTGTGTGTGTGTCAAGATTTATTAGAACTGTTGTAAAGTCAAGGACATGCATGAATCTGTATGTCAAACACATAGAATGCCATACTATTTGTACATTTTCTTTAATATTTAAGCTCCGCTACTTTTGTTTTCTGTCTTCCCTTTTTATTTCTACAGCATTAAAGGGTTAGTTCACCCAAAAATTAAATTCTGTCATTATTACTCACCCTCACGTCAATCCAAACCCATAAGACCTTCGTTCATCTTCAGAACACAAATTAAGATATTTTTGTTGATATCTGAGACTCATCTGTCCCTCCATAGACAGCAATCCAACTGAAATGATCCCAGGTCCAGAAATATGGTAAAAACACCAGTAAAACAGTCCATGTGACAATATAAATAAAACAAAAAATGACATCATATACTCAACCATTCTTCTCATATGACTTACGTCTTCTGCCTTTTTAAAGAACATTACTGCATAAGTGTGCTTTCTTCTAGACGCAAACAGCTGCAGATTACGCACATGTGCATGCTTTCCCCCAAATGTACACAAGACTGATTACATCAAATACGTTAAAGCTTGCGTATAGAACACGTTCAGCATGGCGGGAGTGACGTAAGTCACAAAAGAAGAGTAAATTATGTTATTTTTGTTTTCTTTGCGCAAACAAGTATTCTTAGCGTCACAAAAGTGAGGTTGATCCACTGATGTCAGATGGACTGCATTCACAGTGTTTTTACCACGTTTCTGAATCTGGGATCATTTCAGATGTATTGCTGTGTATGGACGGACAGATGGCTCTCTGATATCATCAAAAATATCTTGATTTGTGTTTTAAAGATGAACGAAGGTCTTAAGGGTTTGGAACGACATGAGGTTGAGTAAATAATTAATGACAGAATTTTAATTTTTGTGTGAACTAACCCTTTAAGGTAAGGTTGTGTGAATTTATGCTAGTTTTTCAAATCTTTCCAGACATTTGCTTTGACATCCATTTTCAACAAATATTACACTGTACGTTAACCCTGATGTCACATGGACTATTTTACCAATGTCCTTGCTACGCTTCTGTGCATTGATCATGATAATATCGTTGCTGTCTACTGAGGGTCAGAGAGCTCTTAGATTCCATCAAAAATATTTTTGGGTGAACTCTACAATACATAAATCCACTTCACCAGATGGCAGAATGTTTCTCTGATGCAAGAGGTTTATATATGTGCGTTTTCTGTGTGCGGAGATTGCTGGAATGAACTAGATTTTCCAAAACGTACAGTATAAAATCAGATACTGTTTCCCACTGTGCAGTGCACTCAACTTGACCTTTCTATTTCCAGTGTGATGAATATACTGTTGGTTAAATCAACTGTTATTTACTGTATAACTGTTATGTAATTTATTATTTGATCAGACTTGCAAGGAGTACGCCATAAACGTTTTTACACAAAAGTATTGTAAAAATACAAAAATGTCTGAGGACATGCATTGTAGAGGACTACAGTTTGAAAAAATTGTCAGAATAATGCCTACTATTTATTTTGTAAGAATGCATAAAATTGATTGAAAGTGAAGCCACTAATGTCACAAAATTTTATTTTATGTTATGTTATAATTATATTTTATGATATATTAAGATAGAAAACTCTTATTTCACACACATTTCGTTTTTTTAATAAGAAATCTTTTACAATTATGTGCGTGAGCTCCTCTCCTTGTCGGACTTTACTAAATTTAATCTACATGATATTTTACATATTGGTGTCTATCAACATTAACAGTTTAAAAAACTGTTGGAATACTTATAAGATTACCTTGGGCAAAGACAGAGAGGCCACAAAATAACAAGATTCTCAACTGAAGGGTACTAGGGTTCATAAGGGGGCTTATGGGAAATGGAGGCAGCTTAAAATGCCGCAGAGGGTTTATGGGGATGAACAGCTACAATCTGCAGTTCATTACCTGCAAGGGAAAAGAGAAGATTACTGAATCACTTACACTTCTGTTTCTCTCTCACTCTCTCTTCCCGTCCCTCGTCGGCTTGTAAGGGAATGCTGGGAATGAGGTGCGTTTGGAAGAAATTGCATGTTCTAGTTTGAATTCATATCAGTGAGTCTCTTGCTTTTCATTTGCCTTTAGAAACTACATGTGTCTCTTTGAGTCTGCGGTGTGATGGGTGTGATTGCATCTCAATGACGGGAGCATTTTGAATCTCAATACCATCTGTGGAGGAGAGAGACTATAGAAACCGTTTCTCAAACCTGAGATAAAGGCACCACAATACACATTATACATGTCTTGTCTGAGGTCACACACACACCCACACATGCACCTATTGTGCTCAGACAATGCCATTATATCACAAGTTATCTGGTGGAAACTTTGTTTGGAGTGAAGGATTTTCAATCGAAGCTTGTGTCGCCTGAATAATGGCTGATCATGGCTACAGGCCCACAACTATTTCTGTCAAGAAACCTTACAACTGTGTCAGCGCCTCCCACTCCCCATATCTTTCTCGTGCTCTCTTTCTCACCCTCTCTCGTTCAGCCCAGGAGGGTTTTTCCAGAGCATACTGTCTATAAAATGGGTCAGGATGGGACCAGGCTCTATTTTTATCTAAAAACCATTTTCTTAACTTCACAACAGGTATCTCACAGATCTCGATGCCCACACTACCCCTCTACTGTAGACCAATAGTGTGGAGGTTCCCTCAGCAGTCCATTCCCCATAGCTCTCCAGGGCTCCCACGCTAACACACACAGCTAGTGCCTGGATAATTAAACATGGAGAACAATAAAGGCTCCAGAAAAGCTTTTAGCTTAGTTCCGATCTCAGTATGTTTTGGAATTTGGAGATTGAATCGTTTAGCTAAAAATGTAAAATCTTTCCTCATGTTTTTCCAAACCATTAGACATTCTTTCTTTGGTGGAAAACAAAAGGATATGTTTCCGAACTGCTTTTTTTCATGCTTTTTTCAATTAAATTGGGTGGTGTTTTGTACTGTAAAAAGCTTGACAGTCAGTTACCATTTATATAAGTTGACAAAAGAGAAGCTGAAAATCTCATTTTGTGTCAAGTAGAAGAAAGAAAATCTAATATGTCAAACGATGATGACATAATTGGCCCTTCATAAATAATTTGGGCTGTTTTGTGAATCATTTCACAAATTAAAAGAAAATAATCAAAGAATGATTTGTTTGCAAGCAGGTTTTGCTCAACACAAGAGAAATATTTAGCTGCTGAAATATTTATATGTTTATATAGATTTTTTTATATATTAATTAAGATTCTATTAAATTAATTTTCCACAAATTTTCCTTTCTGTGTATTAAACTAAAAAATATTAAAATTAAATATATTAAATGATGAGTGTAACATCCGTGGTTTATTTTTGATTCTATGTTTCATGTTATGTCATGTTTTGTTTATGCTCCCCATGTGC
>JAUMHI010000051.1:6442662-6454279 GCA_032359435.1 Enteromius unitaeniatus
TGTTTCTCGTTATATTAAAAGTCTTTTATTTTATACTATACGTTTTTGACTCCTGCGTCCTCCTTACCTCTACACGGTTAAACGTTACAATGAGACAGTAACACTTCATTTGGACGGTCCCTTTTGAACAGTCTGGTGAAAATTAGTATCTTTGCACCTACAAGTCAACTAACTCTCTTTTGAATTTTAGTACACTGGCTAATTAATATCTGCTAACTTATTATTGTGATGGTCTCCCAAAAAATATTCTATGAAAAGTACATGCCAACTTATTTTAACCCTAACCCTACCGGTCTACTGATACTCTACTCTAATGAGAGTTAGTAGAAATGCACACTGTAACAAAAAAAAATCATAAAAAACTGTAATATTCTGGCAGCAGGGGTGCCAGAAAATGTCTGTAAAAGGAAAAAAAACTGTCTGAAAAAGATATGTAGATAAACCTTTAAAAAAACTGTAATTTCTTGTTTCATAATTACAGGCTATTACTGTAAATAAACATGAAATCCTTTTTGTACTTTTACCACAACAGTTATAACAGAATACAGTATTAAACTGTAATTTGCAAACATTCGAATTTGAATGTAAACCAGTAAATTCAATAATGCCAAAAACGACTATGATAGTGGTGGCAAAAGAGAGCCACGTGAAGAATCAAAGCTCATCACAAGTAGCTTTGCCAGAAGTATATACAGTACTAGTATATAGCAGGTGCACAGAGTCATTAAAGCAAACACAAAACACCATCATGGTAAAACACATGACACTAAAATAATGCAACAAACATTCATTAAACAACAGAAGATGTAACATAAACCGCAAATGTACATAACTAAATGCAAAAACTATTTAAAAATAGGGCTGTCAAAAATAACGCGTTAACGACGTTAATTATTTTTTGTCGTTAATTACGTTAATTTTTTAATCGCATTTCACGCATCCACAGTGTGACAAATTATTTGTCAGGAAAGTGGGACAACAAATACCTCGGAGTAACTGCACTTTGCATCAGTGACACGTGGGAACTGAAGTGTTTTACATGTAAAATTACAGTTATTTTTTACAGTGAAGGTGCAATGGACATGTTATGTGGCCAGGTATGGTTTCCCATGCTAGGAATTTGTGCTCTGCGTTTAACCCATCCAAGTGCACACACACAGCAGTGAGAAGTGAGCATCCACACACACACACACACACACACACACACCCGGAGCAGTGGGCAGCAGTTGGGAACGGTGCCTTGCTCAAAGGTCTCACCTCTGTCTTAGTATTGAAGGTGGAGAGAGCGCTGGTTATTCACCCCCCCCACCTACAATCCCTGCCTAACCTGGGACTCAACCCACAACCTTTGGGTTCCAGGTCCAAATCCCTGTTCATTAGGCCATGACTGCCCCCCAATGTTACTTATAGTCAACAGAATGTGTTAAAGGGACCATAAAAATGAAGTGAAACCGATGTGATTTCTAATTACATTAGCGGATGCAAATAACCATCTTAGATTTTGATGATAAGGGTTTCCAAATATATTGCTTTGGCTTTTAACAGTAAAACAAATAAATTAAGGCTAACATTACCATTAAACATCTGTTCCTTATAGGTGACATCCAGCATTAAATACTAAACTTAAAAAAGCATAGTACCTAAAGATAGCTATGAAAAGTCTAACTTTAAACGTTTTTGTTTTATCGAAGTGCCATTTTCGAAAAAGCGTATTGTCATAATTGCAATTTTGTGGATTTTAACCTTTTAAATCATGCATCTGAATTGCCCCTTTCAGATCCGCCGGTGCATTTTAAACCTTAATAGTCATTATAGGCTTTGCACCAAACGCTGCATGAGGACATGAGGAATGTCTGCCCAAGGGGATGTATGAAATCCATTATATGGCAGAAGAGCACAATCCCTGAGGCAGCTCGTCTAATTTACGTGGGCTTATTACAATGAGATACTTACAGAGCTTGACAATATAGTGGCATATTATGAATGACCTTCTCTTTAACTGCAGTGAGGAGAGGAGGGGAGGGGACAAGAGCATGCGGAGGAGAAAAATGCCCCGGGGAGTGAGGTGTTTCCCCATTGGCTGTGTCCTCCGAGTGTCACATATTTGTCTGTTACATTCTTTCTCTGGTTATCGTACACACACTTGCACTTGCATAAAACCCTGTGCTTAAACAATCTTATACACAGACTGGTGATATAACAACATAATTTCCCTGATTTCCTGCATCCAGATGCCAGTTAAGCAGCATTGTAAACATAGATATCATTCCCAAATTAATCTGCTTATGTAACCCCTCCGACATTGATTAAAATAAACCATCTCGTCACATGCAATTTACCCAGAATTCAACTTAATGTTCTTTGATACGACTGGAAGCAAAAAATAATGTTTGTTTAAGTGCCAAAGGCTGAAATAGGGCACAGAGAGGACAAATTCAGATGGTTATGGTAGCAAGGAAAGGACAAAGCTGTTAAGGACAAGTACGCATGAAAGGGAATGGTGAAAATGACGGGACAGGACAGGACGGACAGACCAGACCAGACCTAAGACAAGGTTAAGAAGGACAGTTTTAGGATAGCAGACGCAGGACAAGATGTCCCAAAGCTTGCAGCACATCGGTAAGCGATGCAAGTTCTGAATTAAAGTCAGTTGCCTTTGAACCAAATGCCACTCTCCACTTCTGAGAAGAAAATCCCCTCATTTCTCAGTTCACAGAGAGGCAGGAGACAAAAGCTCTCTCATCCCCCCATTCTAATCGGCAGCTTTGGGATGCACGCTCACACACACATATACACAGCTTAACAAACACACACACTCAATATCGCTCTCTGCGAGCTGTCTCATCACGCTCTCTGTTCTCTTTATCCTTCTCTAGCCGTGACACAGTCTAAATATCTGCTCCACCTTGCCCGCTAATGCTGTAGCTTTCCACTCTACTCCACATCAAGCACAATTTGGGTAATTGGTCACACTGCATGGGCTAATCTTTTGTTATTGTTTTTATTTTTGTGGGAAAGCTTGACCTTTGGGAACATTAACGGCACACATCCAATATGGTTATGGAGAATATTTAACACAGAGTTCTCCACAACCACAAGAGATTTGTTAAAATAAATACAAAGAAACAGAATATGTAACTTTTTTGATTTTCTAGTTTAATGAATGTATGTACTAAATACTGTTTTATATACAGTGCCCTCCACTAATATTGGCAGAAATTCAAACAATTCTAATCTATAATTAAAGTAAAACAATTGAAAATAGGGAAAGATTCTTGTGATGAAATAATTTTTTTTCTCCAATACTTGTTGACCACAATTATTGACATCCCTAGAATTTTTTTATGAGAAAGATATCTCTGAAGTATATTCCCATTCAAATTCACAAATTTGAGCACTCCAGGCTGATTATTGACATGAAATTATCCAGGCATGGTTTCTTGATTCACAGAAATATATATAGGAGGGAAAACAAAGCCCAATCTCCCTTAATCATCAACACGATGAGAAAAAAAATAACAATATATTTATGATGTGCAGCAAAAGATAATTAAGCTTCACCAATTAGTTGAGTGGCTTTAAAAAAGAGCTAGAGCAATGAAAATTTCCATTTCCACAATCAGGGAAATAATTAAGAATTTCCAATCAACATAAAATGTTACGAAGCTGCCTAGAAGAGGATGTGTCTCTATCATCCTAATACACGGTGAGGAGTCGAGTTTGAGTGGCTAAAGACTCTCTTAGGATCCCAGCTGGAGAATTGCAGAATAGAAGAATAAACAGTTTAAATAAATTGTCAAGCAGCCCCTACATTAGCACATGTTGTTCAGGAGGGTTTAAGAAAAATTCAGAAAAATGATCAGATGAATCTAAAAAATGAGCTTTTTAGTAGCAAACACTCAAGGTGGGTTTGGTGAACACAGGGATAAAAAGTACTCCATGTGTACAATTAAATGTACTGCTGTATTTTTGATGTTGTGGGCCTATATTTCTGCTGGTGGTCCTGCTTATCTTGTTTAGACACATGGCATCATGGGTTCTATCAAATACCAACAGATAACAAATCTAAAACTGACTGGCTCTGTTAGAAATCTTATAATGGGCCATGGTTGGGTCTTCCACTGGGACAATAATCCAAAACAAACATCAAAATAAACACAAGAATTAGTCACTGAGCACAAAATGAAGCTTTTGCCATGGCTGTCCCAGTCCTCTGACCTAAACTCTGAGTGAGGTGAACTAAAGAGGAGAAGCAGCATCATGGAGCTGGTATTCTGAAGGATCTGGAGAGATTCTACATAAAGGAGTGGTTTCTTTTTTCTTATCAAGTGTTCTCTTCATTTTGTGCTCTTCAGGCATTACAGGAGAAAACTCAGAGCTGTTATCTTGAGAAAAAGGACGTAGCAATAATTTGGTGACAATAACTGTGGCTAACATGTATTGTAGAAAAACATTTATTTCATCATGAGTTTTTCTCCCCATTTTCAATTGTTTTACTTCAATTTTACTGAGACCTTTGAATGAAAGATCAAAAGCATAAACAATGCAGATTTATTTTCACAGCCACCTTTGCTCACATTTACCAAGGGTGCCAATATTAGTGGAGGTCACTGTATATATAGTAAAAAATACAGTACCATTTAAAAGTTCTGTCTCACACACACACACACACACACACACACACACACACACATATATAAACACACACACACACACACACACACACACACACACACATTTGTTTTTTTCCCAGTGCATTTAATTGAGCAGATGTGACAGTAAAGTGACATTATTATTATATAGTTTTATAAAGTCTTCTACTTTAAATAAATGATCTTCATTTCTTTTCTATTCATCAGGGAATCCTGAAAATTGTGTAACAGTTTCCACAATATCAGCATTAAAAATCCTAGACAATGTTTCTTGAGTACCGAATGATTTTTGAAGGTTAATCTGAGCCTGCAAACTGACGTAATGAATGTCGAAAATAAAGCTTTGCATCACAGGAATACATTACATTTTAGGATATATTATAATAAAAAACAGTTACTTTAATTTATAATTATTTACTACTGTTTTTACTGTAGTTTGATCAAATACATGTAGCCTTGGTAAGCATAAGACACATTTATTAAAATTTCTGCTTACTAAATAACTTAGCATTGTGACATTCGAGCTCTTAAATCTGAAAAAAGACAACAAGATCACAAACATTTAATGCCAATAATAACAATTCTGCCACCTTCCTGCAGAGTTAGAAAGACCATAAAGTCATAAAGACCTTTATTACCTGGTTTAGGTGTTTAATTAGTAAACAGGATCGGAAAAAGGGATTTGGCACTTTGATATAGCCAGAGAAGTTTAGCACCTTGGAACAACCTGACAATTCAGCACCATGGAGAGTGTCCAAGAGCTTCACTGCTAGGTCCAACAAAGCCTGTGGTTTTTAGAACCAATGACAGAGTCTGCATCATCCCAATTATGCCGTCCTCTTTCACACCAGTCTGTTTGACCAAACTCTTTATTATAAGGAGAGTAATTAAATACTCATGCATAATTATTTACCCCTCAAAAAGCTGCACATCGTCAATTATCTGTGAATCATTATCGTGGAGACACATGGAGGACATGGGCATAATAATTCTAATTATGATAATCATCAGTCCTTAAAAGAGCATTCAGTCACTTACGGAAGTGTAGAGGTATCCCTCGCTGTTCATGCCCAGGTAGAAGCCAGTCTTCGCTCCCTGTATCGCCACTATCCGCAGACCCACAGGAATCAAGTTGAACTGTGCTGTGGGATGAAATCAGAGAAATAGATTAAAAAATTAAATGTGTGTCAGGTGTCAGAGAGAATGGAATACGCAGGTAGAAATGGTGTTTGGTGGCTTTAGGTGTCAGTCAAACTGTCTTTTTCATTCTAAATAGGCGGTTTTTGGGTAGAATAAGCAGCAATGATAACCAGACTTTTTGCCTTGAGTCAAAAGTCTGGCTTTGTGAGACTAGGGACAACGTGACATAGGATGAAACAGGATAACAAAGATGAAGATGAGAGCGACACGGAAGAGCGGATGCAAAACTGACAAGGATGGTGAAGATAATGGCATGAGGTGGTGGAAGGTATACAGGAGGGACTATCTGTCCTACGTCTGTTGTCCTTGATAGAAAGATGGATTGTGTTTGATATGGATCATTCAAGGAACATCACACAGTTAATGCTTCTGAGAGATAGCAGAAGATATAACCATGCAAACTAAAAGGCAATGAGAGAGAGAGCGATATTCCTGCACAGGCTGAGGAACACTGGGTAAATATTTCCGCAATTAGTCTTCAGTGAGGTTTCCCGCAGGAGTTTGACAGATATATGACAGTATCTAATTGGTGTCGGACAGTATCGCAACAATTTAGCACCATCAAATTCACCTCATTGGGCATGAAGTGTTTAGGATTCACATCAGACTGCCCTGTCACAACATTCATGGGACGCCGCAGTCGTATGGTTATTTAATATGTGCAACAGTCATTTCAGTAGACAAGCATGACATGTAAGCTAGTCCCTGACAACCCATGCAGGAATATGCTACACTTGTGCACCCTGACAACTGCCATCCCAATAAAATACTTCTCAATCTGTTACTTGCACATTCAAAAAAACTCACATTGAGCTACAAAAGGCACAAAAACTCATGACGCATCACGTGTCTGCTCTCGTTGGCATGTTTTTCTCCTTCACTGTCTATTACCCTTCATGAACAGCATGTTATGGTGACTCAACATAAAATACAACATTGTATCACTGAGGCCTTAGGCTGAACCTGTATAGAAGAACTGACTTTCAGAAATTCAATCTTTGGTTGACTCCAGAATACACTGTTATATATATATATGAATGTTTTTTAAAGTTTACGTTCACTCTGAATTTGAGTTTGTAAAGTTACGATGCTGTCAGTTGCTAATAGGTGTTCAGTAAATAAAGTAAAACTCAACGTTGTTACATCACCAGTGGTTGCTTGCAAATAACAAAAAGGCAACTCTAATTAAAAATGAATGAATTCTGTGCAACCATCAAAAATATCTTAATTTGCGTTCTGAAGATGAACGTAGGTCTTACAGTTTTGGAATGACTTGACAGAATCTTTTCATTCATTATTTTTAAATAAACTTTTTGCAATGTGAATGACATACTTTATAATGCCAGCCTGGACTGTGCTAAAACGGCAGTTATGAAATTATCGTAGATGATACATATGGCACACCCCTATTAACTATGTACAACAACTTGTGAATTACTTACAGACATCTGATGCCTAAAATATCTGAATATTCTCTACTATAATTCTAGTCCAGACAAATATTAATGCATGTGATCTTAAATCATATCGCTAAGTGTGAATCCCCATAGTGGCATCAGTGACCATCGATGAGTGTTATACACCTGGCCTTAAGCCTGACATACCGGACATATGCCAACACTGGGCTCTCAAATTAATTACAATGGACAGACAGACAGAATATGTACGTGAGGAGACTCTAAGACTGAACAAATGAACGTCAGAAACTACAGAAGTCCATTTTTTGTATGTCTAGCGGTCACAGGGACGGACACAAGCAGACACACCTCAATAGTTTCTACAACTGACCCAACCAGAGGTCACACTGCGCCTGTCAGCCGTGAATAACGAGTGAGAAAGAACACACGCTTACAGAAGCAGCTGTTCTCGTCCCTTGTGCCGTCCATGGTGCCATCCGGCAGCATCTGCAGGTAGTAGCCGTGCTGGCTGTACAGACGGGTGACGATACCTTTTAGCTGTGGCTCTGCAGAGAGAAAACATAATCACAGGGACACAGTGTTAGTCTGGGGAGAAAACATCACAGCTTGGCCTGTACAGGCACGGCTCCATTAAAGCTTACTCAGAGTCTATTCATTATCAGCAGCTACTTGTGTTGCCCAGGTCATGCTGCCATGTTTTGGGCATTTTTAGTATGACAGGGAATTCAGCTCCTTACAGAATAAAAATATGTATTTCCATCAAATACACTAATGTTCAAATATATATAACCACCAGGCATTATGACAGAAAATGCAAAGCTGTTAAACTGGCAAATGGAAGTTTCAAAAAGTATTTAATAAAAGGCCAGTGTGTATTACAAAAAAACATTCATAATGAAATTATGAATTAGATTCTTATTATCCAATGAGAGGTTAGATGTTTTTGTGCATTTTTAAAATAAAATATCAAAAGGATTAACAATGCAGATTATTTTTCACAGTCTTCTTTGATAATATTTACTAATATTTACTAATACAATATTTTTGGCCAGACTGTATTTAGCAAAAGACGCATTACATTGATCAAAGTGACATAAATGCTGCTCTTTTAAACTTTTTATTCATCAAATAATCTTGACAAACAATGTGTCACGGTTTCTTAAAAAATAAATATTACACAGCAAAAAAAGGTTTAACATAATAATATCTGAAAAATCATGTGAAGTGTGGAGTCATGATACTGAAAATTTCAGCTTTGCTGTGACATAAATAAATTGCAAAAATATAATATCACAATATTACTATTGCATTAGTAAAAATATTTAAATCCTTGGTTTTATAAACCCATTTACTTTTTTATAGAAATTTAGCTAAATCTTATTTAAATAACTCTTTACAACTATAAAACGTTTAACAACAAGAGGTATTTAGGTTTAAAATATACAAGAATATAATATACAAAACGCACACTTTCTGGTAGTCAGACCTTTTTGGAACATGCATTTTATCACATTAACTATTAATACCTGTGGCTACTCTGCTAGGACACCTTGAGGGGAACTGATTTCATACATCCATTAAAAATCACCCAGGGACCAGTTGGTTTAAAGTAATTGCAAAAACGACTAGGAAAAGTTAGCTATTAGAAAATTTGCTTGCAGTTGCCATTTGGATTTACATTTTGCAAATGAAATTCATACATTATCCCCCCCAAACAAAGGAACATAAAGGCATATTGATAGCTAAAAGGTAAATTTAATTAAAGCAAGAATATGTTTGAATTACATAAATTAATTTCATCTTTCATCTATGAGGATTAATTCAGTGGCTGTCAACTGCATTTTGTTTCATGCCATCAGGTGTATCATGAAAAAATAATAAACACTGAATCAAATCATAATTAACTATTATCATAAGCATGGATTAAATGACAGACAATAGAAAAACTGGCAAATTTAGTAACTACATCTCTCAGTCTCGGCATCACAAACTATTTTTAATCTCTATGTAAGCAAATTTAATGTTTTTGTGTATGAGATAAAGCGTTGTGCCAAACATGTCAAAGTTGACCAAATTTCAACCAGGTGGCAGACAAATTTCTTCCAAAACACACCAGTTGGGTACTAAATGCCGATGTCAACAACAAAAGACATCTCTTTAAAAGTTAAGTTTAGTTATTTTGCCATGCAAGGTTTTCTGCATGTCTCCCTGCTGTCCACAATGCCATAAGCACAAACCTGTGACCCATTTTTGGGTCATGACCCACCAGTTGAGAACAACTGAACTAATATAGCATCGCTATCCAGATCACAGCTGTTCCTTCTGCCCAAGAAGATGCCTCAAAGACCTGAAGGGTCAGATTAGAATAGACCACCTTATACAAGCCTCACATATATTCCAGGTAATGCATAAGTCATGAGCATTCAATATGCATAACTCACTTGACATTTCAACTCGTTCATGTAAAACTGCTTGAAGATGGTGTTTGCTCTGTTATACTTTGAACGCTTCACTATCCATCTCATAGCATTGTATTGACATTCACCTATTTTTAGAGAAGCTTTGGTCACTACAGGACTTTGGCAAATAAAATGTGTTTGCTACTCTATAAAAGATTTACTCGTATTGCACGTTTATTTATGAGACTAGATTCTAGAAGAACAAAAGCTGAATGTTTTATTAGCACAGTCCCTCCGGCCTACTTTGTGTTTGTTTTAGAAAAAAGTGAAAGGGAGGCTAAACAGAAAGTTGCTTGTAAGCAGACTAGTAGCAGTGGTAAATAGTGACCATGCTTAGAACAGTTTCTGATTCGTCCCCCACAGTAGAATTCAAATGAAAGAAATCTCTCAAGGAAAAGGATCATTTAAAAATGATTATCTAGAGGGGTAGGCTGGCTTGTTATGAGTTTCCACTGTGAAGGATATTAGTTAAAGGCTTACATTGTATAAATGTCAAGCTGGTGGGTTAAAAAGACCCAGAAGCCAGTCTCAAATTCGCATGCTTCATCACGTCAAACTCTTTGAAAAAATGAACTGCTTTGTAATTAATGCTTAATCGGGAGATCCAATCGCAATTGGATATGAAGATCCTTTCTTAACTGTACAGCGAGTGTGTGTTCTGGAGTGTGTGCGGTCTTTTATTTCTCTTTACTGTCATGTCACCTTTAGCGGTGCAGACGACTGTGGCGGAATCTGCTGAACTTTTCCCAAGACCCGGTAAAAGCTTGTATTGATTTCACCCACGCAAATCCTGATAAAAATTCCACTGACACAAAGAGGTTGCCAAGCTCAGGTTTGTGTATGTGTTAGTTTTGCTACTGCGGTTTTATCTTTGGTCTGAGATCAGCAAGAAGCATTGGTAGGAACAGGTAAATTATTCTGCTTTGGGCAGTCAGGTGTGTTGGGTGTTGTTCCGCTATAGGCACCTTGGATCCTGTGCAGTGCAAAATAAAACACACTTTTAACACATTTATTTGATCTGTCCGATCAGTTTATGCACATACAGAAAATATAAGAGGAATTATTCTGTCATGCATAAACATTTTTATCAATGCTGTTTTTTAGCATTTATTACAGTATTCCTTCCAAGCTGCTCTTCTGAGACTTTCATCTCGTTGATAAAGTATACACTAAATTTAGAAAAAAGAAAATAATTTGTTGTGGCTTGATTATAAGACAATAATAAAAAAAAGGCCTTTTACAAATTAAATAGTATATTACTCTCTTTTCTTTCATTTATATGAAAAATCTAAAAGTATTACTCCAGCCCAAAATGCAAATTTTGTCATTAATCACTTACCTCCATGCTGGTCCAAACCCGTACAAGTTTGGTTCATCTTTTAAACACAATTTAAGAAATTTTGGATGAAAACTGGGAGGCTTGTGTCTGTACCATTGACTGCCAAGTAAATAACACTGTCAGTGTACAGTAAAGTATGAAAGGCATCGTCAGAATCTGCCATCAATGGTTCAACCATAGCATTATGAAGCTATGCGAATACTATTTGTATGGAAAGAAAACAAAAATAATGACTTTATTAATGATTTGTCACCGGAGATCCATTTGGAAGAGTATCGCTGCGTGCAAATGTTGTAAGTCTTTTTTTTCTGTCTATACAAATATTATTATTATTAGGGATTTAACGGTATAAAAATATCACGGTATGGTAATACCTCGGTATGAATGGCACGGTACGGTATTTATTGAATCATTTACATAAAAAACAAGTTCCAGAAGTGTTTATTAAACAGTTTACATGAACACTGAACAAATCAATGACACACACATTAGCCATCTATCTGTAAACTTTGAAACAGGAACTTCAATTTTAATAACAAAAAATTATTA
>JAUMHI010000051.1:6454379-6478338 GCA_032359435.1 Enteromius unitaeniatus
AACCAATACAACACAAGGACCGGGGGGGAAACAGGAACATACCAAATACGAACTCATACATAGACACAGACAGACACAGAACATGACATCGGCGTGACAGTTGGCAACACTGATCTGTAGAGACAACAGACCGCAAAGAATGATGGGCATGCTTGGACTGATGGGAATTGTAGTTCCCGCTACCTCCCGTTCGCTCCATTCGCCTGAGCAAACTTTTCTCAGAAGATCTAAGGCTTTATCGAGTCATGCGACCACGGTAGTATAGAAAAATATATATAGCTTATATATATATATATATATAGCTTCATAACATTACAGTTGAACCATTGATGGTAGATGGACTATTCTGACGATGTCTTTAATACTATTCTGAACTTAGACAGTGTTATCTACTTGGCTGTCAGTAGGACAGACACAAGCCTTCCGGGTTTTTAATCCTAAAAATCTTAATCTATGTTCTAAACATGAACAAAGCTTTTACCGGCTTTGAACGATATGGGGGTAAGTGATTAATGACAAACTTTTCCTTTTGGGGTAGAGTAACCCTTTAAAATGTCATTTTTAAAATACTGCCCTACCGTAATACACGCAAAAACAGCAAAAGCAAATCTTATACAAGTTACATAAACAAGTGTTATGTTGTACTAGTGGATAAGCAAAAGGGAATACACCTGCATCACATTACACAACCTATATTATTTATTTATGAATGTTAAAATAATGAATTTGTATAAAGCAAACCACAAAGGGTGAGTCATTAGCTGAAGCTCTGTTATATCTGACAAATATTACTAAAGTACTGCAATAGAATTACTTTGCAGTATCATTCGCAACAAAATATTGCAGAGCTGCTTTCCATCCTCTTTCATCTGGACAACCATCCACATTTCCCATTAATTTGCCTGGTCATTTGGTCACAAATTACAATATACGAATATTACGGTGTAATAATATAATGCATTATCCAACCAAAAGAGAAAGCAAGTGTTTATTTGCCAAGCGATGTGGGGGGAAGGGATGCATATGACATAATTTAATTACAGAAGATGGCTCTATATGTATTGGACAGGCATAAAGTATACACTAACAGCCTCAATTGATAGACAGCTGAAGCCTGACAGGGCTAATCAGAATCTCAGCTGCCCTCCACTGGAACGGCGACACTGATGATTCACTTTGGAGTATCAACATAAAGCACCGGGTTGCGAACACCATCCCACGCTACTGTTAAACAGAGGAAACCACGGCTATCACGGCTCTTCAACACCACATCCAAAAACCAGCATGACACAGCAAAGCGACAAAACACACACATACACTCGCCAGCATGGTGTTTAGCAGCGTTTAATGCAGCATGACATTTTGTACTAATTTAGTCCTGCGTAGGAACACAAGTAACCGGTGGGTTGCTCTTGGTATATATTGATTGAGTGTTTGGATTTGCGTGGTTAAGTCTCCACGCCATGATTCTGGTTTGAGAGTATATAGTCACATGGCATTTACGGCTTATATGATTGGCTAACCATGTATTATAGAGCTCTAGATTTATATGCACTTAGAAATTTTATTAAAATGAGAATGAAAACGAATTAAAGTATAGCAAGAGAAAGTGATTTGAAAGGTGCTATTCTGGGAACTGGCTTACAAAGAACTATATGAGAAAGAGATCCCCCTCTGTGTAAAAATCTTAGAAAAAGAAAAAGAAAGCGAGTGGCCACTCGGATTTCCCCCCTGGGTGCTGTTTATCCGGTGGAGGTGAGGTGTGTGTGGGGAGTGGTAGTGTGCAGTGTCCAGTTCCAGGCTGTTACAGATGGTAATTTTGTCAGAAATCACTGAGCTGCTGCCAACTCCATGCTGGAGATACAGCAAGCGACGGCTGTGCCGAATCCTGCCTGTGAGGACCAGCCACCAGCTTTTATTCTCTTTCTCTCTCATTCAGACTCACATGCACTGGATAAAATACTGTTTGCCAGGATTTAGCAAAGCGACTGGAAGCTGCTACCGGAGAAATAAATGCTTGAATTCTGTTTACGTTGGATTTATTTTATCTCTCATTATTTGTCTTTTAGCTACTAATCTATGCACAGTTATCTTGCAGTTCCAAACCCGTATGATTTTCTTTCGTTGAACAGAAATGCTACTTCTTCACTGTGCATTATTGTTCAATCCAACTTGAAGTACAGTTTTCCATCCAATTAATGCACTTTTACTACTAAAACTGTGCAAAAATGTTCGGTATTTTAACAAGAATTATTCAAAAAATTGTAAAACGTTTTTACATTAACAGTGTCATGCCCAGCTGGAGCTGCCAGCCAGAGACTGTTGATGGCACTCCAGCTCCCCATGAACTCTATGGCCCGGTTTCACAAACAGGGCTTAGCTTAAGCCAGGACTAGGCATTAGTTGAATTAATATATTTAAGTAACTTTTACAAAAATGCCTTATAAGAAAATATTACAGGTGTGTATCTTAATACAGAACAATGACACTGACATGTTTTAAGATATGTCAGAGTAAAATATTTTCATCTGAGACAGCTCAAACATGCAATTTAGTCTGGGACTAGCTTAAGCCTTGTCTCTGAAACTGGGGGTATGTGTGTTTTCATACCTGGAGTACATTCCCCAGAATGCACCTCTCCTCCACAGCTGTTGCTAGTTAGGTTCAATTATCCAATCAGTACCACCTGTATAAATACCGGTCTGTTTGTCTGTCTAATCACGGTTCATTGCACTGCCTACCTGGTCATTGCCTGTCATTCGTGTTCTTGTATCATCCCAATCACAAAGTCAGTAGTGTTTCGTCATCCAGGTTGCCTGCTTTGCATAAACACAGCACATTTCATCGGCATTGCGCTTGTTCTAGTTGCTGTCTTCAATTTGGCAACCTGCATGTGCGTCAAGTCTGAGTAGGATGGGCCGGGTGAAAAAAACATCTCCAATATTTTGAGTTTGAACTGCAATACCTAGTTCAACCATTCGGTGTCAATCCTACATGCGGCACCTTTAAAGTCTACTCTCGATTTTAACAACATCTGTAGCTCACAAGATTCAGTATTGTTTTGATAACTGGCTTTTTGCAGTATGTAAAACCTCCAAACTTTATTTCTTACAAGATATATGTATTTAGTTGTATTGTAAAACTGGCATCAAACCTTTGTACATTTTAAAACTCATTTACATGAGGGGCTTACAAGTTGATAGAGATGACTTCTGAGCAAATTCACAAATACAGGCAGGTTGGTTGTTATAAACTTGAGTCAAGATCAACTGCAACGCTTGAACTTCTGAAGCACTGCGAGTTTTTGTCATTTTTAAAGTCACATTTCCTGGATTTGGTTTAGCAGTCCTGATTCAGCTCGTGATTTGAACTAATGACTTTGTACATAACCTATTGAATTACACTTGAAAAAGGTATTGATTCAGTACTTTATACATGCAAGATTAACCAGAACATCTTCATGTGCTATGGAGGCCATGAAGCTCTTGTGAAAATGCAAGATACCAAGGACATATGGCCAGCAAATATGCTAATCGGCTCATTAGGTCTGCCCAAGCCGAAAGTGATTGTGGTAAACCTTTTCTTGCTTTATTTATTTAAATAACTTTTGTTCTTTGAATTTCATGCATTTTCTCTGTTTAGGTTGAGGCTGTTATCTTGCTGCTGTTTCTCCAATTACAAAAGGTCAAAATAATTTCTCCTCAGGTATTTGTTGAGGTCTCTAAAGGTATTTTTTAAATTATAGCCTACCAGAGGAAGTGTAGATTAAGAATATGTATTTATACCATGTTTTCAATTATTTACAGGTTTGTACAAACATCCAGACCCTTGTTTCTAGTGTTAAATCTTTCTAGCCTTTCCTGCTCTGCATTAGGGAACATGAATAAACTATTCAGAAACTACATCATCGTGGACAAAAAGGCAATGAAAAGCAATATGTGAGAGTTTTCGACAGTGATGAACTCTTCAAAGCTCACTTTGTATTCAGCACATCGTACAGTGAAGCACTTTGCAGTTGCACCACAGCAGACATCAGGAACAAAGTTACTGAGAGGTAATTTTCTGATGAGTATTGATTTAACAGGTCAGGTTTAAAAATTCTGCATTTCCATCATGTCCACTGTACAAACAATTTGTGTTTGCACTGTCCATCACTGCCAATTAAATAGTTTTTTTGTTTTGTTTTTACTTTTCTACTTTTAATTTTCATACAGGCTGTGTGGAATATGAGTAGTTTTGCTTCTAATGTATATTTCCTTCTTACAGTTTTAAATATATACTGAGCCAGAGGAATAACTAGAAAGCTTTTCGCTAGTGCTGGAAATTGAATTCTGGCTAGTGAATTCACCATTATTCCTCTTTTACTCAAGGTCAAATTTAGCTCTATGTGGAGTTATTAACTCTATTTGGGAATTATTTCAGTTATTAAAATACATATTTAGAGATTGAGACAATATGAAATGTATTAGGTTAACTTTACGTTTTGTGGTGTGTGACCAAATGAGACTTGACTTTTATTAGCGTTTGTCAGATTTACAGTCTCTAAATGATTTTTAATCATTACTGTGTTGCTTTTCAGTATTAAATCATTTGGCAAATTTAATTTTTTGGGTGAACTATATTTTGAGAAAAACTTCAGAGACAAATTCTTTGCATTTCAAAAATGATTACACTGCAAAAATACTTTTCTAGCTTAGATTTTTTTTTTCTGTTTCCAGCCAAAATATCTACAAATTGTAAATCAATTAGGACTTGGGGAAGTCATTTGCGAGGTGGGACAAGCTACTGAATACTGATAAAAGATCATGAATATATCCTTCTATAACGTACTACTGAATCATGCACAGGAATGAGTATTAAGAAAGTAATTTTGATTGTTTTATTTCTTAAAGCAAGTTGTTTTCACTTTATCGATACTTCAGTAGATCAGTATTGCACGTCACATTATCAATATTGTTCATTTTTTTTGACCCACAAAAGAAAATATTTGCAATCTTTTAGTTCTCTTTCTTTCTATCGCTGCACCCAGCTTACAGTGATCCCCTTTTCACCCCCAGCTCTGTCTAATTTAATCTCACGCATCGATGACTTTTAATTAATATGATTGGCTGAGGGATTCTCGTACTGTTACGTGGTATTTTTCTGCCTTTCTGACGGTGACAAATGCTTTGGAAATAAACGGCAAACCTACAACCCATAAACCAACAATCCCACTAAACCAACCCCACTGGGAGCAGATTTAAGCAATGTTGGCATTATTAGTCAAAGCATTGATAGTCCCTACACTAGCTAGAGTGATACAGATGCAGTAATGCTAATCATGTTCCTGCTGGTGCTTCCTGCCTTTGTCTCTTGCTTATCTTTTCCCCACTTGCGATATCACCACACACACTGTAATGTGGGACTCTTGTACGGAGCGGGGCGTCCTCTTCAGCCGGCTGTATTGAGAGCTCTGGCTGTTTATTTAAAATGCGGCAATGCCCATTGGGGCTTCTCAAAGTCAGACAGAAAATGCAATAACCAAGACGAAGCCTCCACGTGTTTGTTCAATTACGTCTGCGCGATTTGATCGGTCACAGTGTAGCGGAGCCAAAAGTCGCACCCTATTTTCCTGCTGGTGTTCACTGGATCGATAGAGGTTAACTGTCAAGTAACCTTTTGTGTGTGCGAGGGGTGTTTTTTGTGTGTGTATGTGTACGGGAGGTTCTGGACAGAGTGTCTGGTACAGTGCGGTGTGCTTCTTTATAGCTGTGAGATGCCGGCTTACCCCATAATGATAAGAGAGTGCAGAGTAATTACAGGCGCTGCTCCAGCGCGCAGCCAAGGGCATCTGTGACTCCCCTTCCTGACTAAGGCCAAACTACCAGGGCTTCCCTCAACCTTTATTAGGACTCCCCACCAGTCCCCTCTCTCTCTGCTGTCTCTCATTCTCTGCAGCTCTCAGCAGTTTTTCCCCTCTTATCTCGCTCTCATTTCTCATTCTTCTTTTCCCTCTCTTTATTTCCTCCTCCTTCATCAGATCTTCCCTCTTGGTCTGTCCTCTTTCTTATCTTACCCCGTTCCTTATACTTTCGACCTCTCCATTGCAGGGGTTTTCAATATTTCAACCGTGGACCTCCCCTTAAACACTGCATCATATACTTGGAAAGTAATCACAGCAGGCCAAATCTGTAATAAAATGTTTTACACATCTTGTCCTAAAAAAGTCTATGGACATTTTTTTTTTTTTTATATGTGATCCCATAGGCATCTCTCCCCTCTTTTAATGTTTGAATGCAGTACAGTTCTTGTGTCTTTAATTCAGTTGGCTAAATTAAATTTTGTTTTGCTTAATTTTTTTTTGTTTTGCCAACTTTTTTTTTTTTTATGTTTTCTTTTCTAAAAGTAAACACAATTATTGGATGTTCCATTTCACTTTCTGCACAGAAATTAAAGATTTATTAGTTTTTTCTCTTTTGAATTGGGATAAAAGTTTAGTGCATCACTACTAATACATCTTTATTTATTTTAACTGAAATACAGTACCATATTTCGGTTTATACCAAAAGTTTTCATTAAACCAAATACTGAAAATAAAGTTTTGGTTATTAAATTTAGGTAAGTGAACTCTGTATGCCATTCACTTGTGTTCTTGTGTAAAGTTCTGCAATGAGCCACCTTAGCTGGAAATATTTTATTGATCATGGTTGTATTTTATTTAGATTATGGCACAAAATATACACTGATATGGTAAAAATGCATCTTTGGAGAATGCTGATTAAATTTCATTGTTTGGGTCATTAATTCCGGCCCTCTCAAATATTTCAGACAAAAAACTAACAATTAATGTTTTGGTGCATCACAAATTTTCAGATTGCAATTTCAAATCCCTACAGTTAACCATAAACATTAGCTACCCCTTAAATCAACGGGAAATCAGATATCTCTTATTGATTGATTGTAATGTTGTTCCAGGACCAGCATGATCTATGAACATGATTGTTGATCTATGATCTGTGTCCTTATCTTAGTTCTTATCCTTTGCTCTGTACCGCTACAGCCATGTGACTTGCTCTAAAACACATCCATGAAAGCTTTTCGAAAACAATTCAATTTCTGATCCCACGTTTCTATCACAAGACTCAACTGAGTGAACATTACTGAGCGTTTATGGGTATTAATCTTTTGGAGATCAACAATCCAATCAGTCAATCTTCTGTCTTCCTGTATTTGTATGCTTGACATGACCTTGTCAGCATCATTGTGTGACCTCGAGGGACCGTCTCCTGAGATGACAGTCATGTCCAGTCGATTATCATTTACTGTGAATTGAGAGATTGAAAGTATGGATAAATGCCGACTAGCAAGTTTTGAAATACTGTAGCGCAGGCTGCTGAATGTACAAAACTTAAATGTAGAGGTGGTTTTACATGCTGGTTTGGTTCCGGTATTTGCAGTGGTGGACGTGTTATATGTAACTATAAAGCAATCTGACTCTCTGGGATGACAGCCCAACAGTAATGGAGCCTTGCCCGCTCATGACGTCAACACCGGCACTTAAGTGCTCAGAAATTACTGAGGTAAATGTCTACCTTTTCTGTCTGCCGCTCCTTATCCTCTGCCCCTTCTAAAACACACACACACTTCTTTTGTGTGTCTGCCTCTTGTTAGAGGTCAAACTCAATCTGTCCTTGTCAGGTTTAATCAAAGTATCCACAAATTCAATTTCAGCTGCTGTGTGAGAGAGGCTATTAAGGCATTCTTTGTCATTCGCAATGTCATTAGGCAGTGAGACGAGAGGGCATGGGGGTGTTTCCGATTCTGATGCATTTACTCATCTTTTTAGGGTAAATAATGCTCAAGTGCTCTCTGTCAGCATCTAAAGGTGTCAGCATTCCTTTACTCTGAAAAATTATTTGTAAAAACTGTTATACAGTATTACTAATATTAAGGTAGCTTCTTACTCTTAATTTATCTGTGCATCAAAATGTCACATTGGTCAAAAATAAATAAATAAATAAACAAACTACGGTTTTCCAGAAGAAACACAGTTAAAACAAGATGAATTTAAAGCTCAGTTTCAATAATGTGGCTTGAAATAATTTTATTATTTTTCTGTTCTAAATATATATATACATATATATATATATATATATACTTTTTTTTTATCTTATACAAGTTTAGTTATTTTTACTGAAATACAAGATTATGCAAGTTCTAAACAGTAATGTGTAGGAATGTTAATGTGCTAAGATATCATAAATGCCCTACTTTTTCATTAAAACAAATTACACTTGTTTGTGTATAAAAATTCTACCTGTCCTATAACCAAAAGTCCTATAAAGATAAAGCATTTTGCATTGTTTTCTTTAAGCTGTGCTTTACCTGCTAATGTTAGATTTCCCCCCAAATTTAGCATTGTAAAGATACATTTCTTTTTTATTCCTTTTTTTTTGTTTGTTTTGTTTTTATAAATTTTTTTAATCAGTAATGTTAGATGAATATGATACGTGACTATTTGCTCCAGCATGAATTCACTCATACTAATCATAGGCTAGTGGCATTTATCTCAGTGCAGCCTTTTCTCTGATCTCTTTCAGGCAAATTTAGTCCTAATCTGATCTCTTCCAAACTGCTGGAACTTTTCTACAATCCGCTTCTACACGTCCAGCCTTCCAACCCAGAGGCAGCACTGAAATAACCCTTCAAAAACAAAAGCATGAATCCCTTCAGCTTTAATTATCTTTTCATCTGGAATTAAATTCTTGATAGATTATGAAACCCTTCTCAATCTTTGGTTGTGTAACGGCATAAGCTGATGTTTGTATGTTTGGCGTCCTCATTATCAACAAAAGAGTCTGGGAAACTCGTTTGGCTGCCGCAAAACTAATCGGATATTCATTTCATACAGATGGTAGTGAGCAGTGATTGCTGCAGCTGAGATTTGTCAGAATTGGGGCTCTCAGGACAGCCAAAGAGGAAGACGTTTTGGAGTGTTAGTGTCATTGTAGATGTTATACTATGAAGGGCACAAAGTAGTGTGTTAATTCTCTATATTTGTGTTTTACCCGTATTTTGAAGAACCATTTTTTTTCAGTACTTTTTCTGCATATTCTAAAATGTGAAGAGTCTGTAAAGGGAAACTCCAGCCTCTCAGTTCATTTTAGATGGCCGCTAGTGAAGGATGGAGCGGATTAATGCTGTTGGCTCTAAGAAAGCCTCAGCTAATGTTAACACCAATAAAACATGCACACTAGGGTCCATTAGTCACATGTGGGTTTTCTTTCCTGCCACGTTATTAGACCCTTTCAGATGGTCAATCACAAATCGTCCCACCGGCCCCTATGTGGAGATCAATGGTGTTAACCGTCCAGTAACATGATGCCTCTGTCTTTCATTTCTGTCATATTTACTTCTCTCGTCCAATATCTTTATTCGCTTCTGCCTCTTGGATCATCCAGAGGGACCTGAGAGTGGCAACCATGCAGTACATTTTTGGTTCATTTATTGACTAATAGTATCATTAGTGAACTACATCTTAATTCATTAATTACTTGTTGTGAGCTCAGAGTGAGAACAAACTAAATTCATTGACTGTGCCAGCAGCTTTCTAATCAATACTGTTCATGCTGGTTACATCCCTTTTAGATTGATCTTTCTATCTATCTATCTATCTATCTATCTATAGAATACAATTAGACCTTGAGTTATGTTAATATATTATGAAAAAACAAAACCTAAGTACAATGGAAGATATTCCAGAAGGTATAAAAGCAGTCCAATGATCCAATGTTTTATGTTGTTTGTTTGTTACCCGGGGCTCAAGGGCTTTTTTTTCTTTAAAAAAAAAAAAAAAAGGGTTAAATATTTAAAATGTAAAAAGTTCAAAATGAAATCATACCAAGCTGTTGGTCTACTGTCCTTTGCTGTTCTTGCTTGTAGCTGTGAATTATAGATGAATTTCCACTTGGTTCGTCATGCCAAAAGATGAATTTGACAGAAAATGTTAGTATGCAATTTTACCATGCTATGGTAAGTTTTGTGGCTTTATTTTCAAACATTTTGTAGCATTTATCCCTGTGCAGTGTTTTGCCCCATTGACTGTAGACACAATATTTGTTCTTAGAAACCAAGGAATTAAAAATGGTTTTCAGCGGAAATCAATAACATGCTCATAGAACTTGAGCATATAGCTTAAGGAATCTGAACCCTGAATGTTATATTTTACAATAATAGGGTTGTCTCATATTTTAACCCCCCAAAAGAACAAGCACTTCATGCAGTGAAAGTACGGGCTGCCAATTTTAATTTAACATACTCTCTGCCAGAACTTGCTTAATCATCAGTGATTTTCTCACTTCCTCTGATTTCCCTTCTGCATGTCCTTCTGTCTTTTGCAGTGACTCACTTTTTGTCTTTCCACCTGCCTCTCCTCCTCTTTCTCCTTTCCTTCCTCTTCCATCTCTCCTTTACTTCCTTCCTCTCTGCATTACTATCTCTTTCCCTCTCTCTCTTTCACTCACTCACTCTTTCTTTCTGACCCCTGGCACTCTCAGTACTCAGATGAGAGGCTACCTAACACTGTGCAGTGTGATCAGGTGTTGTTGAGTAAGCGAGATAGACAGCCCATCTTCAGCGGTCAGCTTAATGCTGTCCTCCTCCAGTGCCACGTCCTCGTGCCCTGAGCGACTCCTTTAGTCCCAACCCAGAGCAGAACTACCGCATTCCCCTTGCTACACATCTGCAGACCTCCGATCTCCTTTTCTTCCTTTTCGTTTTCATTTTGAAGGTTATATGCAGGACGGGAAATTGCAAAAAAAAATAAAACATTTGGATACAGTAGCATATTCACCATTAATTTCTTGTTGGTTCCTCCCTAGGTAAAAACAAGGCGCACAATGTTTAGCAGAAATCACTAAATCTTGCCAACTGTAATCTCATTTTAGTGGACTCTTTAAAAGAAACTACATTATAAGCCGATTGCACTCTGAATATTTCCTGACTTGTATAAGATCTAATCAAAATGTGCACGTAAATAAGTACACTTCGTAGAGAATTATTTTTTTTCTTTTTTTCTTTTTTTTCCAAAGCCAGTCTGAGTCATCTTAAATGTTTCTCATCACAGAGCTGGTTCACCCACAACTGTGAAAAAAAAAAACACTTCTGGAAGCAAATCTGGTAGCAGTTGTCAATTTCCCTCCTTAATGGAGGGCACTAGAACTCTTAAGGCTATGTTTACCCAGCAGTTTTAGTGTGATTTTAAATATGGTTTCACACACAGTTTGATTATTAATGACAGCGGCCATGTAGGGCTCTGGAGATATTAATGATATGTCAAATGAAGGTTCAACTCCAGATGCTGAAAGTCAGATAATTCAGATGTGACAGGTGAACATGAGCCTTAGTTGCGTTCATTTATTAAATAAACCCATGCTAATTCTGGTAAGAGTTTCAAAGTGAGAAAAGAAGCCATTTTTAATATTCATCGAAGACACTGATTTCAGCTGTTTCTTCCAGCTATTGGCTTGATTTTGAATATTCATTCATATAGACCGTATTCAATCCACTTCTGTAAGCCGTTGTATATTGTAAAGGAAAATTCGAGAGTAGCCTGTGTGTGGGGTTTTCTAGCTCCTTTGCTGATAATAATCTATTCTCTCCTGCTCAGTCTCTCTCCTCCTCTATAAGGGGATTTGTTGTTGAATAAAGACAAACTCTCTGCAGAAGCCAAGTGCTCCATAAAAGATGTGTTCTCTATTAAGAGAACGTTGTGTGGGGTTTGGGTTTCTATACCATCTCCACCTTGCGTGAAATTGGGCACTGGGCAAATGGAGAGGGTAATCATTGATTTAATCAGTATACGTTAATGAGCTGCATCGATCGGAAGACCAGTAGACTCAGTGCCGACCTCACAGGGTGTGAGACCACGACGCCATCTTAGAACAGCAAGGGAACCCATCTAAAACCAGAGACAGGTGTGTGTGTGAGACAGTAGTGAAGGGTGGCGTGGGTGCAGCAGGGGCTTGACATTGTTATGATGGATGTATATGGATCACTGACCTGACAATGCAGCAGTGATCCCATGGTCCCACACTGCTGTGGCTAGGTGACGCCCACTAATTTGTCAATTGTTGGCTGCTTCAGTTCACCCATAGTGCTATAGATTGAATTTTGAAGCACAACTCGCATGCCACAAATTCCTTGCTGGGAAGTAGTAGCAAGGGCGGGCAGGCTGTATTAACCATCCAAACCTTGACCCCTGGTAGAGAAGCACTAAATCAACACTAACTTGTCTAGACGAGCATGGGGATTCAATTTTAGTGCATGAGGGTTAGATGGCAGTGAGAAATATCACCTACAAAGGAAATGACATGTGGCCAGGTATGGTTTCCCATGACTAGAAATTTGTCATCCAAGTGCACACACAGAGCAGTGAGAAGTGAACAACCACACACACCGTAAACACACACCTGGAGCAGTGGCGCCCGGGGAGCACCACTGGGATCGGTGCCTTGCTCAAGGGTCTCACCTCAGCTGTGGTAGTGAAGGTGGAGAGAGCGCTGGTTATTCATCTCCCCCACCTACAATCTCTGCCAGACCTGGGACTCGAACCCGCGACCTTTGGGTTACAGGTCCAACTCCATATTCATTAGGCCATGACTGCCCCCATGGATGCAACGCAATATTATGTCATTTCCTGAGCTAGTTTTGTGCGTTTGCATATGCAGAAATATATTTGCATTTTAGTATGTTTCTAAATCACATTATGCTAACACTACTGGAGCGTAATGTGATAATGTGTTCAGTTGATATCAAAGGAATGTAAATATTACCAAATATGGTCCCAGGAGCAGGACAGGCTATCAGCGTTACCTCAGTATCATAAAAATCCATGCACGCACTCTCCCTTTCACATTCATTTCTGTTTGTACCCATATTTTTTCTGATGATTGCAGTGTGGCGTGTTTCATGTTCATTGGCGAGAGAGGCGGATAAAGAGGCAGATTAATATCCCTGACTATAATCATTTTCATTTACGTACAAAACACCCACTCTCTCTCTCTTTCACTCTCAAACACTCACTCACTGCCTTATTTCTTTATCCCGTCTTTCACTCATTTTGTTTTTACATTGACATTCTTTTATTCAAAGTGCAGTTATTCAATCTTCGGCTATGGCATCAATTGCACAATGTCAACAACAACCAATGGCAGCGACACCAAGCAGAGATGTTTTTGTTTCAATAAAACTGCTAGTCAGAGTTGTGGACACTGGTGTTTTGCTTTTTTGCCCTGTAGGTTGGCATAACAATCGCAGAGCTTCTGTCTCAGTATCAGTGCTGTAATCAGAGAGCATGCTGTGTTTTTTCTGTTTGGCCAGTGGCAAGGTTAACGGAACTAAAACATGGCCGAAGTCCAACTTTCAATTCCATGGCACCACTGAGTAACAATCTTTTAATAAATAAAGTCAAAATTATGTATTAATATGCAGACATGCTTGCCCATGTGTGAACATAGAAGAGATGATGTGTCTCCGGGTAGTAATTAGCATCCTAAGGGCAGGTCTTAACGCAACCCAGAATAGCCTATGCATGTGGGATGCTTTGAAAGACTGTAAATCGTACCTTTATAAAGGGCTTGCCTCTTCCGGCTTTGTTCATGTCACAAAATAGCAGCCAAACCCTTTCCTCCTTATAAAAGTCTGAATAAATCCCTTAACACTGCAACTTAATGAGCTTAATGGGACCTATGGAGCATTGCTTCACTGTATTTCAGATCAGACTGTTTTTCAGCTTTGTATCCTTACGTTTGACTGTGAAGTGCCAACGGAGAAGCCATAAAGAATGACATCAGTTTGAAACTTTAGCTCAAACTTTTTTTAATTCTGCTATTTTGGAAGAATCCAGGATTTCCTTATTTGGTGGATAACCAATTAAAAGTGGTTAAAAGTTATAAATGAACCTACCTGGTCTTTTGTCTGTTCTTCCTCTGCGGCCGCCACATAACCGTACTTTTGATATTAGTACAAGAATTTGTTTCTGGCAAAGAGACTTGTTGCTCTTGGGGCACGGCTTGCGTTTGTTGGCTATTGGCCGGTTGGCCTGGTCATCCTTGACTGCCCGTTTTTGTCTGATGAGAGAACTGGCAAGAGCTGCCATCTTCCCCCCCCTCTCACCTTTGGGAGGGGGGTCTCTGTTTGCTTAAGAGACCCTCTCTGGATGCACTTGTCTTTTTACCAGCAGCACAAAGAGATAAAAGTCAAGGGTCAAACTTTGCGCGACGAGCCAA
This sequence comes from Enteromius unitaeniatus, assembly GCA_032359435.1. NCBI lineage: Eukaryota > Metazoa > Chordata > Actinopteri > Cypriniformes > Cyprinidae > Enteromius > Enteromius unitaeniatus. The sequence goes on from JAUMHI010000051.1 coordinate 6,468,647, forward strand.
GTGTTCAGGTAGGTTCCTCCCGTGTCTGTGTTTCCCTCCAGTAAGGGAAGAGGTTAAGTTCTGGTCCACTCACAACCTGTCCATGGTTTGTCCTTCATTATATTGGTTTTGCTAAATGCATATTGACACCCCAACAAATCCGTAAAAACGTAAATCGACGCAGTCACATTTCCACAAAAAGATACAGAAAGAGGCTGACAAAGTCATCGTTGCGACATTGCCGACATATTTGCCCCCCTCCCCTCCTCTCTTCTCCCTTCCCCTCCCCTTGTGTCCTGTTCCTGAAGACAAAAACACTGACAAAGCTAAAGTTTAGCACACGGAAACGAAGAGCTTTCTCACCCACACATGGTTGGTCCTCGTGGAAAGTTCTTCAGTCACTGGCAGCAGAATTATTCCACTAAAATCAGGAACAGATCCTGTCAGAAACAGGCAGATGGTCAGCCTGCAGTCCCTGTGGCTAACTTTAGTTGTGCTGTGGCGAAAAAAATAATAATAATCTGGAGCGGTAATCCAGCGCTCCCAAATCCAGAGGCACTTCTGCTTCAGCTGCTGGGACGGACAAAGCCCTGAGTCGCAGGACGGGAGCCGGCAAAAGAAGAATGGAATTTCCCTTCTGCTTCTTCTGGCACGCGCTATCTCTCCCCACAGCCCTACATAGCCCCCCCCACCCCAAAGCCAGCGAGCGTGTGTGTATGTGGGTGTGTGCGCAAATCCAGCGGCTACCACCAGTAAAGGTGACATTCATGAGAGAACAAGTGAGGGAGGGAGAGCGAGTGCAATCGAGTGAGGGAAAGAGAGCGAGTGAGTGTAAAAGAGTGTGGGAGAAGAACAAGAATGATGAATGAGAACAATGGAGAAGAGAAAACAAAGATGAAGGGAGGGAAAAAGAGGAGGGTGAGAGAGAGTTAACGCTACTGTTCTTCTTTCACTCTGCCGTGTCTGTCCTTGATGGGTAGAGTGGAGGAGAGAGAGAGTGAGAGTGAGAGAGAGCGCTTTACGTGCCAATGGTGACAGTTTTCAGTCACCTCGGGAGGAACATCGCAGTCGTGCGTTCCGAGTCAGTTATCACTGCCAAATTCACACACTTGCACACGCAGTTATCCCCCTCACCCGTCTCTCTCTCTCTCTCTCTGATACACACGTCCTCATGTACACAATCACTTTTAGGGGATTAGGATTGTACCACTTTTATTGGTTTAGCATTCAGTTTCTTGCAGTCTGCATGCTGGGAGTGCTTGACGTTTTCTGAAGGTGTAAAACTAACGCAAACAGAAAGACTTTCTCTGTCTTATATATATATCTCTTATCCTGTTTTTTCTTCATTTACTTTATTGCTCTTCATCTTAAAGCTCGTTCCCACCCCCTCCCCCCCTCCTTCTCATTCTTCTTTCTGACATCACTGCAGTTTCGCTTTATCTCAGTGTATTTTCCAGTCTCTTGGCACTCTGCAAATACAGCATGTGAAATGAGCGGGACCTGAGGGGCTGTTTGCTTAAAGAGACAGACAGGCACGGAGAGTGTGTGTCAGGATGGGCGACTGTCTCTCATCAATAGTGACACCAAAATCATCTCTGTTCTACCGTGCTCTTATCCACAAACAAATATACTATGTTGCCTATTGAGGGTGGGTGATATGCTGGATTGAGAAATGTGAGATTTTGGATTATTTTCTCTATCATGGTTACATGTTGGCTTGTTGAAACGCAAAAGAGAACTCATTTTGCTATATTTGCAAAATGACCAAGAGACTTTGTGAGCATATAAAGATGGTGCTCATAGAGCGTGAGAGTATTGAGTTATGTATGCCACATAGGCAAACAGCACGGACCACAATGGAAATGTTTCAGGGGGACCTCAAAAAGTGACGAACCCGTCTGAGAGTAACTCTAGCTAACATTGCATTAAAATGATGTTTCACAGTTAAGTGTGTAATTCGTCAGAATAGTATAATAAAATCCAAAAGACCGTATGATCAGGTTGTTAAAATAAACACAAAAAACTCACCTTTTAGTTCAGTGACAACATCTCTGCTGTGTTGTCAAACTGATGAAGATGTTTCCTTAATGTGTTTTTTTCTGAAGTTTGCAGTGCATTGAGCTCTCCTGGCCACCGTACATATATATCATAAAGACCTTATTTAAGGCAATAAATATTATATTGTGATATATTGTTTCTGTGAAATAAAATTACACAAATTGTGATTAGTTGTGAAATTGTGAATGATTTTGGTCATATCACCTACTCCTAATGCCTGTATACACATTTAGGTAGTAAATTCATTAAACAGTTTCATACCTTTACTATGTAGTGTTTTAGCAAACCCTCTTAAAGGAATAATTCACCCAAAAAATTAACCCATATTTTACTCACCCCAAAGCCATCCTTGGTTTGTATGACTTTCTTTTCTCAGACAAACACAGTAAACATTTTTATAAAAAAATTATCCTGGCTCTTCCAAGGTTGGTAATGCCTTCTGTAAATGACTTCTGGCTCGACGTACGCCGCATGACGTAAGTTGCATCATACATCGAGTCACAGGTCAGCCAAGAAGCTGGAACTTTAGCCAAGGCAATGCACCTTTTGAAGCTGTATGCCAACCGCCATTAAAATACAAAGAAGAAAAAGGAACTTGGCGCTCAGTCAGTCAGTTATATAGAAATATTTTTGTTACAAAAACCCATTGATCTGCTTCAAAGGACATGTATTAACCCCCTTGAAGGCATATAGGTTAGTTTTACGTTGCAATACTTGTGGATATATCTGATTTACGCTGTTTTGAGATGCAGAGCACAATCCACCCGCATCCAAGCTTGGCAGAGCCAGGATGCATTTTTAAATAACTCTGACTGTGTTTGTCTGAAAAAAGAAAGTCATACACACCTAGAATGGCTTTGGGGTGAGTAAAATATGGGGTAATTTTGGCATTGTGAAACAGTCTGTCACCTGGGATGGCAGAAAATCGTACAGTGTGCCTCGGGCTTTATGCATTAACCATTTATAATTAGGCCCCGTTTACACGAAGGGAAAACGCAGATATTTCCCTGTGGTTTGGCCTCTCATTTACACGAAAACCCTGTTTTTATAACAGAAAACGATTATTAATAAAAAAAACCGGGGCCAAAGTGGAGATTTCAGAAAACGCTGTTTTTGCGTTGCAGTGTGGACTGTGAAAACGATGACGCATTTTAGTCATATGATGCAGTCATGTGACCAGTTCAACTGATGGCGGACGGCGCTGTATAGCAGTTGTTTTGTTTGCTCTCAATTTTGACAGCCCTATTAACGCTTAATATCAGTTTGTAAATGCTCCAGATTTAAATGCTTTTCTTCAAAGAAGACGTAATATAAGTAAATAAACGGCAGATGGAATTGAATCGTCTTACGTTTCACGCATGCGCAGTACAGGAACGTACGCGTTTTCAGTTGTTTCAGTGTGGATGATCAAGTCTTCGGAGCGTTTTTAGATGAAAACACTGTTTTCAAATTTATCTGTTTTAGTGTAAACGTAGCCTTAGTCCAACCAGGTGTAAAATACTTTACATAAAAAGTCTGCCTTTTTTGTGTCCTGTCTGTGGGTGGCAAAAAAGGCAAGCTTTTATGTTGGAGATGTTTGTTTAAATGTTGATATCAAAAGGCAACATCAAATGATAAAGAAGAATGACAACAGTGTATACATTCATCCAGTTTTAAAGAGTTTATTCAGGTGTATGGTTCACTTTGGTTAATGTGGCAAGCATTTTAGATTGCAGTAGTTTGCTGCATCCTCTGATGGTGGTTATTCATGCATTCACATGTAAATGTACGGTGGTGTTTTGGAGTAGGATCAACTTTGTTGGTCCCGCATTGACCATTTTGGTTTAGAATGTAACCACATGTCCAAGACTGTGAGGACCACATGTGGAAGTATCTTAATAATCTAGCAACATGTATTTTAATAGTCATGCCTGGTAGGCTCAAAGATGCTCTCCCAAAAACAAGTTTGCGCACAAAAACATGCAAACACATCAATATGAACTCTCTAGAGATGTTTCCTGAGGGACAACCCCTGACCATGATCTCAGAGTCAAATTGCTTTGTGATTAGCATTGATTGTATGGATATGCAGTGCTAAGAAGTTTAAAATGTGCCTAGTGTAACTGAATCTGTCTTGGCTGTTTACCTTGAAGCAAAAGCAAGATGCTTCCACAACATAAAAATGTGCAGCTCTTCAGCGCAGCCTCAATAAATCAAGTATTCAAGAGGCCAGTCAATCAATCAAATTTTATTTGGCATCCTTGCAGAAATCTGCTGTGGAAGCACCTAGAAAGTACCAGTTTGATTTACCTTTGGTTCAGAAATGACGTTGCCTCAACCGACAAGATCACAATCAGCAGTTGACGGATTGTCAGATGACCACCAAAGTTCTGGCCTTTAAGAAGAGGGCATAAAATGGTGATAATTTAATTAATGTTTTCAAAAAAGCCTGTTCATAAGCTAAAAGAGGCAGTGCCACAATAAAAAGAAGGCACAGAGGAAACATCAACTATTTTAAATTCCTGCTTTTACCAAGTATTGGCCTCATGCCAGTTTCTAATTTGATTTCTCAGTAAATACTCAAGGATAGCAGCCAAGTCAGATCATTTTACTTAAAAGTTCATATTTATGGAATTTTCTAGAGCTGTGTTCATCTGTGGTACATAGATCATTCACATTTATGTCCCCTTGACTCATAACAAGATACTGAATAAATGCTTGAGAAAGCAGTACCTTGTAAAGTATGTGATTATTTGATTTCACGTTTACATTTAGAGAACCATTTTTTTTAGAATACATTGTACTTTTGAAAGACTGTCAAGAAAATGTTTTTGGTCTTCTGGTTTTTTATTCACTTTTATTGTCTGACAATCCAGGATATTCATCCCCTTTTTTGCTTTAAAGGAGAACATTCTACAATTTTTGGTTGGTCTATTCCCATTCTAGCTGTCCTAATCCAGTGAATCTTTTTAGGTTTATTTTGCAGATTTAAGAGTAGTTTCTATCATGGAAAAGCGCGAGTTTAACCTTCCACTGCTTTCCCAAGCAATTACTTTCCACAAAGGTCTCCCTGACCTCCCTGACAAACACGGACAACCCTCCTCTCCTGTTTCCCCATGTGTCTGCATGCCTCAGCCCAACCTAGCTGGCCCAGTTCTGTCTTCATGTCTCTCCCAGTACCTTATCTCTCCTTCTGTCTGTCTCTTCTTTTTTTCTGTCTCTGCTCAATTCATCATTGCCCAAACAGATGACAGGAGGTATTCTTCCGTAATCCCCTCTTCCATTTTGTAACCATGCAAAATAACTCTTGTACTTTTTTGGGGTGGAGGTCTGTCATGACTACATCTTTCTAACTCCTTGGCCCCCAGACCTCTAATTAGAGACTCATGATGAATTTGTGGTCATTCAGTCACTGAAGTTGATGAATGACTGAAACGCTGTTGCATGCTGATTAACTTCACAATCATGCTGCACTAGCATTCTTTCAAAAACGTTCCTCTCAGAAATTTAGTACTTTTACTACAGATTCCACCAAAATGCCATAATTGCTAAAGTACAGGGAGCCTCACTACCACTTGAATGTTTTCTTGTACTGATACTAGACTGACAGCAGATAATAATCTTATTTTTTACTATGCAATCAATTAACAATTAATCTCCACACACCTGACAATTAGGGGTGGGTCATATACCGGTAGACATGATTAACTGGCAGAAACGTGATGTTGCACGTTATGTACCACACAATACACGTTAACTTTGACAATGGAAGAAGCAGTGTTGCAAACGTATTGACTTTGTTGCTAGGTTTATCGACTTTTCAGACCCTCTTGGTGACATTTTTCCAAAAAAGCAACTAGTGACAAATCTAGCGACTTCTTGGACAAACCTCAGCGAGTCTCTGGTTGTGCCCGGTGAGTTTTCCCTGCGCGCACCCCTCGGTGCAGTAGCGGTGATTTCGCTTACATGTAACGAAACCAACAACGAGGAGGTTGTAAAGAAAAAAGGTGCATCGTGTGTGGTGTGGAATTGGTTTGAATATAGGAAAAGTGATACGAATGAGATGAACGTGATTTGCAAGGTATGCAAGAGCACTGTTTTAGCAAGCGGTGGAGACTAGACATTCTAAAACGTTAACGCTTAACGTTAAAAATGCTTAATGTGGCTTAATGCACCTAAAAACTGATGAGGGAAGCCTAAATATCTGTGAAACCTTCCTTGTAATAATCACTAACTACTGTCAAAAGAATGAGCCCATATTCGACAGATAAGTGTTTTCTCCCCCATAGAAGCCCATTATAAGGAAACAGCTTAACGTGTCTCAATGTACCTTAACAACGGAGAAACCAGACTTTCCACTGTCAAAAGAGCAAGCTCTTATACAGTTTAGAAAGTTAATAATGACATTATATGAAACAGTTTCTTTGTGCTTGAATTTTTATTTATGCATTTTTAGATACAATTGCTATATTGTGATATATATCGTTATTGAGGTAGAAAATTGCTTCTACCGTGATAAAACATTTTGGTTTATATCGCCCACCCCTACTTACAATAATCAATAAGTGCGTTGGTGAGAAAGACCAGCCAGATCAGAAACTAAAAAACAACTTTGAAAATTCTAATGTGCGAAATGGAAGGTTACCAATGCAGAGCCACACAAATCCACAGATGAGTCTTGCTTCAACGTTTATAACATTTACCATTACTAAGTATAGGATTGGTGTATCCCGACTACAGTACATTAATAAGAATGACATTTGTTGATTTAGTCAAGTTAAGGGATGACTCTACCCCAAAATTAAAATGTTGTCATTTTTTATCATTACTCACTTACCCCATTTCCATTTCCAGGAAAACCAAAACCAGGATTGTGGCTGCCCCATTGACTGCCAAACTACTGCCACTGTCACGGTGCAGAAAAGTATAAAAGACTTCGCCTAAATGCTCCATTGTACGTAAAAATGCTTTTGTACATAAATAAAACAAAAATAACAACTTTATTCAACAATTCGGGCACTGTAACAACACCATAGTGCCATTTTGGCTATACACATAGCATGCACCGTTCTGTGTTAGACACAATGGAAAGATGCGTCTTGTATGTGTATTTACGCTTTGATTTGTACAAACAGCGTATCGTTTCATTGCTTAATCAATGAATAAAGTTTTTTTGTTTGTTTTTTTTGTACAAAGAGTGTTCTCGTAGCTTCATAATATTATGGTTGAACCACTGATGGCAGATGGGGCATTCAGACAATGTCTTTCATACTTTTCTGCATCTTGACACTGGCAGGAATTTAGCAGTCAATGGGAAAGTCACAAGCCTCCTGGTTTTCATCCTCCACAGTCTTTAATCACAATTAACATTGATTAACTTGTTTTTTTTACTGGCCCAAGAACTGCTAAGTGCGGCCCTAGCTGAACTTCGCACATAACATCTGGGGTTATGTTTTAATGGTTACTGTCATCTTGTATTTATGCCGCTATCAGGTTATTGGTAAAATGTAACTTCATGATGATAACCGTTTGGGAACAACTAAACTGTGACCTGAAGTTTTAGTAAATGTCTGGTATTCTAAGTGGACGAAATGATGTTAGATGCTTTAAAGTTTCTGGACTAAGATGGCTCAAATAACATTTAGTGAGATTGTTATGCTCTGGGTTTACCAGCATCTTCACATCTTAATCCTTCATTCACATCTTTGGAGTCTCTCCATTCAAATTTCTTGTGAGGAATTGAAAAGAAAGAAGTGGGTAAAAAATTAAGTATAAAAGATAAGATTTGCTTCTTAATCTTATAGATGGGGGAAATAGCTCAGCCCTTTGCCTTCTTTAGCGTGTATGATGTCACTGTTATCTTTGTGAATCTAGAGAGAGAAGGCTTTTATCCCCTCCAAACAGCCTCAGCAAAATACTGATAGAGATAGAAAAGAGGAAGAACCAGTTAAATCCCGTGGGTGGAGATGTGTGTGTGTTTTAAATGTCACTGTTTGTGTGTGAGAGAGCAAAATGAGGAGAAGGTGGTGTGATAACACAGTGCTGTGTTGTAACTCAAAGGTACCCAAATGCAGCACATCTGAGGCAGACAAACAGATCAAGAGATACCAGATAAAGAAAGCAAGAAACAAAGTAAGACTGTGAGACAAACGTTGAATGAGTTACTCTGCACACTTTAAAGCAGGTCTGTCTCTCAAACTACCAGCTCATAGGCGACTTTCAGACAGTAAGAAATCATTTCAGACAGGCCTGAAATCATCATGAAATTAACATAAACTAGCAAATAATAATCAATCAATCAATCCTCAATGGACAGAATTATTTGAGTTGGGAGCAAATCAGGTCTCTTTTGGTCTGTGGCAACAATGCTTAGAATATGTGAAATATTAAACTTGAATCAAAAATAGGGTTTTTGTGTTGGCATAGTTACTGAGTTTGGGCTTAATAGTTTATTCTGCTTTGTGTGTAGTTTTGAGAGTCAACACAGAAACTTCAATTACTTTATTTTCCCTGCCTGTCTGAATTCAAATATTGTAACCGTTTACTGTGTAATTAGTCTTTATATATCTAAATAACATCTGGCCTATACATCAATGCCAACTTCAGATGTTTCTAGTCTCTTATTTTCACAGAGTAAATTGCAGTTCTCAAGGAAATAAAAATCTTTGCCATCATCACTAAACATACAGAGCAGTCTTGAAGGAGAGATGAGTCACTAAGTCCAGAAAGTTCTGTCCATGCATCAGTAACTGTATATAGTTCTAAAAACATCTCTTTTTCTTGTGACTAGCCAGTTGCCCCCCAGGCCATGTAATGGTTGGTTTCCACTGAGCGGTACAGTTTGGTACAGTACAGTATGGTACACAAATGTTTGTTTTCATTGTCAGAAGATGTGAATGGTATCAAAATAGCAATCCATATTGTACCATTTACAGACAATAGCCGTTTCTCAATATATGTTCTTGTGGACTTGTGAACCGCCATTGCCCAAAAACCCACAAATTTGGGGGCGTGGAAATGTCCCCACAACAACAGAACAACAAGCCAATCAGCATAGAAAATCCTCGTGAGACGCTCGTGGTAAACATCTGGTTGAAGCAAATCGCTCCACTTTTCAGAATCCAACGTTTAACTGATTTGAATAAATGCTTATTGTCACTCATGTAAACACAACAGTTTTTTTCTTCCCGGGGGACCGAAAATAAACGCGACACTCGCGTCACCCGGAAATCCAATAAAATTCAACCAATCACTTGATGACTTCGACATTCCTGAAGGGTTTTGCAGTTAGGTGTACAATATGCATCAGACTTTTAGCCAATGTTTCGTGGACGTGACGTCTGAGGCTGAGACTAGGGTAACCCTAAAGCTCCAAGCAATCACAGGGTGCAGATCATATAGTTTTAAATTAGCTCAAAGTTATGTTTAACTTGTATATACAGGTCCTTTTCAAAAAATTAGCATATTGTGATAAAGTTCATTATTTCTGTAATGTACTGATAAACATTAGACTTTCATATATTTTAGATTCATTACACATAATTAAAGTAGTTTCAAGCCTTTTATTGTTTTAATATTGATGATTTTGGCATACAGCTTATGAAAACCCAAAATTCCTATCTCAAAAAATTAGCATATCATGAAAAGGTTCTCTAAACGAGCTATTAACCTAATCA
>JAUMHI010000051.1:6478438-6500398 GCA_032359435.1 Enteromius unitaeniatus
GTCTAATGTTTATCAGTACATTACAGAAAATAATGAACTTTATCACAATATGCAATTTTTTTGAAAAGGACCTGTATTTATTTTTTATACTTTTTTTTATAATACCCTTATATATACCCTTTTTTATAATTTACTGTAGTACAGCGCTGATTTTGTAGCATGTTTGCTTTTGTGTTCATTTCTTCTTAAGCTTCTTGTACTTTTATAATAGCTATTATTGTTCATTAAAACTGACAAAAATGAGGCAGAGTTATTGTCACACTAGTGCTACATAACCAAGCCTATAAAGTAACGGTACTTATGGCAGTGGAAACACAAGCTGGATTAGGGTTTTCCGGGTAATCGTACCATAGCGTACTGCACTGACCTATACCACTCAGTGGAAACAACCCAAAAGTCTACCATGCTTGGCTTAAAGTGTATGTATGCAGGTTTCATATTGTTTTAGAAAATTGTAGTCATCACAGGACAATTTACAATTGGAACAACAAGTGAAAGTTTGGCAGCATCTCCCTCATCTGCTGTCCTATAATTCATCATCAGTATCAAAGAGCATTGGTTGACAAAACAGACACTTGCTATATATTGAGCATTATGACACAGCTGTTACTTTATGATACATTTATTGCTCATCTGTAGAAATGGTTCAGTCAGACACCCAATAAATCAGTTGAGAGCTGAGCTTTAGATTTCACTTGAAGTCATTCTTCTGTTTGCAGGCTGAAGTGTAATTATAATAGCTTAAAATGAAAAATAGTGTACATTTGTTATTGCTAAAGGTATATTTCACCCTAAATATTTCACCCACAAAATTAAAATAACCCTGTGATGTACTCACCCTCAAGTAGGGCTGGGTGATAAATCGATAGATGATAATTATCGCAATATTATTTTCCTCAATAAAACAATATGAAGAGTTTGATGAATATTCAGTTCACCACATATTCACCACATGAAAGTTCAAATGGCAGCAATAATGTTTTATGGGTTAATAATAATTTATAGGCTAATTTTCATTTTGCGTGAACTATACCTATAAAAATACATAGGTAGATCTTTCTTTGTGACATAGTTCTAGATATCATCTTAAAAAAAAGACCTGTTTGGTTGCTTTACATATCGTTCAGACAGTCTCTTTCTGTTTGATGGTTCTTGGCCAGAGTAAGTTGCAAGGTGAATCTTTTCACTTAATTGATTCTAGTGAACAAAAACATTCATTCTTTGTAGTGTCTGTCACTTGTCTATCTCACAGTCTGTTTTTACACTGTCCCATCAGCCTTCATTTATTTTAGTGATTTCTTTTCAGCTTAATTAACCATTAAGAGTGAACGGTATTGATGGGTACATGTTTGGTGACCAGGATCTCCTTGAAATCCTTGTATTACTATAGCTGCTAATGCCTTTCTCAAGCAATGCCAAGGTCACGGCTTCGATTCTCGGGGAACAATCTTATCGATAAAATGTATACCTTGAATGCGCTCTAAGTCACTTTGGCTAAAAACATCTGCCAAATGCTTGAATGTAAATTAAGGTAAATGGAGACAGGCATTTATAGAAATGTGCTCTTTAGTCGTCCCCCCGCCCCCAAGAACGCTAAGCTAGGGATAAAAAAAAATCTTTGTTTAAAAGCATTAACAACACACACACTCAAGCATGACACAAGCTGGATTGAAGAGTGTGAAAGTGGCGGGAAAGCCAGACTATTGCGAGTCTGGTCAGCATTACCGAGGGAGATTAATCTTCACAATAGCGCGGCGCGTCAGATCGTTCGTGGGAGTGCGGATGTAATTTGTCGCGATTGTGCGGGGCCTTAGCTGTAATGTGGGTTTAGACGAGAAGTTCACATCTGTCTAATCGAGTACAAGCATGACTAAATGCCACTTGTAAACACCGCCATGGTGCTCAGCTATTAATAGATGTAGGATGTTCTCAAACCGTCTAAAACTATCCGCCATTTGCTGAACGTCAACCACCCCCAATTTATGCTTTATTTTTGGTTTAATTAAAACATTTGGAAGACATTATGTGAAGACATTAGCCTGGCACGATGCAAAGCCATTTTTCAGAAGCAAATGATGTGGCATGATACAAGGGCTGTACAAATGCTAGAAAGACAGTTGCAATGAAAATGGCAAAGGACAAAGCGTTATGATAGAGAGAGACAGTGCGAGGGGAAATTATTCTGTACAAACTGTGACAGCAACTGTGCTCGTGCAGTTATTTTTAAGGCTGATTCCAGCGAAAAATCTGAAAATTAAACTCTTTATTGTTACGCTCTAATCATTATGTCTGACTAATGATTCATCTTTGAAGTTCTGTTGCTGGAAAGTGAACGATTTGGAAATCTTAATGGGTTTGTAAAACCATCTGCGTTTGTGTGTGTATCTTTTAGCACTTTTAAATGCTTGTGTAATTATCCTATTGGATATTTTTGTTTGTGCATACAGTATTGCCCAATTTTTTTTTTTTTGTATTACTAAATTCTTTTCCATGGGAGCAGTCATTATGTCTCTTGTTATAAAGTTTAATTAATTTCCTATGGTAGAGGAAGACTTTGTTTCTGCTGGAATGTCTTTTAGACTGTGCTCTATGCGATGTTGCAGGATTTTAGCTCGATTTCATTTTTATCTCAAACCTTATGCATCACCCCTTGATCATCTTGCTGTCTGCCCTCTGAATACATTGGGGAAAACCCCGGTCTCGAAAGACAACACAGAGGCTGCAATACCAAAACAAACACTGTGGGCACAGGATGTGCACCAAAACAATAACAAACTTCGGCCAACCAATCGGCAAGAAGAGGTGGAGTTTAATGCGCGTGCACATAATAGACAGAGTTGATTGTACAGCGTGCATTAGAGATGGGAAGTTTGGATCGTTTAACTGACTCAGACCTTTGAGTCTCATTCAGCCAAATGAACGAATCTTTTTTCGAGTCATCTCGTGCATTTCGTTCTTTTTAGCAATATATAATTTAAACGTTACCTGTACAACCGAACGAATCGCTTCCAATACTCGTTCTTCCCGAGTCACATTACATTTGTTCGAAATTAAATATTTGGCACGACTGAAGAAAAGACACTCGGAGGAATATAAGGCGAGAAGAAGAGAAATCGAGAAGAAACTAAACAAGACCAGGATTTACATTGGGGATTCGTTTGAACAGTGGAGAGAACTCCGCCGTCACAAGGACTTCCAAACCTATGCACAGGTGGCAAGTTTTTTATTGAATTTTTATTAAGACATGTTAGCTTGATGTTAGCACCACCTTTCGTATCATTCACTGCAGTTACAGAAACACTGGGGGGAGGGGGGAGCTTGCTCTGTCTTGTTTTGTATTTACATGAAACGTCAAACGAAGTGACGTCAAACAGCATTGCATAGAGCACCTTTACTTTCGCTGATTGGTTCCTTGGACGCTGAATTCTTTGTTTTGTGTTTTGAGCTTATTTGCTTCAGTGCTATGTGCTCTGGAGCATCTCTGAAATCACTTGAGGGTGGTTTTTAGATTTCTTGTAATAAAGAAGCTTTGCATCATCACTTTGTTTGAAAATTGACTTAAATAAAAGCTTTTTTTTCCAACAACAAGAGATAAAAAGTTAAAAGAAGAGCCGTAATGAGGAAAGGACTTGTATGCCCAGTGTTGTGTACATTCACAGGAAGCTCAGGCCTGAATCCCCAGAGTGAGGTTAGACAACCTGATACTCATTTATTCTCTCCGGCATTCATTTATTTGTTCTCTTTCTTTGATTCTGAAAGTCTCTTTCCCCATCTCTGTGTGTCTCTTTCTCTGTCTCTCCTGGCAGCTTTTTTTACTCTGACTCAGGCATGAATAATTCAAAACGACTGGGCAAATTCACCTGGCGTCTCAATTATCACTTATTTTTTTCCTCTGGTGTCTTTTCTTCTTATCCACTTCTCTTGCTTTCTCTAACTGCTGCTTCGTCTGGGGTGATTCAGTCATCATTGTTTCCTGACCCCCTCATATTGTTCCAAGCTACCTAAGTGATCTGTGAGTCAGTACATGATGAGCGGTGCTTCACTTTCTCGTCTGTTTAAGCTCTGACAGCTTCAGCGTCTGGTCTCTTCTCCCCAGTCATCCCACGCATCTCTGGACGCCCATGCCAGCACTCTACAGACACTCTGAAAATCAAGAGTGGAAAATAAACTGGTATAAAACACAGACGTACCTGTTCAGACAACTAAACATTGCTTGATGTCTGAGAACAATAGTTTAACAATCATGAGAAACTTTAAAGGAATAGTTCACCTTAAAAATGGAAATGTTGTCACCGTTTACACCGTTGTTAGCGTTTCAAACCTGTGTGCTGAACACAAAAGAAAATATTTGGAAAAATTTTGGTCCCCATTGACTTTCATAGTGGGGAAAGAATTATATAGAAGAAAAATATAATTTTTTTTGGAAGAAACGCATACAGGTTTGGATCAACGTGAGGGTAAATAAACAGAATGACAGAAGAGGGAAATGCATTTATGCCGAGTAAGAGTTTTGCAATAGAATGGTTGCTACAGCGACTGTGAAAATGACACTTTCAGTATTTCTCTGTGCTGGGGAAGCTTCTTTGAAAAATGCACTTTTCAAAGCTCATACTAATAATTTAAAACCACTACAAGCTGCTAATGCAACACAGCTAACTGCACTGCAGCCATTTAAGGAAGCAATATAATTTTGAAAATAAAACTTTCAGATTATGTAAATTAGCTTCAGAGGAGTTTTATCTGGCCCAAAAACGATGAGAATCTCGGTTTACTCAAAATGATGACACAGTTGCAAAAGCTGTATTTAATTGCGAAAACAATGCATATTGTAAATATGCTAATAATTGTGATGATTTTTTTTTTTTTTGAGGAAATACATTCTTGGTGTTCTAATTTGCAATAGCTATTTAATTTGTTTTTCTTTTAAATGCTTTTTAATCGGTTTCTGTTTGTCCTTCTCTTTTTATTTTTCACATCTGTGTGTTTTTTGTGTTTTTTTTTTGATAAAGAGATACTAAAGAGCCAAAATGCACCAAATACAAGATATCGTTAAACTAAATATTTTCCTGTAAATATTGGTAGTTTAGATAAAATATATTATTGCATTCCAATTTTTTTGTAAAACATTATTATTATATTGGAGCACTTTTGATAAGAAAAATATTTTAGTCTTTGTACTTAAAAATTATTTCAATAATTGTAGTCTTAATTAATCTATTTTCCTCTTCTTTTCAGTTGTTTTAGTATTTATAGCTACATTTGCGATCATATCAGGGTTCAAATTAAACCCAATGCTTGGCATGCACGGTCAAACAGATGCCGCCCAGCATCAGATGGGTACAACATCCTATAATGCCTCATTCAGCTTCAGCAGATTTCTGTTTCTCTTGGTGCCTGGATTATCAAGTGTTGTAATAATTCACCTTTGATTCTGGGTCCAAAGGTGAAATTAATTCCAGACAGATTAACAGGCAGTCTCTGTGTGAGGGTAATCTGTGTGTGTTGATCTGAACTCTGCATTTCATAAACAATATCCCTTCCATCTCCATGTTAGCAGGACTATTACATAACCTGCCATAAACGTAATGTGAATAGAGTGTCCAAAGCAGGAACAGAGAGTATTCTGCGAGGTCGCCATGACAGTACAGAGCCGGTGCGGAAACAGCTGCCAAGAGCCTGGAATTTAATACTGCCATTTACTCTGCAAGCGTAAAGGCTATTAAATGATCTTATGTTGCACAACATTTGACAGCTGCCTCATCTTTTTGTCTCAGATTTCCATTTTAGAAGTCAATTTCATCAAACACTTACTTGCGACTTATATGAAAATCGGGTGGTTTTACATGATAAGGTCCAATGCTTGAGTTCAAAGATTGGTACACAACCAATTACTGGAATTGCAAAAAAGAATCATGGTAATTTCTGTCAAAATATCACTCGGAACATAGGCAGAATGGACAGAATGTCCATTTTCGACTGGTGTTTCTTTCTGAGGGAAGATGTTTTCCTTAATTGTGCTCCTTTTGCCCTTCACGTGTTGTGTCTGATATCTGATCACCTCTCAGATCCATTAGTGAACAGCCAGCCCCCTCTGTCACACTCTATTAAAGAAAAAACACACCAGGAAAGCCATTGCCGAATAGATGTATCAGCAGGGCCCGTGAATATAGAGATATTCAGATTCGATTGAAAAAATGCAAATAAGTCCCCAGATGCTTAGAGCTCCACAAGAGTGCGTGGGTGAGAGATAGCTGCCACGTTGCAGTAAACGAGAGAGAGATTTTCTCAAGGGCTTTTACAGGATGATTCTCCGTCCTCCCCCTGTCTCAGTCACTTCCTGTTACCTGTGTATGAAGCCCTTACAGACATGATGAGGTGATTCAGGCTGTCAAACCCCCCCTCTACATTCTCCTGTCTCATCTGTTCACCACCAGCCAAAGTGTGTATAAATCATTACATCACTTCACATCTGAAGCCAGACATGGACATGCGCTGAGGACACAATTCTGTCTGTGTCCTCAGAGCACCCATCGCTTTGGCCTATGTGTGTTTGAGACATGTCAGACTTTCATATTTTTGGTTACTCAATACTTGAAGCCTTTGCGCCAGCTCCAGTTTAGATCCACCCTTTGCAGAGATTTCAAGCGACACCAAGAATAGCAAAGATGTCAGATAACTTTAGATCAACATTCAAAAAAGTTTAATTTTACTGTTTTCGAATCCATTCAGCTGATTTCCGGGAATGGCAGTATCACTTTTAGCTGCAGCTTAGCATAAATCATTGAATCTGATTAGACCGTTAGCATCTGGCTCAAAAAAATTACCAAAGAGTTTCAATAATTCTCCTGTTTAAAATTTGCCACAATGATGCTGCTGAAATGCTGGGGACTGTTTTCAGGCTTTGTGTAATATCATTGCGCCTGCTGAACCCATGGTAAAGCAGCAAAGTTCCTTGATTCTTATGCCGGGATGAGAGTAGTTCCTAGCCATATTGGCCAAGAAAATCACAACTTTTCATTTTCCTTCAGCCTTAGCACACAATGTAACCACAGAAGAGTCAAGTTTTAAGTAGGAAAAATATTGAAACTCTTTGGTCATTTGTTTTGAGCGAGATTCTAATGGTCTAGTTAGATTTAATATTCTATGCTAAGCCGCAGCTAAAAGTGCTATAGATCGGCCCAAGATCGGCTGAATGAATTAAGAAACTGTAAAACTTAGCTGTTTAACTCTAGGTGAGTTGGAAAATTAGCCTATTTTCAAAAATAGTGTAGGGTTCACTTAAAACATATACATGTGTTGTGAAAAGAAACATACCAATAAATTTTGTTGAATTTTAAAATAATATTTTACGCCAAAATACATAAACATCACTTTTTCAAAATATGAATAGTTCAGCCGTGAAACACTACTTGCATTCTAATTGGTTCATTCAATTCAGTGTTTTCAGCCAGTCGCATTAATGTACTTATTACAGTATACTTAAAAACCAGGACATATTCAACTAATACTATTTCTGTGCACTATACTTGTCCTCATCTTAGCTCAATACCTCCCCAGCACTACAAGGCTAGATCTGCTATGGGATATGACTTACTGACATTCATGGAAGTTTATTTTTGTCAGTATGTCCAAAATTTGCTTTTGTACAGTGAAAGTGAAAGGTAAACTAAGTTGCTTAAATATCCTAAATTTTGGTCTTTTCAATAAACATGGATATTGTGTGGCTTTATAACATTTGGAATATAGTGCATAAGTGATGTTATGATGCTTTATGCATTCTTTGCACCTGCCCAACTTTCCACTTTGATTATGTACAGTAGAAGACTGTGACCATTCTTAAAAACTTAAAAACACAGTTTGGAACTACACGAAGGTGAGTAAATCATAGTAGATTTTGCTGCAATATACATTTTGTACAATTTTTGTATATTCCCTTAGGTATGAAGTTCCATGGCATTTTTGGAAATTGTAATACTTTAAAGGGTTATTTTGGTTAAGAAGGCATTTTCTGTCAGTCAAAACAAGAAAATATTTTCTTATCTTATTTTGGTACTTCCTCATACAGCAGCTTTTGCAGTTGTTGGGAAAATATTTTCCGCTTCCTTCCACACAATCTCACACAGCATACTTTAAAGCCTATATATAAGCTCTGCTGCCCACATTTATCTGTACCCAGTGGCACAGCTGTGTGAGTTCTCACACCAGTGCGGCAAATGTACCCTCCAAGGGGAACATATCATGCCAAACTCAATGTCTCAGAGCCATAGAGTAGAGACCACTGAACAGGAGTGATGGGAAATAGATTTTATGTCTTCTGCCTCTGCCAAAATGGTGAATTCTTCGTTTCATGCTGTAAAGCACTAAGGGGGAAGTAGAAAAAGAGAGAAAAGAGGGTTGAGGGACAAGTGCCATCTTAAAGAGAGCAAGTGGAAGAAGGGGGAAAAAAGAAAGAGACAGGAATATCCTGACGAATCATAATCCAGTTTTCATCCAACGTTGCCCAAGCAATTTCACTTCAAAGCTTTAGAGGGCTGGCCAATTACTGCATATCCCTGAGTTTCCTTTGGATGTGAGAGAAATATATAATTTAAGAAATTTTAATTAACATCTCTCATCTGCTTATGAAGGCAAGGAGGAGAATAAATGGCAGTCACTTCTGCCCGGCTTTAAGACACAGCATATCATACACACAAGTGCTCCTTCATTTTTTAGGCCAATTACAGAGGGGGTGATATCTCTGAATTCAAGCCAAACCCTTTCAGAAAACCAAGCTGAAGGAAAAGAAAGTGGCAGATTCCTAAATGAAGGATGTGGTGAAACACAAAAAGAGCAGGGAGTGCTGTAACATTGGTGTTTTTTGCAATTATGAATGAACTATTGGTTGAAAACACTAACATGCTGAATTAAAATTGATCTGAGGGTAGGCATGGGGATGGATATTTTAACTCAAAAAAGAACATTCATGGCATTGATTTACACAGTTTAGAGGTGACTTTAATTCATAGCATGCTAATATGTGAATGCTAAATGAAAGTTTAGGACTCGTATTACAAAAAAAAAAATCAAGCAGTTATAGACGCTGAAACAAACCGTCACAACACCCCCTGGTCTTCCACTCGATTATGGCGTTTATTTTCTCGGTAAATCCCCATCACCCTTCTTCCCTCAAATATGTACAGTAGCTGCAACATCCTTCATGTGTTGCCCCAGAATCTATTAATACTTTTACTCTGTTAATGAAGATAAATGCACAAGACTAACAATGTTCCATAGAGAGAGAGAGAGAGACGGCGTGATACTTGCAAAAAAAGAAGAGAGAAAGAAAGGGGCAAATTAGGGTGGAGAGAAAACAAGGACAGAGTGAAAGATGGATGGATTACATTAAAAGCAAAAGGGGGAACACTGGCTGGCTCAGTGAAAAACACCTTGATAAACAGGCTGTGAACACCCCCACCCCCCAGCAAGGTGTCCTCCTAATGATTCCTATCCTGCACCTGCTGAGAGAACCTGAGTCATACTTACACACCACTGCAGATGGTGCGCGGAGAGAGAGAACCGCACAGCATAGGGTTTTGCCTTGCTGTAAAACACCTACTACATCTACTCATTCAAAACTTGACATTTTATTGAAACGTTTTTATTTATTTCAATTCTGTCACAGTGTAACAGACCAAAGCCTGAATAAAGACCGTATGGCTGAAAAGTGTGCACTATTGGAGAACTGGTGCTTTTATTTAGAGCATTAGGCTGGGCGTCTGGCTGTCATATACTGGGTCACAATCAACATGCACCTGTTTTTGCTGCACCAAAGAGGCTAAAATAAGTTTTAAGGTACATATCTCATAAGAAGGATCAGCACAAACTACAGTGGAAGTTATTTATTTAAAGAATAATCAATTAACAATTTAGAAAAGAATAGCTATGGTTCTCTGGAGTGCATCAAACAGGTTTTACATTGACTGAAGCAAATGTATGCCTACGCTGTTGTGGGAGGTAGTTTTCTCCATACAAGGAAAGTCAAATGGTCCAGTCTTGTTTTTGACCCTATTGACATTCACTGTATAAATAAAACCATTGAGGCTTTGCTCAAAGTGTTGTTTTGTGTTCTGCAAAAAAGGAACAACGCTTTGAAAACTGATTCAACTGAAAGACTTTAGCAGTCTGCATGATTTGAGGTATCATTCATAGGAGATCTATCATGATTACTCTCAGAAGATAACACTATGTAATATATATGACATTAATGTATTTGGTCTTGGCGGAATAGATATGCTATGCTGCTGAATTGCTGGTGCTGTCACTTTTTTTGTAGATTATTGCTGTTGCTACAAAGCGACTACAGGATATTGCTACTGTCTATACACACACTGATACAGGGCTGTGAGGATTTAACATATACTGCTGCTGCACCAATAGCTTATAAAGTAACCTGTAGCAAATCTATACAGGTGGAGCTGGGGAAGGTGGAGGGTTTCAGCAGAACTCTGAAGGTGCACTGCAAAATGAGATGCTAACCAGCCAATTAAATGTATGGATGTGAGCTCATTAGCATATGCAGCATGAACCTTTCAACTTTTTACCAAGTAGTTCAACGCTGTGAATATCATCGATTCGTGATAGAACTTGGCATTCATGCATCAAAGTTCAATGCTATGAAACAATAAAACCCTAAAAGTATGAGCAATAGTAGTAGTACTTTTCTTTTGGCAAGAATCAATAAATAATTTTTCCTAAAGACGTAGCGGTTTATATAGAGTGTGACAGAGAAACTTATCTTGCATTACATCTGTACATCTTAAGAGAAACTCACATATATCAAGTGAGCGTCTGAGGGACTATCTGTTTTGACTGTTTATTCCATCCTGTCTCTGAGGATGGATGGCCGTTCTGAATCCTCTTTGGGAATTTTTATCACTCTGCACCAAATATGTGGAGGCCATTTTAAACATCAAGTATGGTGTGATTGTAAAAAGAGAGAGCTGGAAGCAATTCCCCACACTGAAGACTATAGGAGCACCAAAGACGCCTTAGTGACAGTGAGTAAAGGTTTAAAGTTAATTCTGGTTGAGCTGAATTTATTTCACTTTTAAAGTAGGGTAATCTAAAGTTATAATGAAATTATTGTAACATGGTAATTTGTAAGTAGTGTTACGTGTAATTACATTTCTTAACTAAAATGATGAAACCAGACTTATGTTGAGGCAGAATTAAGAGACTAGGCTGGCTCTATAGTGGTGTTTTGGGACTGTGGTGACACTTAATGTTTTGACAGCATGGTAACTGAAACATTGGCTGGTTATATAACCAGGACAGGCTGGTGGATCTGGGATGTCATTGGGGACCACTCCCATCACATTCCAGGAAACCCTGTGTATTTAATCTGCTTATCCTCAGCAGATTGGTGCCATGTGCTTCTGTGTGTATGTGTGTGTGAGTGCATCGTGTTTTTCCTAGCTGTTCCTCCAAATTGTCAACATCTTTCCTCTATCGTGTCAGTGTGAGTTCCTCTCATCTTTCTCATGTTAAATCTCTCTCAGCTCTAGCTATATTAATCCACTCATGGATCATCACTAAATAAACACTTGGCCCACACCTATTAACATCTTCAAATATTTCCAGTATACTCTATGTACTGATCATTTAGATCATTTTAAAGAGATGAAAATGATTCTCATTTACTCAACAACATGTCATTCCAAAACATGTTTTTTTTGGTCTCCGGTGGATCACAAAAGAAAATATTCTGAAGAGTGTTGGCAACCAAACTGCTGACTTTGACTCTATTGTATTTCGCAAAACATGCGAAATTTAGATCCAGGTTTGAAAATACAGTCACATTTAGATCAGAATATAGTCAGATTTTGTTTGTGCATTGTCATTTAAGTATGTTAAACTCAGTAGTGTATAAAGTACCGCCATACTCAAGTAAAAGTACAGATATCTTACCAGAAAATGACTTTTCATGGTTTAGAGTATTACTTGAGAAAATGACTAAAAGTATGTGATATTCATTGTACTTAAATACTGTACTTAAGTATTGAAAGTAAAAGTAAATGCACAATCCTTTCTTCCATTTCGTATCTTTGGGTATATATAAGAAGCACTTCATCCGGATCTTAGTGTCTTCCATTTCAACCTAAGAAAACATAAGAGTGTCTTTTATCCTTACAGAAGGAAACATTTTGGTAATCTGCATCTGAAACAGCATTTAGGTGTATTTACACAGTTTAATGCATCTCAGAGGGGACATGGATGCATTTAACCTGCAGTTACAGATGAACTTAAGCTTAGATTTTAACGTTGAATACTGATATTTGAAATGGTTTAAAACATGAAAACACACGTGAAATTAAAACTGCCAGTAGGTGGCAGCTAGTGACTGTTTGTGAGTCTTTCATATTCAATGGATTCATTCAAACAGCCGATTTATTCAAAAAATAAACACTTTCCATTACTCAGAGATGTAAAAAACGGTACTCTTTGGGTTATATAGATTAAGTTAACTGTACTAAATTATACAAATATAAAATAAAATCATACAGGAGCATTTTGCCATCTATAGTTTAGATTGCCTCACGTGCACATACACTCAATAATGTCGAATCACACATGATTACAACAACATTTAACATGTTAGTGCACAGCCCAGACTCGACTTGAGTGAAAAAGTGGGCGTCCCCCCCCTGGGTCCGCACCACCACAACTAATTTTCGTTCTGAGCGGGTTTCGAACCCAGATCTCCGACATGAAAGGGGGGTGCTCTAACAAAGAGGTTAGAGGCCACGGCCTCTAGTTAGATCGCCTCTTTTTGAGATCAGGGGAGTGAGGTTTACCTGCACAGCACCTACCTGCTGGCCTCCATTACACTCACCCCCCTAAACCTCATTCCCATCCGGGTCACGGCACCAATGTAACCCACCTGGGTCTGCACCACCACCACAACTCACTCTCGTCCCGAGCGGGTCTCAAACCGAGGTCTCTAGCACGGGAGGCAAGCGCGCTATCTAGAACACTAGATCATTGTTTGCACATGAGCAAAGGTGCTTTTTAGGAGTCTTAACTTGAAGACCACAGACCAGTAATTTGTGTTCTTCAATAAAAAGTGTTCTTTTGACTTTTATGTTTCGCATAACGAATATGCTTCAGGAAAATGTATTAGAGTAAAAGTATACATTTTAATTAGGAAATGTAGTGGAGTAGAAGTCGGCTGAGACTATTACTTCTAGTAAAGCTTTTAAGTCTAGTAAAACTCTAGTAAAGTTTTACAGATATTTCCAAAGTATTATTACGTTACGTTGCACCACTTGTTAAACTAATGTTTTGCTTTCTAGAAATGCACATAACAATGTTCGTTATTATCTGTGCCTGTTCATATGCAATTTAATAAAGTCAAGTTGCGCTGTCAGGAAAATGTGAAACAGATACAATAGATTTGGGGACAACTTTGTTTATACTTTAAAATATTAATATGCACCTTTTATGGGTAGAGTACTAACCTATGAACCTTTTAGAGATAAATATGGTACAAATATACAAATGTCCTTTTGAGCCTATAGTCTGTATATTGCATTTAATTCTATTCATACGTGCTGATGTCAAAGAGTTTATTAATGTGCAAAAAAAAAATCAGTGGCAAGCAAGAAAAGCTTTTTTCAGTGTTTCCATAAGAGAATGGCAGTGGAAACGTTTATTTTTGGAATGGGCTGAATACATGTATTCAGGGATATTCCAATAGCTGTGGAACATGTAAACCTCTTTTTTGGAATAGAGATTACTCAGAATATGGTTAATCACAAAATGATGTGCATGTAAACATGGTCAATGAGAGAAGCAAGAGAGAGAGTGTTAGGGGAGATGGAAGAATGGAATACAGGAGGTGCCGAATGGTGTGCATCTGGCCCTGAGGTGGAGTGAGCAGGGCCTGGTTTGTGCTGATTGTGTGAAATAGCATCCCACATCCACACATGTTAGAATGAGAGAGAGAGAGAGAGAGGGTGGGATGTAAAAGCCAGTCCAGACCAGATCAAAGCTTCCAGAGCCAGCAGGACCAGAGCGCAGACAGGCAGTCTCAGCCATGTCCTTAAGGAGAGCAACTCCATCCCCAATCTCTCTCACACGCTCTCTCGCTCTCCACTTCCTTACTCTCCCTTCTCACAGCCTCACTCCTGATAGTTTTACTCAAAGCGTGACTATCTCCCGCAAACAGAGCTTCCAATGGATTAGGACAGAGAGGGAGAGAAAGTAAACGAGGGGTAAATGCGCAAGGCCTCGGAAATGCAGCATGCTTCTGCTGCCCTCTGGTGACTCTTGTCACAGCATCACAGCCGAGCGGCACCTGCATAAATCACCGAGATGGACGACTCGACGGATCTTTCATTCGATTTCGCTGATTCTTTTTTAATGATTCATCAGTGACTCTGTAATCATCGGGACTCTCGGGGGGCCGACAGATTCTCTGATGGCTTCCGAATTGGTTGATTTGGCAGGTGTGACAGGCATCTGGTGTGTTATCTAAGGAGATGGCACTGATGTGCGGTAATTAGAAAGCCTGTGATTTCTCATGCGAGTTCCATCAGCGTTTGTATTCCCTCACTTTATGCTGCTGCCACCGAGGTGGGAGAGAATGACAAGCCTCGGGGACACCAATCAAGAAACGAGGGAAAGCGACACCGCTTGCCGGAATGTGTGTGTAGATCTGGAAGTGTGTGTTAGCAACTGTCATAACAAAGTTGCACCTGAACCTAAAGGAGATTTGCTGAAAGGAGTTTTCTCTAATCAAAACGAATGTGATAATTAATTGCCGAATGAAGCTGTTGTGAAACTGCAGTTCAGTCTCTCCTGACCAGAGCCTGAGGCTCCTAATTAAAACCTTGTTATTAAAAAAAGACATTTTGTCTCCTGCCAGCCTATTAGGAAGACCCTGCTGTCTGTCCAAACTCAGATTGAGGTCACATGCGCTCCCTCGTTTCACAACAAATGAACTCTGTTTTCACAAATCTGACTAGGGTTCCCAGTAGAGCCTCATAAATGAAGATACAGCTGTTATAGGGTGATTGTCGGTATTAGAAATCATCATTTCAATGATAGGCTGTGGTATCATTATTTTTTGGGGTTATTTTAAGTGTTCTGATTATGCTGTTAATCGTTTTAAAGTTCAACCCCTTTTAATGTTTGTCATATACATATAATTAAGCCATTAGCTCTCCTTCATATCACTGACTTCCATTTCCATTTCCATACTCAAAAATACCACTTTTATTATCAAACTATGGTCATGTTCTGATTGTCTACAGTATATAGACACATTAAGTCAATTGACATAACCAGACTAAGGCTTAGATTTTAGTTACCAATAGGCTTAACTGGACTAAGCCAAGATTATTAAATGAACTTTACAGAATATCTATTATAAGAGAATGTTTAAAAAAATGGATTTTGGTTGTGAATATAGCTCAGTTTCAGGTTTTTTTTCATTTTTATGGAAGCCTGTTTCTGCCACTGAATAAAAAAAATGTATTTAATTGCCACGTTATATATATATATACACAATTTTTATTTTTATTTATTTTTTTATTTTTTGCAATTAGGAGGTTACATCTCACAATTCAGACTTTTTTTCAATAGAGTTGTGAAATACATGCAATTCAGATTTTATTTTCTCAAAATTGCATAATATGAACTAACTAGAACTGAGAGAAATAAAGTCAGAATTGCAGGATATAAACTCACAATTACGTGAAACAAAGTGAGATTTGTGACTTTTTATCTCACAATTCAACATTTTTCAGAAATTTGCAGTTGTAAGTTATAAAGTCCAGTTCTGAGGACTTGGAATTGCGAGTTTATATCTCTATATATGTTTTGACTTTATAACACACAACTACGAGTTTATGTCACGCAATTCTGACAAAAAAACAATTGCGAATTTGTGTCACACCAGTAACAGGCTTCCATAAATGTTAAAATTTAGAGCTGATCTAAAAGTTTTAGCATGAAATTGAAATTTAGCTGGACTGCTGTTAAAGAGTATTTTTTGTCATTTTATTGTTTATGGCATTGAAAGACTTTTGATGTCCAGTTTATGTGATCAAGGTATCTTCAGGGATGTCTAAAGGGACATGAATATCATCTTATTTAGAATCAGAGCTTCAAAACCATTAAAAAGACCATAGTTAAGTGAATGAAGAAAGAGATGAGAAAATGTAAGCCCTAAAGGGTTTCTCTGCTTAGATTTAAATCCTTTAACGAGATTTCTCTTATCTGGTTACTGTCTTGGTTATGGAAAGTGTTTGATGGGGTGTGTGAATGCATTAAAATTCATAATGCATTAATGTGTTGATTCTGGGATGGTGTGCAGCATGCATGAATGATGTTTATGATGGGAAACAACATTTTTATATATTATATTAATTATTATTTATTATTATATATTATATAATATTATACTTTAACTGTAAATTAGTCAGTTTTGTAGTATATCTTAAAACATGAAGGTTTGACATTTATAGAATTTATTTTATTTTTTACTGATATATTGTTTTAATATCTGCCCCATGTTTCTTGCCTGATTGTTCTGTTGTGGGTCCTGGTCCCCTTTTTTTCAGTAACACATACAAGAGTTCCAATTCCATCCAAAGAATCCACTGACCTGGGCCTTCACAATCTCTGAAAAACCCACTCTCGTATTTATTATGGCAATTAAACAGCAAAGTGATAGAGGAGAGAGTGAGTGAGAAGAGGAAAGAAAAGACAGAATGGGAAATGAGGTGAATTTCCCCACTGAGTGAATCTCCTTTTTCTCCCCTTTGAGAAGAAAGCCCCACCATTCGCAGGAAAAGATCCTAAGAGGCTTACAACTGTCATTCAAGTGATATTGACAGAAAAAAGGAATTAGACACAGAGAGAGGGGGATGACGAGTTTGAAGACGGTGGAAAAAGGGGGAGAGAATGTGCGTGGGAGGGGAAGATCTGAAAAGTGGAGCACTCGAAATGCACAACAGCACCACCCTCTGGACAAATACTGAGGATGAGTTTAGATGAATTTGGTTTACTCACATTCATGATGTTTTAACAGTGTTTGAATAACAAATGTGGAAAATCACAAAAGAAGATACTCAGCAGAATGCTCATGCTGCTCTTTTCCATACATATTTTTAATGAAGATTTCCTTTTTCTTCATTTGTAGAGCTCCACAGCCCCAATGATCACTTTAAGGAAAATTGGAGGGTGTACACTTCAGTGTAGTCTTTATTTAGATTTATACAGTTTGACTCACTCTCCTCTAATAACCCTTTAAAGAACACACACAAACCCCCACCAAGACACCTATGGTGTGATGTGGAGCAATCACAAGCCTTCAATTGGCTAAAAAAATCAATCTAGCACATACTGTACATTAAATGTAATGAGCAAGAGAGAGCAGATAAACAACATTCTCATTCATTATAAATTATTAAATTTTTAAAAACTGGACTATTGTTACGCCGTCATTGCCGTCATTCTGCTGCTCTTAAGTCTGTCTGAACTTTGTTTTTCCTTGGGTATGAGGTCGGATGTCACCTTCAAACTCATTGCTGGAATTCTTGAGATCTTGAGGCGATGTGCGCGTGTATGTCAAGCAGCCACTGATTGAGAGATCTAGAAATCTATGATGTATGTCTTTGTTTGTATCTTATGTAAACAAACAGTGGGCCTGTCTATTGTGGTTTAAGCATCTGATGGATGCTTGTGTGGGTGTAGAATTGATTTAAATGGTAAAACCATTTGGTATGACAATGGTATCTGTTTTGTGATAATGATGAGTAGTAATCCTAAATCAGTTAAGCTATGCTCTCCCCTGTGGTCATAATATTATTTAAAGACAAGTGATAAACTGGCCAAACAAGAAGAGAAGAATTTTGCATTATCCTGAAGGGGTTTATTTTGCATTAATGACCGGCTGGCAACATTATTTAGCTTGTTACATGGCTTCATGCTGAATAAATAAATACATGGGCATTACTGAGAAAAGTAGTCCATTAGAGTTGCAAACGATTAGTGTAGTAACAAGACAAACATTTATTACACTATTAATTTACAGTATGTACACTGTAAAAACAAAATCCGTAAAATTTACGGTAAAAAAAAACGGCAGCTGTGGTTGCAAGAATAAAACTGGGAAAAATACGATAACAATATTTTTTGTTTTACTGTTTTATGAAAATTTACAGTTAAATACCGTAATTTCTTATAATAAACTGTAGTAACTGATATAATGTTAATATACCAACCTATTAAAGTAGTGAAATCTATTTTGTACCTTTGAAATAAACTGCTAACTACCAAATGCAGGTGGTGATGAGTAAGTCACATGATGAACCAAGGTCCATCACAAGTAGCTTTTAAATAATAAAATATATACATTGTAAACCCTACTCAAATGATTTCTCAGTTGAGTAATGGGAAATTGACAACCAATTTAGTTGACCAACCAGTTGACTAAATGTGGTCTCTTCATTGAATTAACTTACTGATAACTTAAAAGGGTAAACTCATTGCCTCAATTTAATTGAGTAATGTAGTCTCCCAAAACTTGCATATTTAAGTTTAGTAAACTTCACTTTAAAATCTAATTAGTTGGGCTTACTTAAAAAAAACATGCAAAGCCTTTAAAAAAATGAAGTAAAAGTAAAGTGAAATAGAAACAGTATGTTGTACTGACAAATGCTTAGTTAGTATAGTTTGCTTAAACGAGAGTTATAGTAACTAAAAAAGAACTGTATGGTGTACTTGATCCTAACTTAACTTAACTATCTTAACTTTAGGTTTACTCAGTGACTTAGTATAGCTACTCACTGACTCCCAGAGTTCATTCCGGCAGAATAAATTATGCAGTTGCTTTGTTTTACAGTTGTTGTTGTTTTAATTTGTAAATTGAATTTGCTGTCTTGTGTCAGTAGTAGCAAAACAAAAAGAGCAAATAAAATAGTTATACAATTAATAAAAATACATTTAATTTAATTGTTACCATTGCTGTGATTCACATGCTGAATGATTAGGTCAGTATGTGCCCTCTGCATATTACCACAAAAATTGTAATATTATATCATCCAAATTAAAAGCTTAAGTGGTTTATAAAAAATATATTTAAAGTGTAAAAATTAACTATTAATAAACACACTAAAAGAAAGCACTACTACAATAAAAAAATATATTTAATTAAAAGATAGGTTGTTTATAAGAGGTGACCTATTTATTACTTTTCATCCTTTGAAACCAAATAACTCTGATTTCATGTTGCATCACTGCATTAATAGGAATAACACTATAACAACATAGACAAAGTTCTAAGTTTTCAAACCTAAGGGATTAGGGTGCTAATCACTATAATGGTAAGTAAAAAAAAAAAAGAAGGAAAACATTTTAGGAAAATAAATCTGTTATAAATCCGTTGTATTTAAAATTCAACATTGAAGATGACTTTGTTAAACGAGTGAATTCAGCTAGTGAAATATAACAGACATGGATGAATTTTTCTTAGTGAAAATGGCCTATTTTTTAAAGGATTATTTCATACTTGATCACAACACTTGAAATCTTAAGTTTATGCTATTTGATAGTAAATCAGTTAAATTAACTCATATTTAAGGAAACCAAAATGCAACATTTTGGGTAATGTTTAGTCAACAATTACTTGATTGTTTAAATAAAGACAACAATCTGAATGCATTCATTTACAGTGTAGAAGGTGCTCAGTGTCATTCACACAAACACTAAACACCATCATGGTAAGAATTATTAAACTGAAATGTGCAATAAACATTCATTTAACAACATTACATGTAACACACAACCCTAATAAACATGACTGATACAAGAAAAACTAGAAACATAGTTATTTCAAAGAAAAAACATTCTGGGAATGTCAGTTTACAGTGTTTCCCTGTAAATTTAACAGGAATTTACCATTAACCATTTAACGCTTTTTAACCGTTTTTCACCGTTTGTTTACCATAAAAATCAATGTTTGTTGTTTTTCAAATATAAGTGTTTTAACAAGGACATTCAAAGAGCTTCTAACATTTATCAAAGGTTTTTAGGTGCCTTTTAAAAAATACATATATATTAGACATAGCAACCACTTTGACTCACAAGATGGCACCATTGAGTCACTGTTTAACATGCAGTAAGGTGAAAGAATGACATGAAGAATTTAAAAATAGTTTAGGCTATCCATTCCAGGCTGAAAGTTTGGAAACACCACTTGCAAAGTGTGGTTTTGGATGATGTCAACATAGACCCTTATCATTTTTTGTTGCAAATACTTGACATTAAGGTAACTTGCCATTATCAATGCAGACCAGCAATAATAATTTTTATTTTGATTACATAATAATGAAAATATATGTATGTCAAAGTTGAGCTCCTGAGGGAGGAACTGGACAGTGATGTCCGTAAGAAGTTTCCAACAGTGTGAATCATCTTTGGGAAATCCATTGGGAGGCTTGGGAGTAATATATCAAATCAATGTTTGAATAAACTGAGAGCTCAGATGGCCAAATTACGCAGCGCTGTACCATCTGCTAATGATGGATATTTTTATGAAAGTATTTTCTATGTATAAACTGTTTATGTAAATAAAATATGTTTTTGTAGTTTGTGTTGTCTCTTATCAGTACAAAATTATCACAAATTAAAAAGGATTCATGCCAATATGGTCCAAAACGCCACTTTTCTAGGGCTTTTTCGAGGGCTTCTACATTTACTACTCATTTTTACTACATTTTCTTCTTCTTCTAAGTAGTAGCCTAGCCTACTGCCATTCCTGACCATTTTATTTGAATAACATCAGAAACTATAACATTTTCACGAAGGCGATGTTTAACAATTTACTGTTTAATTTTGTTTCCCATTTGGATGTGGAAAATTCTGATCACCTCTGTGTGGACTAAGTGAAGTGGTAATAGTGCACACAAGAACATCAGTCCAGCCTTAATGCCCAAGACTCCCACGCACATTTCTTAAAAATATATTTTTTTATATTTTTCCAGTTCCACCTACTAATTTTCTCCGTCAAACACCTGGCATATAATCCCGTTTTTGGCCATACCAGTAGCAACGTGTCTCGTCATAGTGAGCTCATGATGCAAGATGAAGAGAGGACACTTTGACGCTTTTTCTGACGTCACGCCGCATTCAGATGGCTCATGTGAAATCATGTCCTAATCACGTTGATTAATTAATTATAGCTGGATGAGAGTACTCAAAGCAGCAGCACGGAATGTAAATTCAGTACAGACAAAGCGTCAGTATGTGAAAACGTGAACGTAAGGGACGCTACAGCCACCGGAGGTAGTGCTAAGAATTGCAATCAATCTGCGGTTGCTGTTAAATGTGTGTGAGTGTGGCAAGCTGTATTACCATTTATTTCTTAAAACGATCTATTTTTATACTAGTAATTATTGTCTAACTGCTAGTAAGTTGCCAGACACCGCCAATTTTTTTTTGTTTAAATTGTCATGTCCAGATTTTTGTGTGAGTATCTGAACATCCCCTATGTAAAAATAAAAGAGCCTGTGCGTTAATAATAACAAATGATAGTCTGTTTAATAAAAAAATAAATAAATGAATAAACATTTTTTTTTTTTTTTTGTAAAAGTACTGTACATCTGGATCAGATTCAGATTATATGATTAAACACATAGGCTACATGGAGTAGACAGCTTCCATATATACTTTACTATATTTACCAAAACAGATTCCTGTTTCACGCTTTCAAATGACAAAATAATAATTATTATTATTATTCCCCTCAAACACAAATGAGCCAATAGCACTTGAGTATCAGTTGCACATGGATCAGAACTTGGACATCTTTAGGTTTCAGCACCATAGAGAAACATTAGAAGATCCTAAGCTCGCATTGTTTTGATGATGTCTATGCTACTACGATGGAGTTTTAGTGCCACCAAAAAAATTAAT
>JAUMHI010000051.1:6503134-6519144 GCA_032359435.1 Enteromius unitaeniatus
CAGGTTTCCCAAGAGGATAGGCAATAGAATTTGAAATATTTTAACTGATAAATCGAAAATGATTGAAAAATTTTGAACTGATATTTGAACCCCAAATAATGATAGGAATTTGCCACTTGTTGATAGGCTACAAAAAATAAAATAAAATATAGAATAGCCTACCTTTCACTGGTGGGATAGTAACTAGCAAAGAAAAAGTAGGCTAAATAGTGTATAATAAACTGTAAAAAAAAAAAAATTATTTGACTAAATGACTTATTATGCAAACTATTTGGATCTCTAGAAAAAAAATGTTTAAACGGCTTGCCATAGCGCGTGCGAGTGTAAGGGAGAGAGAGAAAGAGAGAGACGGACATCGGGATTCTGGACTCCTGAATCTTGACAGCTGAGCGTGAAGTGCGGAATGGATATCTGAGAGACAAATACATCTTCATTGTTCACGAGCGGGAATAATAATAATTATTATCGCTACTATCAAGTAGCGGTGAGAGAAAGGAAGACCGATCTCAATTGTTTTCCAACTTGTACACAAAAGAAGAGGACTCATTTATGAGTGAGACAGACTGAGAGCAAATGAGAAGTCGTGCCACCGGATGGTTTTTATTATTTGGTGTTTTTTGATGCACGAACGGACTCTGAAATGGGTCGCCATGACGACAGAGCGCTGAGTTAGCCGCTAATGCGTTATACGCATTTGTTTCTGTTATTGTTTTATTTTATCATTTCCCTACCTCCTTTAATAGTGATAAAATATGTTGTAACCTCGCCGTCAGAAGACACGGGTGTTGTCAGATAAAAAGAAAGAAAAAAGGAGGAGGTGGTGTTAAGAGGTGTTTATTCCCCATTCTTTTTTTTCCCATTTGTTATTTTCCCCTATCCTCCTTCCTTTTTATGTCTTTTTTCTTTTCTTTCCGTTTTTCTTTTATTGTTTTGGGGACGCCGACTGACGCGAAGAAGGTAAATTGATGTGCTAGAGCCTGCGACACATTCATGACGAATTACCTCCGAAAAAAATACCGATGGCATAAACACCGGCTTCACCGCTGAAGTACGAATAATCACCGGGAAAGATCCGGAGACGCATCGACCACATACCTTTCATCGCGGTAAGCGGGTTTCTGTTGTACATTATTATAATACATGCATGTACATTTGCACGATGTGCGCGAGTAACGCGTCTGTGTCGGTTTGGCGCACCGTTCACGAATGAGATGTCTAATTAGAAGTGTTCAATAAAGGTGAGCTTTTGTCCACTGCCATGGCCTGTTGATGAGAAAATAGAGGTTTAATGATTGACACTCTTGGCCAATATCCGCATATCCTACTATTTTATTCTGGCATGTCTCGTCTGCTTCAAAGAAGAAAAAGACGCGTTCATCAGATCTCCATCAAATGATCTCGACGCGACGTTGTCGCGTGGCCTTGACCGACCATTTGCGCCTCTAATTGCATCCATCGCTCGTCCCTCTGGCAACGTGAGGATTGATTTATTTTTGCACTTGATAGATAATGGTAATGCGCCCTGAATGATGGCAAACATCCGCAACCCACGGACTTCCCATCGCCTGTTAAATGTTTAATGGCATTTACGTAAATGTGAGATAGAATGGAGCAAAGACAACCCACCTAACCCAACTGCACACCCACGACGCCCATGCACGCATAGGTATGGAGGTGTATAGGAAGCCATGGCTCGCACAGAAGGGCACATTTATATGCTGTGGTGGTTGGGCAGTGCTCTGTCAATGGCAGAATTCAGCACAGACAAGGAGTCCTCTGTTCTGAAGGCTGAGGATGTGCCCGTTCCCAACCCAAGTGCTGGATCATCGGTCTAATGTCTGATATCACCCCATGTAGATCATTTAGTGCTACTAAATCTGTCTGCCGTCCTTGTATGTGGTAGAAGAGGTTAGGTCTTCGTGCTGCTCAAAGCTTTTGCGTTCTTTGCTGGAGTTCTGCTGCAGTCCCTCACGTGGATTGAGGAAAAACTAGTAGTTGATTTCAGAGCATGTCTCTGTGTGGAGCATTTGGCCTTCAGACTTCATATGTGTTACTGTGCACATCCATCATACTGTCTCGCATGAGATAAAAAGACCCCCTGTTGGTGACCCGCTCTAAAGAGGACAAAAAAAAAATCTGTAGAAATAAGACAAGGGTAAGTATTTCTATGGATCAGATCTTTACGCTTGGAAGATCTGCAGAATTCAAAGTGCTGCTGATAAAAATAACTGTGGCATATTGTTTTAAATCATTTACAAACAGAAAGAATGGACCTAAGTGATGCTTTAGGTTAAATATGACTGACTCTGTATGTAATTCAATAGAATATTTGTTATAAATTGTACAGGAGCAATTGTTTTTTTCACATTGCAAGAGTAGAATACAAATAAAAGGCCATGAAGCCACAACAAAGCACTTGTTAGAGACTAATCAAACTCCTGTTACATTAATGTCATAAAATACTATTCAAGGCAGATTGAGGGATAATTATTGTTGTTAGATAATCTGAATTTTTGCTTGTTTTTACAGGATCTTGTACTGTTTGCTCTTTTGCTACAGTTCAAGTGGCTTATCACCTCTCCTGTTCTTCTTTCTGCTGTGCTCAACTGAATGCCCACATCAAACCTGATTTTTAATGAGTCTTACAATATGTTGATAGTTGGATGAAGCACAGCCGGAATGCCCTGAAGTCAGGGCAAATGGCCTTCGTTATTGTGAGCAGAACAACGTTAGAGTGCTGTATACCCAAGGCTGGAGTGTTTGTGATGTAAGGGGGACAGAGAATTGCTTGTGTCTGAGGTTGGCCCAGGCCTCAGAACAGGTAAATAATGAAGAAAAGTGCAGTGTTAGCTTGATGTAACCCCCTCCATGTGCCCTTCTGTGCAGCCCGTGGTTTGTGTGTGTATGCCGTCTTGGGAAGCACTCACATGGACTGCAGCCTTATTAAACTTTAAAATTCTCTGAGCACTGGGCAAAACGGAAAGAGATGGGTTTTAGACTTAGCCCCTTTAAAATGGGGTTTGTGAATAAATCAGAAACATCCTTATTGTGTGGTGCTGCTGTCAGGCAGTGATGGACAGCTGTAATTTTGAGAACAGAACTTAGGTCTTGATTCTTAGGAAGTGCTTTACTTATTCACTTATGCAAAAGAGGGATAATTATATTAACAATTCATGATGACAGTAACAATGTTTCCTTTCTTTCACTCCAAGGAATACCCAAGGTCAGAGCATCTTTTTTTTTGGTTCACACATGCGCAACAATATTCGTCAGACACTATTCTGTGTCCATGCGGAATTTATTGGAAAGCTTTCATCTTCCACAAAAGCCCGACCTTTGTCTAGTCTTGTAAACGCAATGTCAGTGAAATTGCAAAATACCGTTTTTATTCACCATTATTATCTCTTCGTCCTAGGACGCAGCATTTGAGCATACAGTTGTACAGATAAGCATTTCTGAATGTTTATGCCGCGCACAAGCGAGCATTATAAACCTTCACTCTCCTTGAAGTGTCACGCAACCCTTCTTTTACATCTTTCAAAGCGGCCGTGACCCGTGAGTTGGCAGTGCTTGATTTTCCGCAACAATGTCTGATCGCGGTACACGCTTTCTGAACTCCACTTTGTTGTAGTAGAGTTGCTGCTGTTGCATTGTGTGGCTTGATGTGCTCAGACATCTGTGTGCCATTATCTCTGTCCCAGCATGTGCAGAATGATCCGCTCACTGTAGACAGCATCGCCACAAGCAATGAATCATCGGCTGAACCTGACAGCCCCCTCCCGTCTAGATCTATATTTCAGCTTCAGTGCATGATATGTGGTGCCCATTGCCTGACAGAGTCCCGTCGTTGTTCTGGGCTGTAAATGCACTAATAAAGTCGTAATCTCCCCTCGTAACTTTACCTGGAGGTGTGTTACCTGCACCTAGTTCCTTTCAGAAGAGTGCTAAGGTAAGTTTCCTTGCTGTCCTACGTGACAGATGCAGAGACATCTTGTTAGATGGAGCTCTGCACTGACTTTACAGCTCCCTCAAATAATTCCCGTCCTTCAGAAGTCTGGAATTCTCAGATAGACATGCTAAACGACACATCTGTGGTTTATCTTTCTTGGATAGCAATGAAAAAGGCCGGAGAGTCCACTCATCTTGAGTTTTGCTCGGGACTAAAAGAACCTGTAATCCGTCAGGAAGATATTTTTTAGGATGGTGCTGAGCTTTAAAGTTGCTTAGAACACGGCGCTCCCTCGCTCTTCAGCACGCAGCCTGAAACTGAAAGGATCTGGAATGGAAATGAAGAAAAAGGAGGAGAGTAAAGTCAGTGGATCACTCCGTGGTTCAAGGAGTAACTGTAGATGGTGGGGAAACAGATTCATGTCGCTTGGAAAAAGAAGACTGATGCTGTTTTTCCCTGCTGTTCTGAAAACTGTATTCAATTATTAATTTGTTTGGAAACCGAAATCACAGCTGGGGCTACATTGCAGCTTTAGACGAGGAGTGGAGGTTCGTTAGTCCTGGAAAAACTCCAAACAAACATGGCAGAGACAGGAAACAGACGAAAGGACGGTCCGTTTCCATCCGGTGTTTCTTGATTTAGTCAGAATTGGCTCTGTTAAGCTCTTGGGTTTAGTAAAGCTTCTGTGCACTTTAAGTGTGCTGCCTCCCTTCATTATCTTACCCTAATGGCATAAATCCAGCGTTACGAATTAATTACAGAATGTAAAATGTGTCCTATTTCAGGCACAGTAAGTTGCCCCGAAGGTGAGCATCTGGCTTTGTTGCAGTGTGTTTTTAGAGTGGAAAATGCACCAAAAAATTGTGTTGAATACTAGGAGTTTGTCAAGGGTGTATGTTTAATGACTCATCCTCATGTACAAGAAGACTCGAGTGAACGGTGACACTCTCAAACTGATATTGACATTCTGCAGGTTCATTTCAAGCCAATTATGGACGAGGTGATGATTGTAAAATTGCGTATTGATCTTGGGTTTTAGTGTGGACCCTCCCGCCCTTGAGTGTTAAACATAGTCGAGTGCTGCCCGGTGTAATCACATCAAGAAACCTCCCCAAGATTCCTCCTCACGCTTCCTCTCTTCATTCTGAATGTTGATTGTCTCAGTCTCTCTGCAACACAATCGGTTCTCCCTCTCCCGTTGTCTTCAGTGGATAAGTGTTCCTAGACTTAGTCCTACAGGTTTTGAGAGAATCCAGAGATGTTTGATGTTGTGATCTACAACAAAGGCTCTTTTACGCATATATGGAACCGAGATCATATATTTCTAGGTTCAAGTTCTGCATTGGCATCAATGTTATGATGTACAATCGCACAAATGGTTCTTCATAATTGGTTCTTTTAAGAGTGAAGATTCTGTAAAGATTTAGGGAGGTAATGGATGCCAGAAATGTTAAAATCTCTCTGTATTCCTGTATCAATGGGAGTACTACGTGCAGCTGTCGACTTGCAATGAGGATTAAAAGCTTGTAAAAAATTAAGGCCAGTATTCGTTTCATAGTTTGGTAATGCTGTTATTTTGTGTCTCCAACAATGTGTTGGTAAACAACTCTTGCACTTTTCAATTTATCCTACAGATGGAGTGAATGCAAGCTGCTCTGGCAACTTTTTATTTTTTGAGAAAGCAGGCACTAATGACAGGTGCATTGGATGATGTGAGAAAACATAATAGCATTTCATTTCTAAATCAGCTTGAACAACTAATTCTGATCTTGCATGTCATCACACAGCATGCGTTAATATCTCCTGTGTTAATGTGAGAATGAAGAATAGCAGCATTATGAACCTAAATTAATAATGATACTAACTATTGATTGTCTTGCTGGTTGAGTCATTCTCAGAATGCATCAATCGATCAGTTACTGACTGAGTGCTCATCAACAACTCCTGCATTGACATTCAAGTCTAGCTGAGGTTTTTTTAAATGCCGTTTTCTATTTTCTATGTGTTAAAAACGCAGTGCAATATTATGTATGCATTCCCTCAGATTATATTATAAACCTAAAACGATCAGTTTAAACTGATTAGAGAAATTTAATCTACAAGAGAGCTCTCGAACACGCTGTGGTGTTGATGCTGAGCAATTTCAAATTTAACTGCATTACTTCTCGTTTGACCTTTAAGTCGAGCTGTAGAACTAATGGCTCCATAAATTTGTATTCAGTAAAGTGTTAATGTGCCTTGTAGATTTTGGGTTTATTTTTAACAGGCTGCTAAAATCCCAAGTGTAATTGTCCAGTACCTGAACATCATTCAGTCGTGTGCAGGAATCATTAAAATGACCATTGCATAATGTGAGAAAGGTTAAGTGGCAAGAGAGAAGAATTGCTACACGTGCAGCATTGTTTTATTTCTCGCGCCAGTGCATGTAAATGTTGCGGAAATTATATCCCGCTGTGTAGAACTAAAGCAGAAAATTGGTAGCAGAAACAACAGTAAAAAAAAAAAAATCATAACTTCTCCCAAAGCTGGCCAGCACGGCCCGTAGACGTTTCAGCACCTCTTCCTCGTGGACAGCGACAGATTTAGAGCAGGCATGTTGATGGGCCAGCTCCAGAAATTAAATGAAGCTGCCTAGTTTCTCTTGCTGCCAAAGTTGTGTTTGATTGCTGCACAACAAGGAAGTCATCACTTAGAGTACGGCATTAACTTTTTTTCTTCTCACATTTAAAGTTCATGAACGGCATAGCTTAAAATCGGAATTATTTCTCCGCGTAAAATGATGTAGTTTTTGGCTCTTCGCTTTGACAGTGAAGAATAAGTCTAGACAGACTTGTGGCTTTTCAATACTTAGTATCTACAGCATGCTAGGTATTATGTCTTTATTTCTTGATTACATGACCAGAATCCGCTTTTTTCCCCACTCATCCTTTCTTCACTCTCTCACAACCCATTATTTTGAAAGGGAGCGATAAAATAGTCCCAAAAGGCTGATAGCATATCACCATGTTAGCAGAGGGATCACCCATGTACTTCAATCACTCTCATAACTACTGCCATTAAACCAGGCGTATAGCATGCCTGACTGACAGCCCTGTCTCTGAGGGAAACAAATCGGGCCAGGCCAGCCTCCCGACCCCCAATCAATATGCCAGCCCAGCTGGGACCAGTGCCACCAATCACTCTGTCTGGAGAGGGACGGAGACAGACAGGATGCCCGAGAACTTGACTCGTGCAGTGTTTAGCTGTAACTGTGTTGAAAGACAACATGGCTGAGAAAATGTCCAAACATCCCCCGAGGACAGGAGTGTGATGTTAAAGGAGGAAAAGTACACTGCTACAGTTCACTGAGCGATGCTCTTGTACAGTGAGTTGAATTTCTCTTTGCTTTTAAAATATATCTCTATTGTACAGCCATAAACTAAAATCCTAAGCAACAAAGAAGACATGTTCTATTCATATGTGTGTGTGTGTGTGTGTGTGTGTGTGTGAAGAGAATATTGTGCCATTTTGATTTCGAAATTCATATAACATGATTTTTAAACATGGTATTATAGGGCTGATGTTGTGTTTATGGCAAGAACCCTCAAATTATGTTGATTCTTTCACAAGAGAACCCCATTCCAAAAAACACAGAAGATATTAACGCATGCTGCGTGATGACATTCAAGATCAGAAGTAGTTGTTCAAGCTGATTCGGAAATGAAATGCTATTATGTTTTCTCACATCATCCAATGCACCTGTCATTAGTGCCTGCTTTCTCAAAAAATAAAAAGTTGCCAGAGCAACTTGCATTCACTCCATCTGTAGGATAAATTGAAAAGTGCACCATAAACTAAAAGCCTAAGCAACAAAGAAGACATGTTCTATATTGCATGTCAGATTTCTTTTCCTCCTTTAGCTTAAAAACGCAGTGTTACTGTTAAAGCGCTCATCCCTCTCCCTCTGGCCTGCTACTTGTAGCGAGTGGTGATTTATAAAGCCATGGAGAGGCCGACGTCCCCCCTCCAATAGGGAGCGTCAATGCGTAATTACTTTGGAAGATGGATGGGGCCCATCCAGGCTGTCCTGGACCCTGAGTTAAATCACAGCCCCCCCCTCTTTCCTCAGGGTTCACGTACACTCACAGAAACAGCCAACATCTCAGCAACGAGCATTGCTCTGTTTCACCCATTTCTATTGGTTCTCGCTCATACACCTTCTCCTTGTGCGCCTTACATCCATCTAACAAGACCAGATGCCAAAGATCGGGTTCATTTCCCCTCTGAGGGCGAAAGCGAGAGGCAGAGAGAATTGAATGAAATGTGAAGTAGGTGCAGAAGATAGAGCCTGTGGAACTGATGCGTAGACATAATTTCGGACAAATTTAGCAATTCCCAGTTGACTGCGACAATCTCAGATGTGCAAAGAGTCAATTAGTGATTCTAAAGTACTGTTTCTCTTACCAAAAAGTAATCTAAAGTATGTGTTTGTATTCATATGTGTGTGTGTGTGTGACAAGAATATTGTGCCATTGCTATTATGGCATAATATTAATTGATTACGACATTCATATAACATGATTTTTGGTATTATAGGGCTGATGTTGTGTTTATGGCAAGAACCCCCAAATGATGTTGATTCTTTCAAGGGAACCTCATTCCAAAATCTGTAAAAGGTTTCACATGTTTTCTCACATATAGTGTAAAATATTTAGGCCATGTACTATATATATATATGTATATATATATAAATTATGTATTTTTTCATTATTATTAGTGTTTGTATATATTTCATTGTGCTGAATGTCTTCAATATTTTAGATATTTATACATTTTTTATTAGTGAATGTATAAACAGTATATGTATTTCTGCAAAATTTGAATATCTTAAAGACAAAGATCATACAAGACATTAAAATACATTTTAGGCTTTATTATAAGAAATGTGCATTGCACACCAAAATTTGTGATATCACCATATGCACACCATGATTTGTATATCAGTGAGTGATATGTCAAAAAATATGTTAATTGTTAACCTCTTGAGTTCAGATCTTTAGTGAAAAAAATATGAAATGTTGTGAATGTCAGTGTAAAATGATTTTCTTGTTTCAAAACCCCTTCTGTAAGGAACATCAAGTCAGTTGTAGTGTCCAGAAAATTATTATTTTTAGTATAGTGTATAGTGTGCATTTCTATTCACAACTTTCACATTTTATCAGCATCTGTGTACCTGAGAATTAAACCCGGAATCTTTGTTGTGACAACGCCATGTTCTATTAGCTGTAGGAACATCATACAGAAACACCATGTGTACAACCTCTCACGACCTCTCTAACGGCACCTAGTCTTCCATTTTTAAACCTGCATATAAGCACTGTACTCATTCATACGGAAGCGCACACAGATGCATGTGTGTGCCACTGGGGAATTGGTCTTTTTACCCAAAGCTCTGTCTTCTGCCTCCCTCTGAGCTCCTCGGTTAGGGCCAGTTAGTTTGGCTAGCGCTGAAGGTTTAATCCCTCCCTCAGAAAGCTGTGGGTGCCTCTAAACAGAAGAGAGTGGCCTCGGGAGACTGCAGCCTGGCTCTCCTTCCCTGTCTCACTCGCTTTCATGTGTGGGTTAACTCGCTGAGGTGGGAGGATCGGCGAGGGGTGCTGGCGAGAGCTGGAGCTGCTTTTTAAGCCGTGGATGTGTGTGGGGTCTGCTGGGGAATTTGGCATTACTGTCTGCATGTAGTTTGGCAGGCCTAGACTGTACAGGGGCTGGATTTAATGATGCCAGAGAGAGAATTTGATACAAAAGACAGAATAAGAGGAAAATCTGTGTTTCTTGGTGCATAGACAGTCGACTCTGATGCAACTAGGATCCACCAAAAAAAAAAAAGATTTGCTTGAAGCCTGAATGTATAATGTAGTATAAAGCTAATTTCCTTATAGACCTTATTCAAGGTAGACACCATTTAATCGTTTAAAAATGAAAACGGCTGTGGAAGAATATATGTACAGTCTGTTACATGGGTTGTGCATGGGATGTTTTTTTGATCCCCAAATGGCGGCAGATGTATATGTGTGTGTGTGTGTGTGTGTGTGTACATACAAGACAATACAAAACTTCCGATATTACAAAATATAACATTAAAACATCTTTAAAGCACTCCTTTTTCTAAAGAAACATTGACACCGGCAGGAAAAGTTACAGCAGGAGTCCGCATCTATCTCGCCTCCCATCCACGAGTCCACGGAGTTTTAACAGGCGCTACTAAAACATAATTGTGAATGAATGATCTAAAGTCACATGAAAAGAGGCAGTGCTTTTGTGATCTGAATGGATATGACGGTTATGTTCTGTGATTGATTCTTTTGCAATAAAACGCACCATTGTTAACGAATCAGTCTGAATGAATAATATATTGCAGTTAAAGAGAAGACGGTAGTAATGGTATGATTCCAAGCGAACTGTACCATTACCAAAACGTTGCGTATAAACTCTGCTGAACACTGATTGGTTGCAGAGAATTGTTATTACCCGTGTCACTCAATTTTCTTAAATGGCTACTCCACCCAAAATTAAAATTTTGTTATTAATCACTTGCCCCGGTGTCATT
Source organism: Enteromius unitaeniatus (assembly GCA_032359435.1). NCBI lineage: Eukaryota > Metazoa > Chordata > Actinopteri > Cypriniformes > Cyprinidae > Enteromius > Enteromius unitaeniatus. Next base: position 6,513,670 of record JAUMHI010000051.1, read on the forward strand.
CCAAACCTGTAAAAGGCAAGTAAATAACACTGTCAAGGTCCAGAAAAGTATGAAAATTATTTGATCAGGGGCTGGTTGCATAAAAGGTTAAGACTAGTCTTAAAAGTTAGCTAAGATTTTTCTCCAAGTTCGGTTACATAAAAATGTATATTAGTCTAAGATAAAAAACAACTCTTGGCTAACTGCTAGTTGGTCAGACTAGCTCTTAAGACACTGTCTTAACATGAAGGCTAAGTTTATGCAAATGGCCCCAGGTAATAGTTTGTCATTGGCGCAGTCTATTTTAAATGCCTCAAAATAGCAATGAACACGCTTCATTTTCAGATCAGCACAACCGTGGACGCACAAATTGGCGCAAATGCAACAATGGTCCGCGGGACATGAAAATTATAACTGCGTTGGGTTGAAACTAGCAAAGAGCACTTGCGTTACATCTGACGTCACATTGCGCTGAGTGTATGATAGGGCCCACAGTCTGTATCTTAAGTAGTCTTTAGTGATTAATCAGTTAGGTAAAAGTTATCTTAAGCATTGATGACTGATTATCCAAAACATGCAAAAAGTTAAAAGTTAATTATTAAAAAGAATAACTGGACACAAGTTCAAAAGTAAAGTGCATAGCTAAAATAGTTACTACATGAAGTTATTACTTTAGAATAAATATAAAGTAAACACTTACATAATATTTATAAAATAAATGAAAAGAAAAATCTAACTGGGACATAAATATACATTTAGTTTATATATACATATATATATTTGAGATCCCTGCCTTCTCAACTCCAAACGCCACTGAATACCACAGCCTCTTTTTTTTTTTTTTGCTAATATGTTTTATTTCTTTTATTTCATTGTTACAATATTAGCTGAAAACATTCAGTCACAGTACAATGAAAGCAGATGCTGCTACGGGGAGTGAAAGCGATGCATTTTCTCTCTCACACACACAAACGCTCACACACAACCCACACAACGAAACAGGACAGTTTGTCCTCATGTGGTGTAAAAAGGTGGGAATGAAACAAATTGGTGTAAAAGGACTTAATAAACTAAAAGGCAGTGCTGTGAATAAGCCATGAGTCACGGCAGTCAGCTGTAGGGTAGGCGTTACAGACCAGACTGACTAATGGAAAACATACAGTTTATTAACTTACCTGTCCTCATTCTCTCTTTTAGCACATCAAGTAAAATTTAAAGGTGATATTAAATTAGGAAATTAACAAACGTATTAGTGGAAACATAAACGTAATCAGCTTTATATTTATCTGTGTCTTCTCTAAAAGGATGCTGGTTTCCATGGTGATGTATTGATTGTCTGACCAAACAGAGGTTGAGATGTGTGTGGTTTTTTTTTTTTATCTTTTTGTTTTTCACACCTATCTGTCTTCCCGCTGGGTCATGTCCTGAGTCTCCTTCAGTCATTCATCGATAGCTTCTCCTCCTGCTTCGTTAAAGCCTTCTTTAATGACTTTTATTTGATTATTCATGAGTTTGTTTAGTTGATTGTTTTTTATCATGCTGTGACCTGGGGGGTGCATTTTGGGAAATAAAACCAAAGTCTGCACACAACTTTGCATAGAATACAATACTAGCATACTGTTTAATGCACAATATACTTTAAATATTATATTTAGAGTATTTATATTATTATACATACTGCTTACACACACACACACACACTTATAAATATAATCAGATTATACAAATGAAATTATATTTACATCTAAGATGGTTATTGCACTATTATGTATTATGGGGGTTTATTTGGAGTATATATATATATATATATATATATATATATATACATATACATATACACACATACAGAAATAGTGTAATAACCCTCACATATTATATATAGGCCTACTAAATTATATTTAGCATACACTGTGCAGATAGATAAATAGATGATAGCATGCACACACACACACACACAAATATATATATATATATATATATAACTTTATCATTTTAATGCTGCTTTTAATTAGATTTCCTTTGTGCTAAATATCAGTAATTAAAAATACTGTTTAAATATTAAAAAAATAACTTATAGAAGTATAAATAAATACTAATTGCTCTTAATATTTTTTCTGATTGCATTAGGACAGGAAATCAAGTGGTGTGCATTGGATTGTGGGATACAGTGCTCAGTATTAGCATGCCTTACTTTTTTTGGAAATGTAGTAGATCATTCATGAATTTTGGAAATTTGCTTACTGCAGAAATAGTACAAGCAGTATGGTAGTATGCCGTTTCAAACACAGCCTGATCCATCTTCGTTTATCTTCTTTGTGGCCAGAAACTTGCTCGCTTGTTATTTGGGGTATAGGGAAACAGTTTAGTGTTATCACAGTTAAGCTGGACTCAGCAAGACCCCTATGAATAGCTCTGTCTCGCACACACAAAAATACTCGCCCATACTTTTTAGCAGGCTGAACAGAGGGAATTGTGGGATAAGGCTCTGAACTCACAGATGATGACAGTGCAATGTCTCAGAGTAATTATGGGGTCACCCTGAAATTAACACAGAAACATGAACTCCCATTCTAAAATGATTGTTCTCACGGACAGCTTAACCTCCAGCTCCAATGGCGCTGTCAAGAACAGATCAGCTAAGAATAGATTTAGCCGCAAATCATTCCAGACTTCCCTCAGTCAGGGTATTACAGTTTGGAGTGGATTAACTAGGAATAGATTAATAAAGAATATCATTTAAAAAAAAGTTGAATTACTCCATACTAGATATTACTGTAAGCCAGAAGCTACTTTAAAACTAGCTTGCCAAGCTGCATTCTGCTCATCATAAGGAAAAGAGGATACACTACACCAGTGGTTTTCAATCCTGTTCCTCGGGAAACCACTGCTCTGCACATTTTGCATGTCTCCCTTATCTGACATACTCATTTGAGTTCATGGAGCTCTTTCTTAATGACATGAATCAGGTGTTTAAATTAGGGAGACATACAAAATGCGCAGAGCTGTGGGTCCCCAGGAAAAAGTTTGAAAACCACAGCACTACATTACAAGCTGCCAATAAGCATCAGCTAACTATCTTTTTAAATAGAACTTGTAATTTCTAACTTAATCAGAGTCATATCTTGGCACACACAATGTGAGGGGTTTTAAATAAATAAATAAAAACTATAATTGAGTTGAAAACATGATGAACTGCAGCATTTAGCTAAGTATTCTGCTATAATCAATTGACTCAAATCAATGACTTTTAATTTGTTTTAGGCTGCTTTTTATCTTTCCATGTATTGTCCAGTTTGGAAGAGGACATTTATGAGGGTTCGTTTGTTTATTGCTCCAGCTTGGCAGTAAAGTTGCATGCGCAAATGTGAAGTTAAAAAGAGTACATACACAAAAGATTAGAATTATTTAGATCATAGGATCCATTTACACTTTAAAATAGACTACAATATGTTTTTTTTTTTTTTTTTCACAAATATTAAAAATATACAGGGTTAGTTCACCTCAAAATGAAAATTCTGTCATTAATTAGTCACCCTCACGTCGTTCCAAACCTGTAAGACCTTCGTTCATCTTAAGTCCGAACCTTCATAGGTTTGGTGAAATTACTGGATTTCGCTGGATTTAGCTACTCGCCAACATTGTTGTTACAGTGTCATTTGTATGTGCATTCGGTTTGCTTGAGAATTGTGCTGGATTGTGTGTGGACATATGTTAGGATGCTTTTTCCAAACACTGAGTTATTTTTCTCATGTTGACATGACAGCTAATGTTGCACAAATAATCCCATGTGTCTTTTAGTGTGTTCTGTGCTTAGTTAACCGCCGACATACCCTGGTGGACCGGCTGAGTCTGACAGCCTGGCCAGAAGTCATGTCTACAGCGCCAGTGGCAGGATGTAAGGGTCTCGTGGTGGCCCATTTGTTCAAATGCCACCGCTCCGATGTGCCTTTTCACACTTGGCTCTGACCATTCGTCCGGCTGAACGCACCCCCGCGTCTGTCCAGAGGGCTGTTACTCCATCAAACAACCCTCCTCTCTGCTGTGACAGCAGGACAGAAGGTGCTGTGGGCACTCATTGCTGACACAAAGTTAGACAAGGCTGTGGGCACCGTGTGCACAGATGGACCTGGCCCTGCTCAGCGCCGTTCACGCCGAGATTCCCAGCACAGATGAATTAATGCCAGATATCACATTCATGTGAGAGGAACGGCTCATTATTAAAAAAAATGCTCTAGAACAATCCATATGTGTTTGAGATCGTATGTGTGGTCATTGCTGCGCTTAAGGGCTTTTAGACCCCCGCTCCGCCAGACAGGAGCCAGGCTGCGTTATTGGCTACTAATGTACAGGCCATGAGAGCTTCATGTCTTTATTAGAGACTTCATCACAGTCCTTTAGTACTCGAGCTCAAGGCTTCTCATTATTCACTTTGAATGACTGTGACGTTTACCTCAGTGTCCGAGGTGGGTGATATATTCGGGGCACAAAATAGGCACTACCAGTAGAGACGACCCTAGTAAAAAAGTAATACATTTAAAACACATTTATTTCATGCAATTTAGGGGTAATTACTGACATACATCACTTGAGACTTGATATAAAAATGAGAATTAAATCCTATGCATTCCCATGTGCTTTCAAACCCATTTCTGTAAGGGGTGGGGTTAGGTGTGGTCCATCATATAAATTACACCTATTAAAATATGTACAAATTGCCATTAGATTGGTTTAAATAGTCCACACATTGCATTTAATAAATAAACACGCATTTTAATTGGTAATAACTGTCACATATCATTTCATGACGACAGATGCAACACGGCACTGTCAATATTTTTATGCCTGGTCAAAATTAGATTTGTAGTCCAATTTAATACAGTTTAGTACTTTAAAATTACAACAGCAGGATATTTTTATTACGGATGCACGATTATCATCGGCCGATATGTTTGCGCGCTTTGTCAGTAAAGCTGCTTCTGTAATTAGCAGTAAATGCCATCATGTGCGTGATTTCACATTGAGCCGTATATACTACACACAGCACAGAGGAGCTGTGCAAATCCACACTGATAATGAACATGGTTTTGCGCAGCTCGTCACTGAAGAACAGCTGTGTGTAATATATATACGGCTGAAATATGTGATGGCGATATGCGATTGGCTCACGTTATGTGATTGGCATACAGATACAACAATGATTTGAAACTAAAGACGAGCCCCACTTATCACTAACATAGCAGCATATTAGGAATTTATTAAGGGAAAAGTAGTAGTTAAGGAAGGGATAATGTAGAGGTAGCCGGTAGTTATCGCAGAAATAAGCCCTGACAGTGTGATCAGTGTTGTATCATGCTGAAGGGGCTTATTTCGTGATAACTACTGGCTGCCTCTGCATTGCCTCTGCCTCTGCCTCTGCCTCTGGGGGCAGTTGTGGCCTAATGGATAGGGAGTTGGGCTTGTAACCCAAAGGTTGTGGGTTCAAGTCCCAGGTCCAGC
>JAUMHI010000051.1:6521514-6543059 GCA_032359435.1 Enteromius unitaeniatus
TATAACATCTACATATGAATATATAATAACGGATGTATTTTAAATTTTCCATTGTTAATTGTGGTTGTCCAGTGTTTATCACAAAATGGCGCCAAACGGTAATCTTTGTTGGCGCGGAGGGATTTTAAACATATAAGTAGTACCGGCTTTGCGTGATTACTTTGGAGCGGTTATTATTTTAAAAGAACGAACCTGCAAATGTCTCAACTGACCAATCAGAATCAAGCATTCCAGAGAACCGTGTAATAATAGGGAATAAGTGTTTCCTGTTCTAAAGTGTTAAAGCTCCAGTCTGTGAGAAATTCTGTCTGTGTGTAAAATTCCATTATCATGACAGCCCTTGTTAGTAACGTGTCAACATTTGATAAAATGTGTAGACAATCAAAGTTGACATGAGGTTTGGATTTTTGTGCATTCAATTATAAATCTGAGATTACTGTATATTCACTGCATTAACTTAGTTTGCATCCACACATTGCAGGACCATTTAAAATGAACTATTGCAGGAAAATATTGATATCGATCACACTTTATGATCCAACTACCTGCAATTAGTGGAGACAAATAGAGCCATTACCTTTTGTATTTTTTTTAGCAACATTTAAACTTGTATAGTTCTATAAATGCCTTGACTGCTAACTAATAAAATATCTTTTTAGCCATTTCATGGAAATTAACCATACCTCACAACGACACCTCCTGTTCCAATAAGCGACCCTGATTCAAACAATACTTAGTAATTCCCATTCACATGTTTAGTTTATGATGAATGTGCCTGACTGATTTGTGTCATGATCGTTAATAGAGCATTGCACTATTAAGAAATCTACATGTAGCTAAAAAAGCACTTTCCATATTCACTCCATGTCACTAATTGGCACTTGACTGTCCCCCTGCAGTTGTCAGAATCGTGCTGTTCCCTCCGGGGTATTGTTTGGTTTAGGCGGTGCCAGATCCTCGGCAGGAGATTGTAGATGATGTACAGCAGCGGCTGATGGCTCAGGGCAGGCGGTCACACCTGGAGGTGATAGTAAAGACTTTAGACTGATGGAGAAGGTTGGAGCCGTTACAGGATCATGTAGCGAAGAGGTACTAAATTGTGAAGACTGAGACAGCAGTTGTTATCCGAGGTTGTTTGTGGATGACAGAGGTCAGACCTAGTTTGGATTTTACAGCTGGTGAATGGATAATGTTTAGATAAAGGATTGAATAGATAAAAGGGTCTTTAAATGGGATTGTGTGATAATATTGTTAGGAGCACATAATAGAAATGGTTTTTGACATTTCATGAAGAAATCATGAGTGGTGCCTGGCCGAAGGTAAAGTCATCTTTTTTTGTTGCTGTTGTTGTTGAATGCTGAAGTTATGAGTTATTAGTATCTGTCGACACAGTAATTCATTTTTGTAGAGTAAAGATGTGTTTCATTCATTCATTCATTTATTTCGAATTTGTCCAGAACACCCCAAATGGCATGTTGTTGCTGGTGACTTTATTATTTAATGTATTATATTTATTTTGTTATTAATGTTGATTATTTATTCATTATATTAACTACTGTAAAATTACATTTCAAACAAGTTTATTCATCATAAAATATAGGCTAACTGAGTGTAATCATTCAACCTGAATTCATAGTTTTATTTAAAAAAAATTCATAGAACTATTTCAGAATTCTCTACTTCTATCTCCTTGACTTGGTACAATGCTAGTAATGAATTGTAAATAAATAATAATAATAAATAATAATAAAAAAGAATAAAATAGTTATTCAATTTAATTTAAATGTACTTTTTTTAGGTACTATTATAGTTTTTTTTAATTTAAATTTATTTAGTAATATGTTTTGTTATTTTTAGATTCTATATTTTGTGCGCCTGTATAATTTTCATAATTTTTTTTATTTCAATTTCATGTTTTGTTATTTCTGTAGTTCTAGTGTCCACACTATATTAACATGATAAATGTTTTGTTTTAATTTGTGGTCATTTTTTTATTTTAGTTTACATTTTTGTTTCAGTTTTACTGGAAAGCACTTTGGTCAGCCTTTTGGTCATACAAATGCACACAAAAACAAGTTTTAGTTTAAGTTAACTATAATAACCCTGACATAAACTGCACATATATATTAAATGTGCATATACTGTATTCTTCAATTTTAGATGCATCATCAAATTGAATGTCTAAATTCAAGACAAATCTCTAAAGTCATGTCTAAATATTTTAAAATGTAGTGTTAAATACTCACTGTTCCTAAGAGGGTATGATTCAACATCTTACCCTAATAGTAATAGTAGCTTTAGCAAGGACAAGTTTCATGCTGAAGTTTAATACTTGGCGAGCAGTACTAAAAGAGCATTATGATGTCATGAGAGAAGAATTATTTTGGCGAGAGATGGATGAATCTCTATATCTCATTGCCTTGGATTAGTGACTTTGCCCTTTGAGCCAGTTCTGGGTCACTTTCATATCGACTGAGCAAATGCAAAAATTCTGCTTGCAATTCAAATTATCCGTACGTGCCCTCGCAGGTTTTTATCGAACTCACCTCAAATGTTGCATTAATCTCCTGAATCTGCTGAACTAAAATGGATCTGAGCCCAAACCCGCTGCCGAACGAGTCGAGCATAAAGACCAGAGCCGAACGGGAAGTGTCCGTCAGAGTCACTTACTGTAGTGGACGGAGAATGAGCGGTGTGTTATTTCAACACAAAGTCCTCTCGATTAGGGTCTCTTTACATGCCCTTTTAGCATTGAGTGCTTTATTGGCAGGTCCAGTAGGATTGCATTTCCTCCGAACGCACTGTTTTAGTCAAGGCGAAGCAGAAGAGGGGCGTACGTTGTTTTACTCACAGACTTACTGCTGCCCCTGAGGGCCTAACCTAGCCCACACGCAGCTAATCAACAAGGGCTTCGCGTGGGCATTTTACACACAGCTAGACAATTTCAGATACGCAAACACACATTTGCAAAAAATTGTCTGTGAGTGATTTATGAACTGACCGTATCCAATTTTATCAATAAAGCTTTCCCTCAGAGAAACAGTGTTTGTGTAACTGTGTGTTCTGGATCACCGATTGCGTGCGGCCCCCACAGCACTAGGAAGTTCCCTGGTGTCCTTACTGGAAATGAAATATGTGCGTGTCCTCACCAATCGATTGAGTATTTTAGTCTTTGGTGTTTTCCTAGGATAGATTACAATCAATGAAACATCAGAACGTTTAGGTGCTAGTGTAATAATGGCTTAATTGCAGGCTTCTTATTTGCAGACTTTGGCTCTGAATATCATTTAAAGTAAACAAAAAAATCCTTAACATTGGATGACATGCAGGATTTTATTTGATTTTATTTTAAACGTGTGAGCGAAACTCTAGTATATCAATCTGAGTTTGATTTAAGAAAAACAGAATGATTATAATAAATAAATAAAGTCATAAAATGTTCTTAATTAAGATATAATTTTTTATTTATCTTACTTATTATTAAGTGTGTGTGCAAAATCAGGTAACTCTGCTTTATAACATTTTCCAAAATCCGTTTTTTATTGTTACAATTTTTTTTATAATTTTTAGTTATTATTAAACCTGATTAAAATAACCCAACTGCCGTATTCGTTTGAGATTATTATTATTTAATCATTATTATTTGAATGCGCAATGAAAAAACATGATTTTTGTGAACTGTTGAAATGTTATTAATTTTTGCAAATTAACAATATTTGCAAGTATATATATATTAAACACATGTTTAGTATCACATAGTGTCTTGATTAATATGATACTGATGCAATAAAATTATAAAATAAGAAATGTGATAATTGTAAAAGGAATAATAAAAGAATTGGATAAAAGGTTTTTTTTAACTGTTAAGTATATCAAAATGTCACCCTTCTGTCACTTTCTTACATGTCATGTCATATGCCCGTTTTGCCAATTTTTCATACCATTTAATATCTGAAGGGCACATTTTGTCCTGTCAGAGATCTTGATCACATGACTGCGAGACATTTTCACTAGCTTACTGAGCGTATATCATAACAAGGGCCTGATCTTGATGAGCTCGGAAACCTTTTACCTGGGGAGCTGAGAGAGCATGCTGTCTTTTTCTTGCTGTCTTCATACGCTCTTGATTTATTACCACACACTGGCGGTGATGTAACAGCACCTATACACAGCAGGTTATACGCGTGTTTGTGTGGCTGTGTATTTGAAGGTGGGGGGTCAACTAAAAACTGCATATTTATGAAGTTCAATTGCAGCCCCACCAGGCGAGGGTGAATCTTTGGCCTTAATTGTGTCTCATAAATATTGATAGGTTAGGATATTTTGGTGTTCCAACACACCCATATATGCACAGGCAAAAACAAGATACTGCAAAGTCCTCAAATGTACTTTTTCTGAGTTGATCTCTTCTGGTGTTTGGTAAGGGTTTCTTGTATTGTGAACTTTTTGTGTTTCACAGAAAAAATACTGGTCGTATAGGTTTGGAATGACATTTGGGTGAGTAAATTTTAATTTTTGGTTGACTAGCCCTTTAACCCAAGCTGGTCCTAAGGAAATTGGAATAAAAGTCTCTCATTTTCAGATTCTGAGTTGAGGTTTAAATTGCAGCAAATAGTGATGACTACCATTAGGAGCCTTATGAAACAGTTGGCCATACTTAACTGCTAAAACCAAAACAGCAACTTGGCGCAATCTTTATAATTATACATTTCTTTGAGTCTTTTAAGTGACTACTTACTGTGCGTTCACACCGCCACCAGTGAGAGCGTCAAAATTCGCCCTGACTGCCCTGCCAATGATGCTGTACAGAGATTTTTTGGATGCTCTGATGCTCTGACGTACATTGATTGCTTGTCTTCTATTTAAAGGGGCCACGATGCAAAGAAACTTGTAAATCTTGTGCAAACTGACCACAAAGAGGGTATAATTTAAGTTAATTTCAATATTATAGGAGACATTTACTAGTCTTGGTTTTAAATTAACATTAATTTGTCTGAAAACTACCAGAGTGTAAAGTTAGCGTAATGCAATTGGTCAAATCTGTGTTGTTTTGAGCAAATCAATTGCATTCCCATTGAAAAACAAGCGTTCTAGTAGAAAAATGTTGCCTATAAATAGTATTGTGCACGTTCTATTAAATTCACATCGTGATGGATGATCAAGTTGTTGCGATTGGGGTGCTCATAACTAATAGAACTAATAAGGTCGGAAGCAAAGTTTACTCCGTTATCTGAAATCTGCTAATCTGCTGCCATAAAGTTGACCTGATTTCAACTCTCCTTGACACTCGCTGCCTCTCGCCGCCGGCTCACATTGAAAATGAATGACTTCCGGCCACTTTGACGCTCTTGACGCTCTTACCTAAGTGTTATTTGGAGTTCTTGATGTCAGATGTCCGCGTTTATCCACAACTTTCTCGAAGTAAAGCTGAAATCAGCACGTCTCAAGTGTCTCTGATCCTAAATCTGATTGTATTAGTAGATGCTATATCGTCGTTGAAAATGTTAGTCAAGGAATATTTGGTTTTGAGCTCTGGATTTTGACAGACACAAGGTCATGAGAAGGTTTGGTGTTGCGTCAAATCCAGGGTTTCACTCATCTTCTGCAGTTGGTGATTTTTTCCACTCCAGGTGTTTTGTGTCCAGGTTTGGTGCTTTTTGGATGATTAGCTGTGCTTTGGTTGCCATGGAGATGCAGAGTACTTGAAGAACAGCATTTGCTAGATGGTTCTGTCTTCGCTCTTGACTCTTGATTTCTTTGTAGAATCTTCCAGCTCCTGCGAGAATGCTGCCCAGATGTTTCTGTTTTTCCTGCGCAAACATACATGTTTTTCTTCTGTTCGGATTGTTCTTTGCGTCTGTGCACACATTTACTTTAGCATACATTTACTTCTCTATAAAGTCTCCAGGCTTTGATCAGCAGAACGGAACAGTTTGCTCAGGGCCTGTGAGGAGACATTTACTTCATTCTCGATTTTGTCGATGTAGATCCTGGGACAACGGTTGTCACTTTAAAGCAGTTCTACAGCCCTCATGGTGTCCAAACTACACTCACAACTCCCACACACATTGGCATTCTGCTATTGAGAAGTCAGCCTACATCTTTTCAAAGTTTGACTTGTGTCTGTTGGCAGTCAAATCATTTTTTTTGGTCCTTAAACCCCATCTGACTGTCTCTTTGAAAAACTCGCAACTATCTTGTTTTTATTCCGTAGATTTTTGCAAAATTCAGAAACAACTTTGAAATGGTCACATTTTCTTCATGTTAACATGTAAGCAGACATTTAATAAGCTGGTAAGGAATTTTAGCTCAGCTTTTGTGCCAGTTGAGTTGTGCTTAAACCATTTACGGCACTGTTTAAGATGTTTAATACTCTTTTTACCATATTTAAATCCATACCACATATTTTTCTTCTAAGAATTCTACTGTCTGGTTGTACCGAAGATGCACAGTGATGAATTAGCACTGAAATTTGTGGACACAGTTATTTTTGTGCTTGACCTTATTGTATATGCATTTGCAATTGAGTTTCCCTCTCAGTTTCCCTCCCTCTTTATGGAATGAGAGTATTCAAATGAATCATGCAATGCATTTTACTATTTAATGCCCAAATAATAAAACTTGTTTTAAACTATTTTGGAACCACAGAGAAAAGAGAATGCATGGTAGAAGGGAAAGTATTTTTTCCCACATGTATTCAGAATTATTATATTTAATATGCCAGAAGAGCACATTATCAATTCGGATTCAATTCTTCTCAAATCTTGCTTGCCAAGCCATAAATAAAAGACATCTTGGAACTCTCAACTACAGTAGGAATCACGCAATACCAGCACTATCAAAATATCTAGCAAACGGTTTTTTTTTCAACATACTGTGGCTTTATTCTTTATTGCTGCCCTTGTTAAATTGCATTGGTCGATATAAATGAGATGTTGTGTCTGTGTTGTTTAATTTGCACATTGTTAGTAAACCACAAGCAAAAATTTCCCCTACCATCTGTGCTATTTTGAAATCGCTAATTGCTAATTTGTCCCTTAAAATCTTATGCTTATCTTATGCTTAATGTCTAAAATATTATGTAGCTTGTATCATATTGTAGTTTAAGATACTCTTCGTAACAGTGTTGTTATTGTTATTTGAATATAAATTGTTTAAACATATTTTTTTAATTGTTAATATACATTTTAGATGGAAAAGGTAAGCTTCTGAAACAAGTTGAATCTGAAGTAATAAAATGACTAAATCGTAAATAAAAAAAAGAAAGCCAAATCAACAATGTAATTAATAATAGGACATACTGTAAATAATGCTAAAATAACACCACTTGGTAATGGATGCCTCTAGTGTGCATCTATTTTTAAGCACAGATACATGCTGTCCACTGTAGATTAGTCATTCTGGAAGCAGTTTCCAAGACCAATTGCGTATGACATCATCGTTTTTGAATCACTGATTCCTGCTACCCTGTATGACTCCAGAATTAAGTGTCTCATTATAGGTCGATTTTAAATTGGCCTGTCTCTGTACACCCAGTCCCCGTTCATAACATCTTTTTGTGCCAAAATGGCTGTAAATGCTTCCATCGCATTCCTCATAGATCATTATGTCATGTGGTTAATTCCCGCCTGTAGATGTATGTCTTTAGCTTAGTGGGGGTGGGGGGTGATTTTGTCATAGACTGTCAGGAGCAGACCGTTATTATGCCCAAATGCCCCCATCTACTCTAGCGAGATTGAAACTAGCACGGCTAATTCAAGTGGAACGGAGGGGAGGCAGGAACCAAGAATCTAGACCAACGGCACGTCGGGGGGAACTTAAAATGAACACACTTGGTGCTGTCATCTCCTCCGAGGGAGTCAATTAAGCAGCGCTCTCAGTATTTCACACCCAACGGTACTCGAGCGTGAATGTGTGTCGTTGTGACGCACCTCTTGATGATGTGACAACACGCTGGAGAGAACGGCCCATTGTCCAGATACGCATCTGTAATTATGCGCCTTAGAGAATTCTCTAGAAAGAGGAGATATTTCAACCAAGATATTAAACAAACATTAAGAGAAAGATTATATACAGTGGAACAAATGATATTTAATTAGATTCATGTTTCACATGTTTATGGTTGATATGATTTTTAAACCTCAGGCAATACTGTAATTACCTTTTATTGTGTTCAGTAGTGTTGGTATGCATGTTTTACTGTCAGCAGTTAATGATATCTGTCTTTCTGCCTCTGTCTCTCTCTCTCTCCCTGTAGGAAACTAATGAGCAAATCGCAATAGAAGAGCATGTTGCACTAACATCAGGATGAAGTTCTTCACCGCTCAGTGCCAGCAGGACTCTTCTGTGCTCCACTGAGGATACACACACCCTCACTTTCACAAAAAAAGCCCTTTTCTTCAGCATCACCATAACGGCCTGAAGCTCCTCACCCTTGTCTGTTTCATATTCGTCACCCATCCCTGGGGCACCGCTCACCCCAGCCGAAGCATGTCACTGGTTGGCGTGGCACGATCGCGGCGGGAGACGGGCCGCTTCTGCCCGCGCCGTATATCAGAAACTTGCCTGGTGTGGCTGCTGGGCTTGGCACTTCGCCTAGCGCTGTCCTCCTGCCAACGGGCAGACCTCACCGCCGCCAAGCACCCTATGGTCACCACAGGCTATGGGAAGCTTCGGGGCGTACGCAAGGAGCTGAACAATGAGATTCTGGGTCCGGTCGAGCAGTACTTGGGCGTCCCCTATGCCACCCCGCCAGTAGGCGAGAGGCGCTTCCAGCCCCCGGAGGCACCAGGCTCCTGGCAGGAGATCCGTAACGCTACCCAGTTTGCACCAGTGTGCCCACAGAACATCCACGGGGTGCTGCCAGAGATCATGCTTCCTGTATGGTTCACCGACAACCTGGATGCTGCCGCAGCTTATGTACAGAACCAGAGTGAGGACTGTCTTTATCTCAACGTCTATGTTCCTACAGAGGACGGTAAGTTTTCCTACTCACTTTAAACACAGGAAAACATAGCACGTTCATTGGGAGCCCTGTGTTCACCTCAAGTGATTTTGTCCTTTTCCAGAGCTTACTGTAGTGGTGTGGGGTACAGAACGATTACATGACGTAAAACAGAGGATTCAAACTCATTTACAACCATTACACCTTAAAATAAGACAATTTCTTCATAACCCGTTCTCCAGATAACCTTGGGATCCTTATCTTTTTGTTCTTCTATAAAAGAAGCTAATCTGTTGCTTGTAATCGCATATAGGGTTTAAGTTAGATTACCTGCATTTACTGCATACAAAACGGTAGTTGCCAGAGATAAAGAGAGCAAGAACTCCTTCAAGTTCAAGAGATATTTAACATGCTCCAGTCAGTGATTGTTACTGAAACTGCACGGGCAACAATCTGAGCATGTGCTAAAGCCTCTGAAAAATGGGTCTCGCTGCAGTTTGTAAATGGGTTGTGCAGAGACTGCTGGGTAATGTCTCACTGTGCCAGCTCTCAAAATGGGTTGTCATAGTCATTGGAGTGTGGCAGGCAATGCGTGTTTGTTCCAGAGATGAAAGCTCTTCAGTGATGAAACCATATACACAGGAGGTCTTCTAATGCTAATAGCACTTTTGCGTTTTAGCAACTCTGTGTACTCTGAGTGTGTTAATGTGCCTGTCCATTACATTGAGTCAGTAAATCAGTCTTCCTTAATTTGTAGATATACATTCACTAAGTGCTGTAGATTACAGACGGAAGATGCATCCATTGCAGGAGTGATTCTAGAACTTCAGTCTTGCAGCAGCTCAAATGATAGAGAAATACTTTTTTTTGTGATCACAGATTTGAATCTTGCTCTAAACGTAGTAAAAAGATCTGTCATTTGCCTGAGTGACATCAGTGGCTCAACTTTAGTTTTGCAATGCTACGAGAATTGTGATAAGAAAACAAAACAACATAATTCACTCCATTTTTCTCCCCCTGCCTTGGATCTTCAGCCATTTTAGAAAGTATCACAATCAGGTGCAAACAACCGCAGATTACATACAGGCACATGCTTTGCCCCGGATGTAAAAACTCAAAACTGAAGTTGAGTGACTAATGTCACATGGACCATTTTAGCAATGTTTTTTCTACATTTCTGGATCTGAGATCATTTCAGTTGTGTTGGTCAGATGGCTCTCCAATTTCAGCAAAAATATCTTAATCTGTGTTGCAAAGATGAGCAAAGGTCTTATGGGTTTGGAACAACATGAAGGTGTGTAATTAATGACAGAATTTTTGTTTTGGGGTGAACTAACCCCCAGAATTTATTGAGGGAAAAGTCGTAGTTAATAGTTAACAAGTGCTTTGAAAATAAGATAGGTTGTCAGGTTACACTTTATTTTAGACTTTCAGCTAACTATCATTGGAGTATTAGTAGACTGTTAGGTTAGGGTTATTGTTAGGCTTAGTAGAATAGGTTTGTTGACTTTGTGTTAAGGGACCATTAAAATAAAGTGTTAACGGTAACATTTTATTTTACAGTTACACCTATTAGTTGCTTAATAGCATGCATATTACTAGAATATTAGCCAGTTATTAGCGCTAAACACATATCAATGCCTTATTTTACATGACCTTACTCTACATCCCTAACACCTGAACTTAACAACTACCTTACTTACTATTGATAAGCAGCAACTTAAAGGGTTAGTTCACACAAAAAATGTCAATTCTGTCAGTAATTACTCACCCTCTTGTTTTTTCCAAACATGTAAGACCTTAGTTCATCTTCAGAACACAAATTAAGATATGTTTTATGAGATAAGTGTGCGATCAGACCCTCTATAGAAAGCAATAGGACTGAAATGATCACAGGTCCAGAAACGTAGTAAAAAGATCTGTAATTTGCCTGAGTGACATCAGTGGCTCAACTTTAGTTTTGCAATGCTACGAGAATTGTGATAAGAAAACAAAACAACATAATTCACTCCATTTTTCTCCCCCTGCCTTGGATCTTCAGCCATTTTAGAAAGTATCACAATCAGGTGCAAACAACCGCAGATTACATACAGGCACATGCTTTGCCCCGGATGTAAAAACTCAAAACTGAAGTTGAGTGACTAATGTCACATGGACCATTTTAGCAATGTTTTTTCTACATTTCTGGATCTGAGATCATTTCAGTTGTGTTGGTCAGATGGCTCTCCAATTTCAGCAAAAATATCTTAATCTGTGTTGCAAAGATGAGCAAAGGTCTTATGGGTTTGGAACAACATGAAGGTGTGTAATTAATGACAGAATTTTTGTTTTGGGCAGAACTAACCCCCAGAATTTATTGAGGGAAAAGTCGCAGTTAATAGTTAACAAGTGTTACAAGTGGTTACCATCTTAACATATAGTCTTCTGATACTCTAATGGCAAATTTAATAATTGAAAAGTTACTTAGAGTTCTGTCAAGACAGCTATGGGACTGAGTTTGGCCTCAGATCTGCTATGCTGTGGCTAAGTAGTTGCTACTAGAGCCAATACATCCTCAGGCACGCTGCTATGAGCATGCAGGAAATACTGCTGCTGCATACTAACATACATGAAATAACCCCATTGTCATATATAATATACATAAAATCACCCTGTGGCAGATACAGGTGGAGCTGGGGAAGTTGGAGGGTTTCTGTAGTGCGCTGCAACTGAGTTTAATGACAGACCTGCTATATTTAGTATTGTATCTAAAGTGTTATAGATTGTCAAGTACTTTATATCTACTGTTAACAAGACAACATCATTTTAAAGTCAATGTTTAGTCATATTGCTGTATAGGAGAAGAAATTGCAGCATTAAACACCTCATTTGTGCCTTTTCTTTCCTATCAGCTTTCTTAGCAGTTTTCGGCTGTACAGCCACATGTAAAAATCATAAATAATAATGAATGAGATAAATAATTAGTGATTAATCTTAATCTAAGAGAATTTTCACACAGTAAACTTGGAAACATCAAAAACTCTGTGTTAGTTACTCAAGAGTTCAAAGAATCAGCTTCTGTGAACAGAAATCGATTTTTCCCTAATAAGAAATAATAATCAAATCTGGGCCACATAACAAGAGAAGTTTTTTTTCAGAACTATGAAGATGAATTGCATGTACAGACAAGGGAGTCTGTGAGTATGTGTTTTATGTGTATACGGTTGCAGTATTTTCACAGACAGCAATGCAGTGGATCTGCAGTATGCATGCAGACATATGACTGCATTGAAAGTGTGTATATTCTTTAGGTCGGGACTTTGATGCTGCCTTTGCAGTGTTAAGATGGGTCTACAGCGCTAACAAACACACACACAAAACCCTCTTGTTCACAGCAACCCAGAAAAACAGTTCCTCCACAGTAAGTGATTAATGCATCTGACAGTGTTGTGGAGGTGTACACGCTCTCCACACTCATCGCTTCCCATGTTTATGTGTGCCAAGCGCCGCTGCGCTGCTAGTGAGTCTTATCAAAAAATCGTCCAGCACACACTCACTGACAGGGATTCCTACACAGTCACTGCGCTGAGAATCATTCACAGGTTTTGGGAAGGATTTAATGGATCCGGACTTGGCGCTTGCGCTCCATTTCAGTTTAACATTTGGTGGGTGTTTAGCGTGGGACTTTTGGACATGTTGGAGGGGATGTGAGTGTAGTTTACAGCCAGAGGATTAGAAGGAACTGTAATTATCTCATCTATCTATCCTTCTTACTCGTTCACTCTCTCTTTCTCATGCATTTACTAACTTTTTGTAGAAGCATCATATATAAGATGATCCTCTAAAGCCCATATATGCTAAAACGTGTTCTACAAAAAATATTGTGATTACTATATTATAAAAAAAATAATAATAATAATTCAGCAGGATATTCACTCATTAATTTGATTTGATTTCTCTGACAATACGCACTGCATAGACGGATAATTATAAAATTCAAATGGCAAGCAACATCTCACCTCTAATCTTCTCTTGTATTAGAACATAAAAGTGATCACTCTCTCTGTGAATTTGAAATTGAACAAATTAAACAAATCAGCCACAATTAGTTTAGTCAGTTTATGTGATTAATGCTTAATTGGAAATGCTAATTCTAGGCTACGTCCAGTTGAACAGCCAATATGGTTTCATTTTTATTGTGCCGCTTGCAAGGCCGCGTTATATTGACATACCTAAATATTTCGGGAGGAATTCTCACACGGTTAATTGCATCTGCCGATAGTGCTGTTTATTTGCTCATTCTGCTTACCTTGTTTAGTGCCAGATGAGGCAAATATTTGGTTTGCCAGTCTATTTTTATCCACCTCTTCTCATTTCTGCTATTTCAGCTTCATGTATAGACTTCAGTGAGATTTGTTAAATGAATTTAAATTACTAACTCATAGTTGTTGTGTGTTTTCTTTTTTAATGATCAATGCATTGTGCATTATTTCTGCATATTGTTAATGAATTGTTTCAAAAATGTAACCAAAAGCCATGACACCGTTGCTTACTGGTTTCTTTTTAAAATGTATTTGGATACTGAATTGCATGTGGCCTTGTTTTCTTCTCTTTAAACTCCAGAGA
Organism: Enteromius unitaeniatus; assembly: GCA_032359435.1. Lineage (NCBI taxonomy): Eukaryota > Metazoa > Chordata > Actinopteri > Cypriniformes > Cyprinidae > Enteromius > Enteromius unitaeniatus. The sequence goes on from JAUMHI010000051.1 coordinate 6,535,064, forward strand.
CCGCACAGAAGCCACATTATGTGTGTTGATTCGAATACACAGCCGGCAGTGTCATGACAAAGCCAAAGTTTAAGGATTGCAATGTGGCATTTTGTTTATGCAGAACGAAAGCACAAACCTAAAAAATGTAACACTATTCTTTTTCTGCCGTACAAGCACTGGTGTTTCCTTCAGGCATGTGGCATTTGAAAAAACGTGACGTACGACTGCTTCAGGAGCAGAGGTGGGGCCGCTTCCCGGTCACGTCGGGGGAAATTTGATTTCACCCAGATGTGTTTTGTCAAGCAGATTGAAGCGTAACGCTCACTTCTCTTCATCAAGGCTGCGGTCCAAATAAAAAAATCCTTATACAATCAATAAGGTGTGCAGCTAAACAAAAATGGTAACAGTATCAATAGGCAATTGAAGCTTGGCAGTATTATATAAAAGTAGATTCGCTCAGGTTGGGAGAATGTTGTATTTGGTGAAGGTAAATAAAAAATAACCAGTTGGTTGCAGAAGAACTATGGTCTCAATAGCTTTTGATGCAAGAACAAACCTCAAACTAATGCTATTATTTCTGCCGTCCTAGCAGCCCTTGATCGGGTGGAAATTGGATCAGGATTCTTCTGCAGGGGAACGAGAGACGGAGAGAATGAAACAGAGAGGCAGCGAGGGAGAGTGTGTGTACATAAGATGCATATGCTGCTATTGTCTTCTCATTCTCCTCTAATTGGCACAACTATATAAGATTTGCTCTAATGTTTGCTTGAAAGGAGAGGTTTCTTCCACTGTGGGCCTGATGGTAAGGCTGCTGTGATAGAGATGCAGAATTATGGCCCACGCTGATCAATATTCAATCAATAATGCTGGTGATTGATGACCCCGGCGTGACACACAAGCATATACACACTGGCCATGCTCCTCATCACTATTCTAGTGCAGAGTTTTCGAACAAGCAAGCTCAGTATGTACAAAATATCTTCAAATTATATCCCGATAAATGTCAGGAAATTGGCAGAATCACATAGCAATTTCACAGGGACAGAATTTCTGATTTAATGACAAGGAATCTGTTGTATCTGGAGTTAGAGATCAGGTTTCAGTTTAAAAACAATCCAGGAAAGATGGGACAAATTGCAAATTAGATCTCTCTAAAGGTGCACTCAGTCATTTTCAATAAAATGTTGGACGCAGTCATATCAGTAGCCTAATAAAAGCTATTTTATTTTTAAAAAATCATGCAAAGCAATATTATGGTTGATAATATTTATGGTGAATTGGTGTTATTAAATCACCCACAATAACAGGTGTGGGAAAGGTTGTCATCCCTATTCCTATGATAGGAATATGACTACTAAAAAGATTTTAGTGCATTAGTATTTCAAAAAACAATTTTGTGTTGGCAAAAACATAAAGTTAATATCATCTCACATTCATATAAACATCATTACTGTAAAGATGTCTCATGCAGATGTCTTGCTTCTATTTTATTTTTTCTGTAAACCGTGATTCTTGTATAGAAATAAATAAAACTCATAGCCTTCATCATGGTGGTTATAAGAATTGGTACCCTTATATATAGGTGGGCAAAAATGTATTTAGTCAGCCACCAACTGTGCAAGTTCTCCCACTTAAAAAGATGAGAGAGGCCTGTAATTTTCATCATAGGTATACCTCAACTATAAGAGATGAAATGAGAAAAAAAATCCAGAAAATCACATTGTAGGATTTTTAATGAATTAATTGGTAAATTCCTCTGTAAAATAAGTATTTGGTCACCTACAAACAAGCAATTTCTGGCTCTCACAGACCTGTAACTCTCCTCTGCCCTCCACTCATTACCTGTATTAATGGCATCTGTTTGAACTGGGTATCAGTATAAAAAAAGTCACTCACCAATATCCACTATGGCCAAGACCAAAGAGTTTTCAAAGGACACCAGAAACTAAATTGTGGACCTGCACCAGGCTGGGAAGAATGAATCTGCAATAGGTAAGCAGCTTGGTGTGAAGAAATCAACTGTGGGAGCAATTATTAGAAAATAGAAGACATACAAGACCACTCATAATCTCCCTCGATCTGAGGCTACACGCAAGAGCTCACCAAAATGATGACAAGAACTGTGAGCAACAATCCCAGAACCACACGGGGTGACCTAGTGAATGACCTGCAGAGAGCTGGGACCAAAGTAACAAAGGCTACCATCAGTAACACACTGCGCTGCCAGGGACTCAAATCCTGCTGTGCCAGACGTGTCCCCCTGTTTAAACCAGTACATGTCCAGGCCCGTCTGAAGTTGGCTAGAGAGCATTTGGATGATCCAGAAGAGGATTGAGAGAATGTCATATGGTTAGATGAAACCAAAATTAACCTTTTTGGTAAAAACTCAACTTGTCGTGTTTGGAGGAGAAAAAATGCTGAGTTGCATCCAAAGAACACAATACCTACTGTGAAGCATGGGTCATGCTTTGGGACTGTTTCTGCAAAGGGACCAGGACGACTGATCCATGTAAATGAAAGAATAAATGGGGCCATGTATCGTGAGATTTTGAGTGATCTCAATGACCCCGTCATTGCCAACAAAGGGTATATAACAAAGAATTGAGATGAAATGTTGTTATTGACCAAATACTTATTTTCCAAATTTTTTCAAAATCCTACAATACGATTTTCTGGATTTTTCTCATTTTGTCTCGCATAGTTGAGGTATACATATGATAAAAGAATTACAAGCCTCTCTCTCAAGTGGGAGAACTTGCACAATTGGTGGCTGACTAAATACTTTTTTGCCTCACTGTATAAATGAGACATTGGGGAGTCTATGATTAGCATGCATATTAGACCAGACCAGTGTGAAAATGGTCTTTTTTAGCTTATAAAGCTAAATGGTTTATCTATGTAGTTGGTTATTGAAACCTCTTGACAAACAGTTTTGGAGATTTGGGTCTTTCTACACTGTACAGCTACTAGAGAATAGCTGCCTGGGGCTGTTATCAAGATGGCCGTTAAGAGAACTGATTTTGCCTAACAGGGACAGGGATTTTAAGAGAAACTTTTGAAACAAAGTTAATGCATAACTGAGAGCAAATCTGGAGCAGATAAAGAAAAAAAGTGAATGTTTGGATTTGAATGTTATGATAGCTGTAGATAGGCTTGATTCACCTCTGCAATGAACTATCAACTCATGCTGTTCACCAACAAACACACAACCATTTTCACAACCATGCAGCTGTTCAGAGGAGCAAAACACATGGCTAAATACCTCTGGATCCAGAACACCGTGTTCGTACAGCTTCTGAGTGTGTGTGTTCATTCAATGTGACAGGATCAAATGTGTTTGTATTTGTCTAGTCAGTGGAATGTTTTGATCCCAAGCCCAGGGCAGATCAGATATCAGTTATATTGATGTGTTTGGCCGCAGCCGTGTAGTGTGTGGTGGTTTAAGAGCTTTGACACCATCCACCTCCCCACAGTGCACAACAGCTGGCAAACCTCTACTATATACACATCTGCATCACGGCACAAACACCCAAATAAACCCAATACATATGTGCCTAAAGCCACTTTGCCACAATCATATCATGTAGGGTGACGTGCACACACACACATAGTGTAAACAGTCATTTCTTACTGGGACAAGGGTTGTAACCAATGCTGTGGATCATGACAATCCCCTGCAGGCAAATCTCCCATTATACTGTCTCCTTCTCTCTCTCTCTCACATATTTTTCTCCCCCCCACCCCCCCCCCCCCCAAGTACAGTACAGTTCAGCTGCATACGAAAATTTGTCTTGCTGTTTTCCCTATCGCATCGCTCCAAACAACTGCGGGCAATTCAATGAGAATAATTGTGGCCACTGATAGCAGTACATGTTTGCATGCAATGTTTGTTATTGTACTGCCTGAGTCGCATTGAACGAAACAAGTTGCGCAAATCAGGTAACAGCACAAATGTGCAACAAAATGCAGTTTGCGTGATACAGTTCCTACTTTTGTGGGGTTGTTTTTGAGGAGAGGATGCAGCATGTTTGCATTTTTTGGGGTGTCAAAGCTTACAGAAGCTCACATTTCACCCAAAAATGAAATGGGGAAAAAAAGGAGAAGCTTTAAAAACTTTTTTAAGCATTATAGCCTTAGTTTTTAGGCATTATGGCATTCAAAATATTAATATCTCTGCCTAAACTGGATGTTTTATTCTGTTTTATTGTGAATTTATTTGATTTCTCATAATACTCAAGAGTGATTTCCTTTTTTATGTACAGTACAGATTTACAGTATAGATGATTGTAAACACAATGATTTGTAACTAAATCAACATAAAGGCAGGACAACAAAATATGTACATATGATTAAAAATATGTACCATAAAAATCTATGGTTGAGGTCAAACGTTTAAATCCCCCTTTCAAGATCTGCAAAATCTTTATTATTTTACCAAAGTAAGAGGAATCATACAAAGATGTTTACATATAAAATAATCTTTTTTTTTTTATATGATGCTGTTCTAAAGTTTACATCCCCTTGATTTTTAATACTGTGCTGTTACCTGAATGATCCACTGCTGTGTTTTTTGTTTAGTGATAAAGTGGTTTTTCATGAGTCCCTTGTTTGTCCAGAACAGTTAAGCTGCCTGCTGTTCGTCAGAAAAAATCCTTCAGGTCTCACAAATTCTTTGGTTTTCCAGCATGTTTGTGTATTTGAACTGTTTCCAACATTAACTGTATGATTTTGAGATCCATGTTTTCACACTGATGACAACTGAGGGACTCGTATTTGAATCAAGGTAAATTTAACTTATTTTGTCTTCTATGAAACATGTAGCCTAACCATCTTCTGTAACCTCTGCAGGGCAGTACTAAATGAAAAAATAAAATATTTAGGTATAATGAGAAAAAAATTCCCTTCTGTTCAAAATCTGTTCAAAATCAGTGTTTGAACCTTCTGTAATAGTTGCATATGACTCCCTCAGTTGTCCTCAGTGTGAAAAGATCTCAAAAGGATCTCAAAATTATATAATCATTGTTGGAAAGCATTCAAATGCACAACGAATTTGTGGGACCTGAAGAATTTGTCTGAAGACAATCAGGCAGTTTTAACTGCTCAGGACAAACGAGGGACTCATGAACAACTATCACTAAATAGAAAAACACAATTTCTTTGGATCATTCAGGTAGGAACACAGTATTAAGAATCATGTAAACTTTTGAATTGGCAATTATTTATAAATTATAAACTATTATTTTCTCTTGCAGACTATATGTAAACATCTCTTATGTGAAGTTTCTTACTCAGGTCAGTACTAAATAAGCAATAACATGCATTTTGTATGATCCCACTTAATAATAATAATTAACATTTTGCAGATTCTGAAAGGGGGATATAAACTTTTGACCCCAACTGTATATATAAATATATATACACACACACATATTCACACACACTCTTGGGTCTCGGAACATTTTTTTTTTGAGTGTGTTCAGCTTTCTGCTGGCTTTCACTTTTTTTTTATTGTCAGTTTCATTTTTTTTATTATTTCACCCCTGTGGTGATCTTGCACCTTGTATATGGCCTGGATCTTTCCTTCAGTCAGTTTTATTGTGTGTGAGGCAAAAAGTCTGATAACTAATAGTAATAGTATCTCTCTTTCAACCATATGATTTGAGATATCAATCATGTCTGTAGCACACACGATGAAGGATGCATCAGTGACACAAAATGAAAAGTTCAATGCTTTATGTATATGAGCAATAGTAGTAGTGTCATTTGCCGTAGCACGTACCACTAACAACATGGCAGCCCCTCTTTTACAGTGAAAGGTCTATTAGAGCCAACAGCTCTACACAGATGCACACACATCTTTTATCTCCAGCTGTGCTCTGTGTGGGAAGGCAGCTGTGTTCTCGTCTAGCCGACTGTGTTACTCCCTGCCACAGTTCTGCCTCCGCCAAACACCAAAAATCCTCCATTTTTATTACCGGTTCGACGAGCGTTTACTGTCCATACGCTTTATTAAAAGCTATATTTCAGAGCACAGCGTGATGCAGCAGATGCAGACAGTTCACCAGAGAGAAAGAGCGAACAAGAGATAGATAGAACGCGACAGGAGAGTGAGAGAAAGAGGAAGAGAAGGATGACACTTGTTTGAGTGGGAGCAGCTGGGAGATTGCTAGCAGTAACTGAAGGTTTATGTCATGGAGATATGGACAGTCTTCTCACTTGCCCACGGGCATTGAATGGCAAAGAAACACAGCTCCGCGCACTCATACGCACACGTGTGCTCGATGACCTCATTTACAAGGAGCTCTTGGAGACGATTACGACGGTGATTTGTCCCTCTCCTGAAATTGCACTGAAAAACTGGCCATTACATCATATCACTTGAGGCTGCGCTCACCTTCTTACTGGGTGACTTTAAAAACAACATGAAATGGTATCCGCAACCCATTTCGCTCCTGTAATGTGACATTTTTGAGTGAAACAGAAGGGCTAGCGGGAATGGTGATGTAAGGTGGGGCTTGAGTGCATCCATCAGGATGCTTAAAAGTGGTATTATATTACAGCTAATATTGTTTTCCGTACTCTTTGTTTACATCCAATCATATAGAGAAAGCTTGCAGATTCAATTATTATTTGTATATATATATATATATATATATACTTATATACATACTGTATATATATATATATATATAAATTATTTTATTCAGCAAGGATGCATTAGACTCATCAAACATTAATTACAGTGGAGACACTTACATTACCAAAGATTGCCATTTTAAATAAATGCTGTCCTTTCGAACAACAAAGAGTCTTAAATAAGTTCAGTTCCCACTCAAATATTTAGCATCACAACTGTTTGACCAGTAATGACGAGAAATGTTCTTTAGGATCAAATCGGCATATTAGAATTATGTATTAATACTGTATTAATATTTCACAGTATTACTGTATTTTTCCTACACCAGACCTAAACTTAACAGCTACTTTAGTATTAATAAGCAGCAAATTAAAAGTTTATTAAAGCAAAAGTCATAGTTAATGGGTCAATGGTGAGCTGTGACGTCCAAGGCAGACTGGAGAAAATGTGTATTTATATTTTATGCATTTAAGATCCAAAAAAGAACAGGGTACAGCTAAAACATCTACAACTAAAGTGCACGTCTTGATTTTGCCAAGTACTATGTGTCCCTAGGTCAACACACTTTGTTAACCTTGGGACAACATTTTAATGCAAAAATATAGTCTTGACCATATCTCTACACCTAAACCTACCCTCACCCATGAGTAATGCCTAAAATCAGAGGAAGTGATAGATGACTGACACTTGCACTTGGCAAAATCAGGTTAGCGAATATGAAGTACTTGATTTTTATGTTGCTTAAAAAACATTTGACACAGCTAATTTTAAATGGCTATCAAAAGACTTTTCAATTAATAATGCTAATTTGTTCCCCAACCAGGAAGTTAGCACTGGATTATTGTAGACAATGTATTTGTAATATGCATGCTATTAAGCATATAGTTAATAGCAATGATACTCAATGATACCATGATACTCGCGCATCGGGATTAACCAAATTATCCACAAGAAGTGAAAAGCTAAAGTTAAGCTATAAACAAACACCTTAGTATAGGGACCAATTCTAACTAGTTGCTTACTAGCATGCCTATTATTAACATATTGACTATTTATTAGTACATATAAAGCCCATGCACAGCATGACTATATTCTACATCCCTAATCCTACCCAATACCTAAACTTAATTGCTAACTATTAATGAGCTACAAATTAGGAGTTTATTGAGGCAAAAATCTTGGTTGTCATGTTCAGCTGGAGATGCCAGTCTGCTGATGGCACTCCAGCTTCAGCAAACTGTTTTATGTCTGTTTTCACCCGTTGAACTAATTATCAATGAACTCATGTCTCCGCCCCTCATGTTTGTTGTCAAGGTGTTTCATTGTTTCTCCGCCTTTATGTCACATGTATAAATACCTCAGATATCCTTTTGTTAG
>JAUMHI010000051.1:6559151-6573364 GCA_032359435.1 Enteromius unitaeniatus
TTTTAAACTATATTTTTAATATATATATATATATATATATATATATATATATATATATATATTTCAGATAAGTGCTGTTCTTCTGAACTTTCTGTTCATCAAAAAAAAACTGAAAAAAAATCTACTCAGCTGTTTTCTAAGCAGCAAATGAGAATATTAAAATGATTTCTGAAGGATCGTGTAACTTGAATAATGATGCTACAAAAAATAGCTTTGAAATCACAGGAATAAATTACATTTTACAGTATATTCAAATAGAAAACTGATTCTAAATAGTAAAAATATTTCAAAATTATTATTATTTTGCTCTACTTTGGATCAGATAAATGCAGTCTTGGTGAGCAGAAGAGGCTTCTTTAAAAAACATTAAAAAAAAGACTGTATCACATGATAACACGACATCGGTCCCTTTTCTGCAAATTTTGCATTTTTTTCTGCCTTTTGAAATGACATCATGACAGCCTGTATGAAGAGGGCAGAGTACACCTGGAAAGCACAGAAAAGGGCACATTATGAAAACGGTAGTACGGTGTTCATTGCTAATAAAAGAAAAGGCAAAATGGCCGCAAAAAGAAAAGACAACTGTAAAAAGCTAATTAATTTATAACTTATATTGTATGAAAAAAAAGAGAAACTAAATTCTCATCCACACGTCTTTTAAATTATAACCATAAAATATTTACAAATCTTTTATATCATTAAGATAAATAATCTTATAATTAGATTTGTCTTACCCCAAATTCAAACATACCCATTTAATAAAGAATATATGAAACGCAAAATGCAGAAATATGCAAGGAAATGACTATTTTAGTAACAACATAGCACAAAAGTAAGTAAATAAATAAATCCTATTTCTAAATTTAAACCTACACAGCCATTTAACGTTGTCACGGATCCACGAATTTCTACCGGCGCTTCATCAGAGGCTTCAGCCAGGTCGCCGCCCCCCTGACCGCCATGACCACTCGAACCACCAGGAGACTTCCATGGGATACCAGAAGTGAGGCAGCCTTCGCGGAGCTCAAGCGGAGATTCACCACGGCTCCCATCCTACATCACCCTGACCCCGAGCGCCAGTTCATAGTAGAGGTGGATGCCTCCAATACGGGAGTGGGGGCCATACTATCACAGCGCCAGGGAAACCCGGAAAAGCTCTACCCGTGCGCCTTTTACTCCCGCAAACTCACACCAGCGGAACGGAATTATGACGTGGGGGACCGCAAACTATTGGCCATGAAGGCGGCCTTGGAGGAATGGCGGCACTGGCTCGAGGGGGCCCGCAAAGCTTTCATTGTCTTCACCGATCACCGCAACCTAGAATACTTACGCTCAGCCAAGAGATTGAATGCTCGTCAAGCCCGCTGGGCCCTGTTCTTCACTCGATTTCACTTTACCATTACTTACCGACCCGGTTCCAAGAACGGCAAGGCAGACTCTCTATCCAGGCAGCACGACCAACCGTTACAAACCCCCAAGTCCGAGACCATCCTCCCGTCCGCCTTGATACTGGCTCCTGTACAGTGGGACATTATGAGGGACATCCAGGATGCTCGAGCCACGGAACCGGCCCCTCCGGCATGTCCACCGGGGAAGGAATACGTCCCGGAGACGCTTAGAGAGAGGTTGCTGCACCTCGTGCATGATAACCCCAGTGCCGGCCACCCTGGAGTCACAGCCACACTGGAACTCCTTAACAACACCTTCTGGTGGGCCTCCATCACCCAGGACGTACGCCGATTCATCGAGCGATGTGGACCCTGCCAAACCACCAAAAGCTCCAGGCAACGTCCCGCCGGGTTACTCCAACCCCTGCCTATACCACATAGACCCTGGTCCCATATAGCCATGGACTTTGTCACAGACTTACCTCCTTCCAACCGCAACACAGCCATCCTCACCGTGGTGGATCGCTTCTCTAAGGCCTGCCGGCTGATTCCACTGCCCAAGTTACCCTCCGCCTGGGAAACAGCCCAAGTCATCCTCGAACAGGTGTTCCGTTTCTATGGTCTCCCGGAGGACATCGTTTCAGATCGGGGGCCCCAATTCACCTCCAGAGTGTGGCGATCGTTCTGCCAGCAACTGAACATAAATGTCAGTCTCACGTCCGGATACCACCCCGAATCCAATGGCCAGGCAGAGCGCATGAACCAAGAGCTTATTCGATTCTTGCGTACCTACTGCCACCAGAACCAAGAAGAATGGAGCCAGTTCTTGATCTGGGCGGAGTACGCCCAGAACTCCCTGCGAAAGCCTTCTACTGGACTGACTCCATTCCAGTGTGTACTGGGATTTCACGGGTTCTGTCACGGATCGCACCTCTGTGGCCCTCTCCAACGGGCAGCAGCAGGAACCATCACCAGAGTTTTAGTTCCCACCCGGACTCTTTAGACCCACGGACCCCGGCGCTTTTCGCGCCGTTACGCCCACTTCCCACAGCATAAAAGACCGGACATTTGCCACAGACAGACGCGAAGTATCGTTTTGCCTCTAAGCGTTTTTCCCCTTTGTGATTTACCCGTGTTTGATTTCTTGCTTTGTGTTCATTTGAATTAAATATGTGTGTATGTACATGTGTGTGTATATACATATACATATATGACTGTGATTTTAAGAGTAAAAAACTGCTGTGAAAATGCTACAGTAAAAACTGTTAAATGGTTAATTTACAGGAAAAACCCCCTAAACTAACATTCCCAGAATTCCCTGCATTTCATTTTCTTTCTTTGAAATAACTTGTTAAAATGTTTCTTCTTAGTTTTTTTTCATTATAACTTTATCAGTTATGTTTATTAAAGTTCTATGTTGCATGTAATGTTGTTAAATGAATGTTTATTGCATATTTTGATTTAATTAGTCTCGCCATGATAGTGTTTGTGTGAATGACACTGAGCACCTTATTCAAAAGCTGCTTGTGATGGGCTTTAGTTCGTCATGTGACTTTCTCATCAGTGTATTTCACACAGATTACAGTACTTTAATAGTTTGGTATATTAATGTTATATCAGTTAATGAAATTACGGTATTTAACTGTAAATTAACTTAAAACCATAGAAACATCAGTCTTCAGTGTCACGTGATCCTTTAGAAATCATTTGAATAAGCTGGTTTGCTCCTTGAGAAACATTTCTGAAGCATTTATTTAGTAGAATTTGGTAGAGGAGAAGTTTTTACATTAAAAACGTCTTTGCTGTCACTTTGATCAAAGTAATGCATAAATATATACATTTCTTTTAAAACAATCCTTATCGCTTTAGTGTAGGGACCAACTCTCACAATTAATTAGCTGATTATTAGAATGCCTATTATTAACATATTAATGTTTTTAGTTCTTTTAAAACATTTAATCTACCTGACCTTGTTATACATCCCTAATCCAACCCAACACCACCTTACCATTAATAAGCAGCAAATTAGGAGTTAAATAAGGCAAATGTTACAGTCAATAGTTAGTTAATAGCAAGAAAAAAACGTCATTGTACATATGACATTACTATACCTTAAATCTCCATTAGCTGTCCATTTAATTGCAACGATGCCTTGGAGATACAAGTGTGAATTGTGATTTTTCCTTCCTACGGGCTTCATGGTGTTGCCTCACGATGACACAAGAAGAAATTCCATCATGAAAAAGATTTCCCATCATCTGATTGGCTGTTAACAGCACACCTGATCCACACAGCCCTATCTGATTGGCTGAATTAGAGGTGTCACTGCTTCAACGCCAACGTCTACCAAGTAACTCTTACTGCACTGAGAGTGTGAAACAACACATAGCAAAGCCGAGAAGAAAAAAAATTCAAATCTAACAGTCTAATATTAGTCTTGTGCGAAAGAGACACTCTGTTGAATCTGGGATAATTAAACGTGTTTATATTTCCATTGGTCTCAGTATTCAAAGAGGACCCGTAAATGCGTTCATACTTGTGCATGAGAGTGCGAGCATGTTCATAGATTGTGTGTGTGTGTGTGTGTTTGTGTTTATGAAGAGTCGAGTTTGTCTTCAAGAAGAGGTGTTTGTGTGCATGCAAAGATTAAGATGAAAAAGTGTGTGCGTGAGGGTGCAGTCGCTGTAATGCGTTTGTAACCCGAGATTCAGGTGGTGATGCAGGCGGGCGTGCAAATACGTGCGTAGAATTTGTTTCCGTGGCAACAGGCATGAGTGAGTCAGTGCTGGTGAGCTTCTATTAGACAGAGAGAGAGATGAGGCAGTTTCCATAGCGACTCAGCATCACAGCTGCCTGTGTGTGTGTGTGTGTGTGTGTGTGTGTGTGTGATTTTGTGTGTCCGTGAAAGGACCTTGGTCTGTGTAACTTTTATTTTATTCTCTTTTGTGTGCCATTTCCTTTTCACATCTCCATCTCTTCCTGTCTCTCTCTCTCTCTCTCTCTCTTTCTCATCCATCTCACTCTTTCTTTTATGATTTCCCCCATCTCTCTCACCCACTCTCTTTCCTTTTTTCTTTCTTTCTCACAGACCCCCTCCTTCTCTCTCGGGGTAAACAGATGTCGTGGTAGTTATTTATGTTTCTGCATGGTCTGGTTTTCATATGAATTATCTACAGCGCTTGCACACCACAGAAGCACTGGCTAACTGGACATCTCTGAATGCCCTCGCACACTCGATCGCACACACACAACCATCTCCAAGAGCATATGTATATATGCATGAGCATGTGCAGCTCAAACACACTGCGAGAGAAAAGCGGGGAACAACCCGTACCAATAAACAGCACATATAGATGTGAATCTAAAAGAGACAGACTATACCAATCTTGAGACTTGAGATGGGGGAGTTTAGATGGGGTCGAAGGACAGAGGAGGTACCACACAAAGGTAGGGACTTTACCAATGCAGCACCTTGAGGGGGATCCAAGACGTGAGATGGTGGAATTGTTCAGTCTGACCTATCCAAGCTTTTGTAATTACAAATATACTGAGAGAGAAAGGCACACAGACTGTACTAACTGATACAGAGATGCATCAGAGCTACAGAGTTTTGGAAGAGAAATAGACAGACTGTGCCAGCAGAGTGCAGAAATGATGAGGCAATGCGAGGCAGACTGTGCCAAAACATCCCAGAGTGCAAGGAGACGATTGAGGATATGGTCAGAAATCGTGAACTAACGTACTATTTTTGCGGTATTGGCTGCTAAATTTGCTATTATGTACCATATGCAGTGGAACATGCAGCACTCACAGTACTGCATCCCAGAATGCAGTGCGCTCAATCTGACCTTCTATTTTAAGAGTGGCAAGTGAACTGGAAGCAATATCAGCCTTTTTTTTTTGCCTCCTCTTCCTTGACTCATTATTTGAAAAGACCATCAAATGGTAACACTACTAATTCCACTAATACTGTTCAACAATCTTTTTTTAGAAAAAGAGTAGGCAGTATAAAGTGTGTACAGAAGAAAAAAAAAAGAAAAAGGCAACTGGGGTATCAGTACTCTGAATACGTCTGAAATGTATTTATGTGCCTTTTAGTAGTTCAAAACATTTATTATATATATATATATATATATATATATATGTATATAAGATTTTTTAAGAAATCATTTTATTCTGAAATTATGAATTCAAAAGGATTTTGAGATTTATGAATATTTCTTATGAATAATCTTTGATGTATGGTTTGTTAGGATAGGACAATATTTCACAACTATTTAAAATCTGGAATCTTAGAGTGAAAAAAAAGCCTCAAATTTTATTACAATTGCCTTTAAAGTTGTTTAAATCAAGTCCAAAAATTATCTTTAAAAAACTTTGTGTTAGGAAATTTACAAAATACCTTTATGAAAATGATCTTCACCTAATAGCCTAATCAATAATTTTGATTCATAAAATGTCCACATTACAAAACATTTATATCTCAAACACATGTTGTTATTTTAAAACTTTTCATCATGATCATCAGATCATGTGTTCATTAATAGATTTTCACAAAAGCAGCACTACTGTTTTCAACCTGGTGTCATAAAAATATGTACCTCTGTGCACTTTTTGTGCAACACCATTTAATGTGCCTTTTAAAGTTAATGCTCTATCATGTTGGAAATATACCCTACACCAAATCCAACCCTAAACCTACCTGATAGTCTAAACAAATGCAAAAACTCAACCGTGTCATTTTAACTTCCTTTTACACATGAACAATAATTACACGAGATTTAAACCGGTGCTCCTCGGTCTACTCCAATCTCTACTCCACGAGCTACCAAACAAACTGAAAACCCATAGATATGAATCTGAATATGTGTGATGATAGCATTCTAAAACATAGTTTCCAAATATCCCATCATATTAATATCGTTTTGAAGTCATAACATAACATGATATTCTTCAAGTAAATGTGTGAAAATTACACTTTATTAATTGAAACTCCATACATTTGTGTGAAAAGGAATAAAAGGTGTCTGAGTTTTACTGCCTCTAATGTGTTCATTACTTTTGGAAACTGCAGTGATATGTACTTATTGGTACAAATTTCTTGTCTCGCTAAAAGTGCAGCAGGGTACGTTTATGCCATGAGACCAGGTAGACTGTTTCCAACATACATATACAATAATATTAGCTGTTAATAATAGGTAATGTACTAACACCGTGTCTATGGCAAGAAAAACAATACAACCTGTTCTGCTGTCATGGCACACTCGCGTCCGGGGTAGACACAGTGTAATAAGTATATGTTTATGAACAGGAGCTCTTAAGTGCATAATATCAGGCTTTCACTAAGAAGATCATTACTGTTTATTTTACAATGATGTCACAGCACTGGGATTAAATATTATATATGTTAATAAGAATTTTTATTAATTGTTATGTATTTCATGTTTCACGCAGATATTAGAGATCGTCGGAAGAAGCCTGTGATGTTGTTTATCCATGGTGGTTCATACATGGAGGGAACAGGAAACATGTTTGATGCAAGTGTTCTTGCTGCTTATGGAAATGTGATTGTGGTCACTATGAACTACAGATTGGGCGTTCTGGGTGAGTACAACATTATAGCAAGTCTTTTAATGCACCATTTGTATGTGTAATTGTCTCCTAAAAGCACTGAGGATTTTTATAATAATTATTTGTGCTGAATAATACTCAAAAATTAAACTTACTGTAGGTCATCTGTTAATCACCCCATACTTAAAGATGCTCTGCTCAGTTCGAATAGTAAAATGGACTGTAAACCATCCAAATGAAACAAGAGTCATAAAAGTATGTTGAAAGTCTACCCCTTCACCATGTCCGTCAAATCTCATTCATACATTTTAAATATGGCACGTCAAGTCATGTTGCACTAGATTTGGCATCAGTGAAGTCGAACATCACTGATTCTCAAGACAAAGCTACCACAACATGTCTTAACATGCCATTTTTGAATAAAAGCATGTGCAAATGAGATTTGAGTGTTATTGCTTCAGAAGACTTGTGAGAGAAATATTCCTTTACATTTCCTGTGCTTGTGCAGGTTTTTTTTTTGTTTTGCTTTTTTTACATTTATAATATTTATCTTTAACATAAACATTTAACTACATACAGTATACGTGACCTTGGATCACAAAGTTTAGGTTTTGCATAATAGATCATCTGAAAGCTGAACAAACAAGCTTTCCATTGATGTATGGTTTGTTATGATAATATTTAGCTGAGATTTGCAACTATTTGAAAATCTGGAATCTGAGGGTGCCTATATAGGCCTATACTGTATGTTTGTGTGTTTGCATATAAATAATAAATAAACACAGTACACATACATTTATTATGTGAACTAAAACTTTTATTTTGAACGTGATTAATTGGGATTAATTGTTTGACAGCACTAATTATTATATTTAGTTGTTTCAAGGAATAATACAGCAAATTAAAAATGACTACTGGTGTTTTGAGTTTTATAAAGCACATAATTCTTAGTTACTTCCTAAATTATTGGATTAGTTTTTCATCTATAAAGTTGACTTTCTTCAGACGAAAGATAAAAAGGTGATGATGAAAAGAAAAGGAGGAAGTTCTAGTGGCTGTTCAACTGTATAAAGCTCAGTTATTGAATTGTAAAATCTGTTTTTTGAATTATATGAAGCCATCAGAGAGATTTTAGAAGAATATTGATTTATTCTCTTCATTTGTGGAGTATTTTTGAGTCATTAGCATTTAGACGTGGTGGTCTGCTCTACTTCAACTTTAACACATTAAGTGACCTCATATGGAATAGAATTACAGTAATGTAATCAGGAAGAAGAAACAGCCGAAACTTTAGAAGTGGAGTACTGCTCTCTGTCAATTTAAAGATATTGAAAAGTGATTTTAGGATATACGAATTACAATAACCCAATCGGGAAGAAGTAAAAGCCTACATTACACTTTCAGTGGCACTAAACTGTAAAAAAGACCCAATTATGACTGTATTCCTAGCTGTTAGTAACAACATTAAAGTACACTTAAGTTTTCAGTTTGGTTTAGGTGTCATATCAAAGATTCACAAGGAATGCTTGGTTTGAGAGAACCATGTTTGGGCTTGTTTTTGTACAGAGATGGGTTTGTAGTCGAGATGCCTCCCTTTTTCCATGAACGCATAATGAATGCAGAAGGCCAGGGTGAGTTTACCTTCAAGAATAATAGATTGAATATAAATCTAAACAGACTAAGAAGGTAAATGAAACGGTTCCCTGTGGAGATGAAGTGATCTGAGAGAATCACAGTCAAAGTTGTAAGTGAAGTAGTTTTGGCCTGTGTGTGTGTGTTCTTAAGAGTGTTTATTTCATGCGCTGAGTGCCATGAAGCCATGAAAAAGAAGAAATTGAAAACACTTAAAAGTGTTTAGAATATTTGTTAGCTGTGTATTTAATTTTAAACAATATGCTACATTTTTATGTCCTTACTATTGCATGTTTAAAAGAATAGTTCACCTGACGATGAACATTTTGTTATCTTTTAATGACCATGTCTTTTCTAACCTGTATACATTTAAGTCTCATGTTTAACACACACAAAATATTTTTTTTTCTCTTCCAAAAGTTGTTACTATGGTCAGTTGGGGACCATCAACAGCAATATTCAGTATATCTTAAATATTCATATCACATTTGTGTTTGATCAAATTAAATACAAGTGTGTTTTTAACTAAAACTAATAAAACCTGTTTGTACATTTAAATAATTATTTAGTGCTGCCAAATGATTAATCGCAAGTTTTTCCCTGCATAATATATTTGTGTATATTTATTATGTATATACAAATACACACACACACACATTTAATTAAAATAGGTTATGTTTATATATTAAATATATTTATATATTGTAACATTGAGCCTTGCTTCTCAGCAAGCAGACTGGCATGAAGACAAGATTGCAAAAGAAAAGCATTTATTTACCAGAGAACAAGGAAATGCTGACGGACACGCAGAGATTTAACATACTTTAACATCCTGCAAGAAACAAGACAAAGGGCATGGTATTTGTACACGATCAGAGACATTGGAGGACACCTGGACACACACGGTTGGCAGGGAGTGAAACACTAAAGTTCCCTCCTGAATCGTCCAGACAGTGACTCAGAGACCTCCCTGGGTTGAGCAGTCACAAACGGGGCCTCCGGAGATTCTACACATGGTGCCGACGTCTCCGGAGGTGGTGCAGTCATATGCGGACCCAATGGAGTCTCTAAGCCAACCACGGGTTCTGGAAGCTCAGGCCATGGGACCTCACAGTTAGGAACAGACTCTGTTGACTCAGAACATGGTAATTCACGGGTTCAAAAGGCTCAGGCCATGATAACTCACAGTCATTAGCAGGTTCAAAAGGCTCAGGCCATGGTAACGTTAACTCATAGTCATTAACAGACTCTGTCGACTCAAAACATGGTAACTCACAGGGCTGTAATGGCGCTTTGATGTCCGCGACAGGAAATTACAGCGCATGTGGCCGTGATGGCGGATCAATTTCCGCAGAGATGTCCGCATTCAACGAGGGTGAGCCTCGTTGATCACGGCTCGTGATTCAGACGGTTGTCCTGGGGTGATTGATTGGTTGAATGAAGTCCTCCCGCTTGAGCTTGAACCGTCACGAGACTTAAGAACACCGCCGACCTCCATTTTAAGTCTCTTATGTCCAGGAGCACTACGGGACTGAACTGGTGGGCTGTGCTCCAGAATGCCGCAGAGAGGACAGAATCTCCGAGACCTGATCATTCAGCCAGTTTGTAATATTCCTCCACAAAGTCCTCGAATGACGGGGCTCGTTGGACGAGCGCACTGAGTTCAGTGGTGAATGCCATCTCTTAGTTTGTCTGGTCGAATGTTCTGTAACGTTGAGCCAATCAAAATACTAATAATACTATATATAATAAATACTAATCAAAAATACAAATTTGTAATAAAAATTCATAATTTGATACTGAAATCTCTCACACTTGTCATGACACTAGGAAGAATCCTTTAGCTAAATTTCTTTAGGAAATAGTGAGCCAATGAAAATGCATTAACATCATTGCCGTATACAATGTGTTACTTAAGTTTATAGCCCTACAAATTTTATAACTCCAGCATTTTAGTCTGTGTGACAGTTTTCATTTAGTTTCATTTAGCAAATATGTCAATAAAACAGGTTGACATGCCACAGAGTATCTATACTACACATTTTGGCAAGTGGTATTTGGCAGCAGATATTCATTTTTCTGAATTTGTTAATACAGCGAGTATGTGAAATTGCCCACACTGAACGAAAACACAAATACATGCATGCTGCATTGAAAGGATGAAAAAGGATGATTATTAGCATGGGTGAGGAATTTTGGAACATGGATGAATAAGAGTAACCTTTCAGTGTATTATCTGTCTCTCTCTCTTTCTCTCTATTCTGCTTTAAAGAGGTTTTTCTATAGCGGTGAAGAGGATTACGCGTTTGTGTCTTGCCATTCCATCCCCATTGGATGATTGGATTGGATGAAGCAACGCACACAAAAAAAATGTACAAAGGAAGTGAAAAGTGAGAGACAGAACAGTGTTCCACATCATAAAGGCAGGTTTAGCATAAAAACGGACTCTTTATCCAGCTCCCATGCGCACAGACACAAGCCAGAAATGTATGAGCTATATACATTTGCACCTTTACACAACGAAAGACAGATAAAAGGAAAAGGGACCAGAGAAAGGGGGAGAGGTGGAGAGAGAGAGACAGAACAAGTGAAAGTGTAGAGACAGAAGGGAGATATGTGAACATGCTAAAAATAACCATCAGAAGCGCCTTTTTAAATCTGCAGTGAAGCAGAGAATTCATTCAAACCGATGCTAATGCGGCACACACGCAGCTTTCTGGATTCTGACCCGCGCTTAGGTTCCTGTGTGTTTCCAAAGGCTCATACACACGTGTGGTTCTATGAAATTCCTCACACATGCTCCGAGAAGGAGGTGGCAGAAGGCCAGAGTGAGCTGCGAGTGCTAGTACACATGTGCGCCGTGTACTGCGGCAGGCTAGCTGCGTTAGCATTAGCGCTCTGCCAATGTGCAAGTTCTCTTCAGATCTGAGGCGCCCTCACCTTCCATCTCTGCCTCTGCCCAGCTGGCCCTCGGAGCTGCTGATTTGTGTACCACAGCCATCTGCTCAGACTAATTAACTAATTAACTAATTAATGAACTCTGGGGAAGAAAGAACGCGCTGTTGATGGGCCTTGCGGGTTAGCACTGTTTTCTTACCAGGGCCTAAGCGTTCCTGCATTTCCCTGTTTGCATTACCCCCTCACCTCACTTGCTTTTTCTTTCTCTGCATCTACCAGCCCTTCATCAAATCTGTCCTATTTGAAGAAACAGATTACCCTAATTAGGTTCCTAATTCTGCACCAGTCTTTATATCAGCAATTTTTACACTTTTGCCACCAGCTAATGCAGAATCCCTGAATTGTGATTCACGCGCTGCCGCGTACCTCTCGAGGATGTTTGCTTTGGGCTATTTGCGTTTTCGAAACACGCTTTTCAGTTTGTGATGTGGACGCTAATCGTATAATTATAAATGCAAAGGGAAACAATGGATGTTTGTGGTGTTGGTATATGAGAAGTGGAAGGGATGATTTTTGCAAATGTAAATGACACCTCAGATCTCAGAATGAAGAGGACACATTTTCATATTTTTATACCCGCTGCAGGTGATCGCCAACAAGAAATAGCTTAATTAACGTCACTTGTTTATTTCTATTTCAGAGTAAACCATTATAGACACAATAGAAGTGGTTCGTCAGTGCTGCTATTTGGTGGGAGTTCCCACACAATCCCACAGTAGTGGCCAATTCACATGAATTTGTACGATTTTATCTACTTACCACCCGCTGATGGTTAAAGGGTTAGCCCTTTAAGGCCCGTTCACACCAAGCACGATAACTACAAAGATCACGATGAAGACATAGTTCTAAAAATCAATCTCAGTATCAAAGAATAGCAGAGTTCACAGCAAAGAGAAACAATATTGTTGGAATATTGCCAATTTTATTTCAGCAATCTTATAAGATGATTAGAAATCACACTGTGCGATATCAGTCTAAAAAACTTGGGCAAGACATGTTTGCAGAACGTACAATGATGACACCTAGTGACCTGTAGTCTACGACGCAAGTTACTACTGAAGAATAAACATCATCAGCATCCGCCAGTGGTAAACAAACGGCCATCTTTGAACCTCTCTCACTGTATGACATAGGATCACCGATAGGAGCCATGATCATAGAAATCGCCAGGATTGTTTTGCAGTTCGTTTAGGACTGCCGAAATTGTCTTCCAGGCTTTTGGAGGAATTCGTACACATGTCATTCATTGCTGGGGGAAAAAAAGGAAACGTGAAGCTCCACTTTTAGGGGGAATTTGTACAAAAATGTAAGATTGTTAAGAATAAAAAAAGTTATTTTTTTCCTAGTGTAGTGTATTTTTGTATATAAAAATTGACAAACAGTTCGATCAGATCAGAATGGGATCCAATGGCCAGGAGATCAGGCTGGAATCTAATGGTTAATATTATAAAGAGATGAAACTCATTAAATGTATCTAATCACTAAATTCTGTTTAAGGTGCAAATGGCCTCTCATTCTTTTGCGGTGGCAGTACGTCCACTGGTAAAACAGGCACTTAGTTGTCTGTTGTCTGTTGTAAGGTGCAGCCGTGCAGAACACAGAATATTGTTTTTATGTTTGTGGGATATTGATGTAGCCTAACAGCGGGGCCCTGCGAAGCACAGCTGATTAACTATTTTACTATACTTCACCAACCAATATTCTTGTTTTCAATACAAATATTTCAGTGACAGAAACACACTCTCCTGTGAGGAATGGAAATTACAAATGGGGCAATGAGGTTTATGCTTTCTGCGGAAAGAAGGAGAGAAAAGACTCTGACTACTGCTTGAGAAGAGAAAAAATTAAGAATGAATTCTTTCACAAGCAGGAGTTTGAATTGAATTAGAATTACAGGAAGAGGATTTTGGTGAACACAGCAGTGAACTTCAGGCTCATGGGTCAGTTCTTGTTTTGTATTGTTTGGCTCCAGGACTGGTTCATTAAATCATATGAGAAATTATGTTTTTTCACAGTGGTTCATACAATGATTTCTGGTCATTTGTAATGTATGAAATATACAGTCAAATAAATTATTAAATAAAAATACAAGTAGATGAAGAAGAAGAATTTTTTTTATTATCATTCTGCCTTTCTGTAGTCTATCTATCTATCTATCTATCTATCTATCTATCTATCATCGTTCTATCATTCTATCTATCGTTCTATCGCTCTATTGTTCTGTCTATCGTTCTAGCACTCTTTCTGCATTCTATCTATCTATCTATATCTATCTATCTATCTATTTATCTATCTATCTATCTATCTATCTATCTATCGTTCTAGCACTCTTTCGACTATCTATCTATCTATCTATCTATCTATCACCGTTCTATCAATCTATTTATCGTTCTATCGTTCTAGCACTCTTACTGCATACTATCTATCTATCTATCTATCTATCATCGTTCTATCATTCTATCTATCGTTCTATTGTTCTGTCTATCGTTCTAGCACTCTTTCTGCATTCTATCTATCTATCTATCTATCTATCTATTTATCTATCTATCTATCTATCGTTCTAGCACTCTTTCGACATACTATCTATCTATCTATCTATCTATCTATCTATCTATCACCGTTCTATCAATCTATTTATCGTTCTATCGTTCTAGCACTCTTACT
>JAUMHI010000051.1:6581597-6608066 GCA_032359435.1 Enteromius unitaeniatus
AAGGGTCTGAATACTTAGGACCATGTGATATTTCAGTTTTTCTTTTTTAATAAATCTGCAAAAATGTCAACAATTTTGTAATTTACTGTCAATATGGGGTGCTGTGTGTACATTAATGAGGGAAAAATGAACTTATGAACTTGATTTTAGAAAATGGCTGCAATATATCAAAGAGTGAAAAATTTAAAGGGGTTTGAATACTTTCCGTACCCACTGTATATTTGTACAATATACTATTCTTGTTCTTAATTTGTTAAAATTTTAATGTATTTTGTGGCTGTGTAAAAGTGAGGCTGATTTTTGGAAATGCCTTACTGTGTGTGTGTGTGTGTGTGTGTGTGAGTGTGTGTGTGTGCGCGAGACCGCTATCCCAAGATCACACGTGCGTCTGCATTTGATGCCAGTTTATAATGAGTGCTATGTGATAAAAATGGAGGGATGTGAGACAAATTCATAATGAGCAGCATGTACAACGATGTGTGTGTGATGCAGAAGTGTTGGACTGCAGTTGAGCTGATTCTTAATTGATTTCATAGGGAAATGGAGCTGGGGGGTTTTGTAATAGAGTATAGTGCAAGTGTGTGTGTGTGTGTGTGTGTGACTGGGGGTGGGGGAACGTTTTAATAATTAATAACAGAATCTGCAGATGAAAACCATGGGACGCTTTTACATAACGGTGCAGCAGGGTTCTGAAAGCCAAGATGGTTTCCTCATGCTTATCCAGAGCCTTTTCAAAGACTGCTGAGCTCACTTTGTCGCTTTCATTCAAGTAATGGATCTGAGTTTCTACCTGCCCTATTTACAACACAAATTAAAAGGAGCCCCTGACTGTTGTTTCATGCTGTTATTGGTTGAAGCCAGCATGACTTTTATGCTGTGCAGACTTCCACCATTTTAGTTTAGCAACATGTTTCTCTGACCATTAAAACTAGTTTCAGAACTTTACTTTAGATGGGTAGCACCGTTTCATATATAGCAAAGGTCCAAAAGTCTGAAACGACATTAACAGTCTTGGTCCAAATTTTCATGGCACATTGTTTAATTGAATAGTTTTAAAGATTAAAGGAACCGTATGTAGAATTGACATCTTGTGGTTGAACTAGGTATTGCTGTCCAAATTCAAAATACTGGAGAGGGGTTTTTCACCCGGCCCCTCCTTTTCAGACTTGACGCACACTCAGGTTGCCATGATTGACGACACCAACAGGAACGAACGCACATGACAATGAATTAAATGAAATGTACTGTATTTTCTGCCAAGCAGGCAACCTGGATGCCAAAACACTACTGACTTCGTGGGAGATAGATGTAGGGTGGCGCTTCAGACCAAAACAAAACATGACAACATAAACAACAGTTGAGGGCTGCAACTGCGCTTTTTAAACGAGAATATCCAGGCTATATTCTATATTCTATTATTATAAATAATAATAATTTTGGTTTTGTTCTTTTCTGAAATTATGAGTCTTTGTTTTGTTTTTTTTAGTTAAGAGTCTGTTCTGACGAATGTGTTAAGAGTTTGTTCTATTAAGATTCCATTTTGTTCTGTTATCTGTTAAGATAAATGAAAATCTGTTATTTTCCTAAATGTGTCTATTCTGATCTCTTTCTAGATTATATTCTTTTCTCCTCTATTCTGAAGTGAATATTCTGTTTTAAAAATTAAGAAACCAACCTGGAAAGCCTTTATTGTTATGGAAATGAGCTCCACTGGCCTTCCTTTTGTGAAGATAAAATATATTCAGAGGCTTTATCTTGGTCATGGTCATGGGTCACCCTCTGTCCACATTGACTCACTCACATTATAGCCTGCTCTTTGACTTTTCTTAGTCACTGTCTTGTAACTGGCCCTTGTAACTGGTTTCAGGTTTGTTCCAGAGGGCCATTGCTCAGAGTGGCTCCGCCATATCCAGCTGGTCAGTGAACTACCGGCCCTTGACGTACACCAAGATCCTAGCCAAGAAGGTGGGCTGCAGCTACAGCGACACTGCAGATCTGGTGGACTGTTTGCGAAGGAAGAGCTTCAGGGAGCTGGTGGATCAGGATATCCAACCTGCTCGCTACCACATCGCATTCGGGCCGGTGGTGGATGGTGACGTGGTACCCGATGACCCTGAGATCCTTATGCAGCAGGTGTGCTTTTAGACACTGCAGGAGACCAATCATGACAGTTAATTAGCGAAAGTGAGTACAATGGGTGACATTTGTGTAATGTCCTTAGGGGGAGTTCCTGAACTACGACATCTTGTTGGGGGTGAACCAGGGTGAAGGGCTGAAATTTGTAGATGACAGTGAGGGTGAGGATGGTATTTCAGCCGCTTCCTTCGACTATACCATATCAAATTTTGTGGACAACCTCTATGGATACCCAGATGGTGAGTTCACTAATACACCCACCCTCACTTGCACAAAGGCTGATGTTTGCAAAGCCATTGCTGCCACTGAATCAGCACATTGTCAAAATAAATTATGTAATTCAATGAGATGAGTATATGCAGAGTTAAATGCAGTGATTGAAAATCACTTGTCATATTTAAATATTTAACACTGAATGTCTAGTTCTTTCATGAAACTCTAGATGGCGCAAGCTGATGGATTCCTAATGTAATTGATGATATTCACAGCGTGGCACAAGCTGATTTGTTCATGATGCGTAGACAGCCAATTAGTTTACCGGTTTGCATCCACTTTAGCAATTTGCAGCGGCCTCTCAGAATTCCCCTAAAACCCTCCACCTTCCCCAGTCCCAACTGTATAGGGTTATTGTATTTGCTATTTGTGCAGCAGCTGTATGTTTTAATTACTCACAGCCCTGTATCAATGTATGTATTAGCAGTAGAAAGCTCTTGTACTTGCTTGCAGCAGCTGCAGCAATAATCTACAACAACTGAAATAACCAACAGCAGCAGCAGCGAAGCAGATCTATTCTGCCAGACCAAATATGTTAACATTGTCATATGCATTACCATGCTAAAATCTTCTGAGAGTTGTCATGATAGAAATTATTTAGTAGGGTTTCTAATTAGGCACTGAATGGAGTTACCTATTCAATTTTTTTTTTTTTTTGCTAAAGTAGATCTGTGAAGTGTGCCCTGGGAAAACATATTACATGCACATCAAGTGTTTTATTCAGGACAGTCCCACAGATTTCTGTAGACAACACTGACATACACATCTACACGTTCTTTTAGCGGTTGTTCAAGGTAATCAGTCTAATTTTACCCCTCACCTTGGGTGTTTCTGTCTCACTGTCTACTATATTGGGTCAAGGTGCCCTGCTTTGTGTGACAACCAACTCTGTCTCTGTCTGGTCTCTCTGGCTCTTCTTAGGTAAAGACATACTGCGGGAGACTATAAAGTTCATGTACACAGACTGGGCTGACCGAGACAATGGTGACATGCGGCGTAAAACTCTACTTGCACTTTTTACTGACCACCAGTGGGTGGCGCCAGCAGTTGCTACAGCTAAACTGCATGCTGAGTTCCAGTCCCCTGTTTATTTTTATACCTTCCACCACCACTGCCAGACGGAGGCACGGCCTGAGTGGGCAGACGCAGCACATGGCGACGAGATCCCGTATGTGTTCGGTGTACCCATGGTGGGCGCCACAGATCTATTTCCCTGCAACTTTTCCAAGAACGATGTCATGCTCAGCGCTGTTGTGATGACATACTGGACCAACTTCGCTAAGACAGGGTGAGAGTTTGTTCTGTACAAATTTAACCCAGTGAGACAGAATACAAATGCAGTTCTGTCTTGATTTTCTTCTCACTTTGTTTAAAAAAATGTTTTCCAGTGATCCGAACATTCCAGTACCGCAGGATACCAAGTTCATCCATACTAAGCCCAATCGCTTCGAGGAAGTTATCTGGACCAAATTCAGCTCTAAGGACAAGCAGTACCTCCACATCGGGTTGAAGCCTCGCATCCGGGATAATTACCGTGCCAACAAAGTTGCCTTCTGGCTTGAGCTGGTTCCTCACCTCCACACCCTTCATGAGGAGATCATTAGCTCCATAACCACACGACTGCCCCCCAGCGGCCCTCATCGGACCGGCTGGAAGGGCCCGGGCCAAAGTCCTGGCACACGGACTACTCGCCATCCAACGGTCTCAACCTACCCACCCGACCCGGACCTCGAAGGTTCTGAACACCCTCCTGAACGCTTCCCATTCCCAGACGACACAAGGGACTATTCGACTGAGCTGAGCGTGACAGTAGCAGTGGGTGCGTCACTGCTCTTCCTCAACGTGCTGGCATTTGCCGCGTTGTACTATAAGCGCGACAAACGGCATGAGCTGTTGCAACGCCGCCATCGGCGCCTCTCACCTCAACGCGGGGCAGGGACAGGCGTCGGCATTGTAGGGGCTCCGCCCCATAACGACCTGGCATTGAGCCAGGAGGAGGAGCTAATGTCCTTGCAGATGAAGCAGCAGAGGGTGGAGCTCGATCATGGCACACCTCTTCCACCGCGTGGTCTACATGGCGACTTGGAACCTCTAAGACCACCCGTGTGCCCGCCGGACTACACTCTGGCTCTACGGCGGGCACCTGAGGACGTGCCACTTATGACATCTAACGCGCTTTCCATGATCCCCAGCACCATCACTGGCATGCAGCCCCTCCATGCCTTCAACACTTACCCCCCTGCGCCTGCACCAAGTGCTGGGCATAGCAACAACGCCCTGCCCCACCAGCACTCCACCACACGAGTATAGTAACCCCTCTGAGGGGACCAGGCCCCCCAAACGCATAGGAACACAGACCTCCAATACCAAGAGTGGTGCTCTACACGGATACTGTCCAACACACCACTCCTGTCCTTTTTAAGTCCACTCCCAGCACACTCTCTTTCTCTCTCGCACTTTCTTATTTTACTCTTCCTGCTCCTCTCGTTCTTGGAAAAGATTTTGGGTGGAGAAAAAAGGTTGGCCATTTTCCCTACTCAATACAGCAGCTATCCCCTACCATTTAATTTTTTCTCCCGTTTTTTCCCTCTCAAGTTTCATGCCACCTTTCCCTTATTTTTTGTTTCTTCTCCCCGAGTCTTTTGCTCTGCTGTAGCCGTTTCTAGTCCCCAAAAAAGAACAGTTTTTCCTACTTCGGACTGTTTTATAAATCAAGAAAACATACGTGTAAAATATGTATTATTGATAACCTTATAAGGCTATGAATGAAAAAAAAGATTCTACTATCTAATTTTTACCAGCATTCTTGTGCCAAGTACTGTGATCATCGTCCAATCAGACGCAGTCTAGTGGATGGACGTGGAGAGAATCACCTGAACTGGATTTATTCAAGGAATTTGCAGAATTGAGAAAAAAAAAGTGCCAAATTTGTTTTTCTTTTCTTTGGTCTCTCTAATTTTTTTATGTTTACTTTTTTGCTTTTTGTTTTGCAGTGTCACTGTTATTTGCCTATGAAGAGAAATGAACAACACTACAAATACCTATATAAAAAGATATAGATTAATTAAATTTATATCTTGATTGCGCTTTGGGAAATTTGCATGATTTCTTTTTTAAGAGGAAAATGGACATTCGAGATTCAAGACTCTTCTTTCTTTGTCTTTTTATTGTCTTTTTCTGCAACAGTCTTCTCTCTTTTGCTCTCTTCTCTGTCTTTCCTCTCTTCTCTTTTTTTTTTACATCAGCTGAATTTTGTGCACTTCATTTGAAGAGATTCTTTTCCCTCTGTAGATACATGGTCATATCCAGAAATGAAACTGATTCTTGACGATAATAAAGAGGATAAATAGTTCCCTTCTTTTTTTTCATTTATAATTATGGAAGCTGTGCGACAAAGCTCATCTCCCGGAGAAGGACTGATCAGATCCACGATCACCTCCTCTCCTTTTTTTTATCCCTTTTATCTCTCTCTTCACTCGTATAGTCCTCTGTAGTAACTCGCGCATTACGCCACATTGAGTTAAGGAACGTTCACTGTGCCGCTCTCTCTCTCCGTAAAGACTCGGACTCTGCTGAGTTGGACGTCCAGAGCGACGGGATCAACACCTGCGCCCGTTCCCGCACAGCTGGAGTCTCTCCGTCTCTCTTTTATCCAGAGCCCAAGAGATCTCATGACGTGTCCAGAACATTCTTCCCCCTCACTGACACTGACCTTTGAGTGATTATCTCAGTTTGAGCTCACTTGTCATCAGGCGGACATCTTGTTATATGCCCTGTCACAAGTCCCTGTAAGACCTTCCGATTCAGCCTCTCACCTCTCAACGTGTTTTTTCTGAAATCTCTCTTTCAGGGTGCCAGGAACGAATGATCTGGCCGAGAAGAAGCAGGAGACGGGGTGCTTTGCGTTCATATGTAAGTGGGAGCAGGACAGATGTGGCCCTAAATGAGCTCTGGATACTGACTCTGGAAGCTTTGTGTATCAGGTTTGAGCTGCAGTGGCAGTCAGAAACTAAACGCAGCCTGAAGAGGCGTACTGCGCTACAGTGGACGAGGTGTCACCTCTCACGCCACTTAAATATACATTCACAATCCATACTGCAAGCAACTGTGCATAGCGCTCTCATCTCCGTTCATTTTTTGTTCTCGTTGTCTTGTTTTTGGAGTTTCTTGTTGGTGGGTGGATGGAAAACACACAAGACCACCTTCTGTCATGCCATGACGAAAAACACAAGATGCAAACTGTACATTTTTATAAGTGTAAGAGATGACATGGTCTTTGTAAATATTTTGTTTATTGTTGGGTCCATGGCCAATCGTATCCACTGTAAAAACAGGTGCAAGCTCGTTCAGCCAATCACATCCCTCCACCCACAATTCTGAAGACCCTTATTAGATTTTCATTTGGAGGTTTACAGATACTAAAGCTTCTTTTTCAACAAAAGACATTAAATCGTAATGAATGTTGAGGGAAGCGGAAACGAAGCGAATTCCACATTAGAGAATATATTGAGTCAAGAATGAGCGCACTTGATGAGAGTAATTGCATTTGGAATTCAAATTTGCTGCAAGACCCGACAATGCGGTGGACAATAGAGTCGCTGGCTGCATCTGATTCTGTTTCGTTTGAAAAACGAAGGGTGGAACCGATCAGGGCCTAATCAGAATATTTTGTTGGAGAGCGTTAAATGAGAAAGTTTATGTGGAGAAGCTTGCACGAGGCCGTAGGATGTAAATCGCTTGAGTCAGCCCAGTTTTTTTTTTCTGAGAGGCCTGGTGTTTGAGTCATTCTCCTGGGTGTTCTTCATTACGCTTCAGTGGACTAAATGACACTGGGGCGTTTGTTTTCTCTTACCTGGTTGTAAGTTCTTAGAAATTTAATGTTACCCAAACCATTGGAGATTTGTTGGGAGTGGGGTGGGATTCCACAGAGTTCTGGCTTATCTCTTTGTTGTGAATTTGAGCTGCATATATTTCAAAGTAGAGAATTTAAACAGTTCATATTTTTCTACAAAATAAAGGGAGAGAGATGATTCTACTGGCAACTGGCAGACATATAAAGCACACTCTCACCAGACATACATGGTGATACTTTTTGTCTGGGTTGCCTATGTATTATAGAGGATTTACTGAAAAAAAAAATATGAAGAAAAAAAAATACTGAGAAACACAACTGTTGAGTATTAATGCTTGGTCGCCAAAAAAAGACTTGCACCTGTTGAGTTTCATTATGTTGAATTTCAGCAACGTAAAAAAGCCTTGAGATGAGGGGACTGTATGACCGCAACGGGTCTAAAGATTGAAATTCATATTTCTATTTCCTATACAGGCTACTACACACTGTATGTTGTGTATCTGAACTGGACAACATTAAAAAAAGGTTATTAAACATACTGACAGACATGTCTCCTTATTTGCATGTTTTGTGCTAAACCGTCTACTTTTTATATGTATACTTATGGTTTCATTTAAACTTCCTGTTTTGTCCTCTAGATGGAAGCATACTTCACTCAGCCTAACTGCAAACTCTGCTGAACCCTCAAAAAAGACCTTTGGTCCTGGCGTTAAACATTGCCTACTTAAAAGTGAACAAATAGCAGCACAATTCATGAATTTGTAGAAAACTGCACATACAAATATAATTAAATAAAAGTGTCTCAGATGTACTGTAGTCCAGGTGGCTGGATGCCGCCAGACCGGCTGTTCGCCACACTGATATAACCCTTTGAGTCCACTTGTGGGTATAAAATGTTCCTCTGCAGGATCTTGTGCCATGTTCGCCTTGAATAAGTCAAGGTGTCACTGCTGTTTTGCTTCTCCCTCTACATGATGCATACTTTAGAAACATGACTGCGGGCTTTCGAATGCAGAAGACTATTTGAAGAGCGACACCTGGAGCGCATAAGCTCTTTAAGATTTAAACTTGTCACAATCAAGTGTTCTTGTCCGGGTTTGTTGTGTATTTGTGACTGCTGTAAACAGTTCCCAAGCTCGTCTAAGCTCGTATCAGCTGTTTTGCCGTTGGCAGGCTGGTGCAGCTGAAAGCAGGAGTCTGACTTTCCCTCGCAGGAAACTGCTCTGCACCTGCAGAAGTTCTGGGAGAGAGGAGACCTCCTGCGTCTGTGTGCTGGCAGGAGCTGAATCATCTGGAAGAACTGTGGACCTGGCCTGCTGTGGAAACAGAATGGACTCATTAGGGAACATTTATCATCCCAAAAACTATTGCAGCTCTCAGGTCTGATTGGATTGCCTCATAAAATAATCACAACATGCGAAACAAACCAAGACTATTTTCTACTGTTAAAATCCATTACTTTGGTAACTAAGCTTGTTTCTTCTCCTAATTGAAGTGTATTGTGTATTGTACTCTAGCACTATATTTTAAAGGGATACTCCACCACAAAACTAAAATTTTGTCATTAATCACTTACTCCCATGTCGTTCCAAACCCCTTAAAGCTTAGTTTGTTTTTCGGAACAAAATTGTAGGTATTTTGGATGAAAACCAGGAGGATTGTGACAATCCCATTGACTGCCAAGTACAAAACACTGTTAAGGTACAAAGAAATACTGTTAAAATAGTCCATCTGTCATCTGTGGTTCAACCATAATGTTACGAAGCGACAGATATTTTTTGTGTAGAAAGAAAACAAAAATAACGACTTTATTTAACAAATCGGAGAGTTGGTGCGTGCAAATAGCGTATGCTTTTGCGACACAAGGGAATGTTTTCTGTGTATTTACGCTTTGATTTGAGCAAAAACAGAGCATCTGTTCGTCACAGCTGACACAGAACAGTGTACAGCATAGCTACGGTGATGCTACAGTGATGAATTTGTTGAATAAAGTCGTTATTTTATATTCTTTCCCTACAAAAAGTATTTGCGTCTCTTCATGACATTACGGTTAAACCACTGATGGCAGATAGACAGTAGGTCTTTCATCCTTTTCTGGACCTTGACAGTGTAATTTACCTGGCAGTCACAAGCCTCCCAGCTTTCATCCAAAATACCTTAAATTGTGTTCTGAAGACCAACAAAGCTTTTACTCTTTTGGAACGACATGGGGGTAATTTATTACTGACAAAAGTAGCCCTTTAAGCAAAAATCATATTTAAGCACAGTGGGAATGGTTCAACTGAAATGTATTGGTGTAGCCATCAGTTCATTCTTATAGTTACAGAAAGCAATGAAGCATACATTGACATTCTGGTTCACTTTTTGAGGGAAAAACCCATTTAGACTGAACTTATTTTAATTGCAATATAGTCTGCAGTATTTATACACATGCTGTATTAAGGTATGTATATATGTATGCAGCTCCACAGTCCAGCATGGCATGAAAATTCACCTCACAGTCAGTGAACTATCAAGCTTGGGGGGGGGGGGAACACACTTCCCAGAATCATGCCGCCAGCGTGACTGTGGCCAAAAAATAGAAAGAGAAGTAAAGGGTAAACCGAGTCTGCTGCACGTTTGCACAATTTCCTAGAATGCCTAATTATCAAAAAGGGTGCATGTGGATGTCAGAATAGTCAATACTGTCAGAATAGACCTTGCTCTGACA
This sequence comes from Enteromius unitaeniatus, assembly GCA_032359435.1. Lineage (NCBI taxonomy): Eukaryota > Metazoa > Chordata > Actinopteri > Cypriniformes > Cyprinidae > Enteromius > Enteromius unitaeniatus. Next base: position 6,591,569 of record JAUMHI010000051.1, read on the forward strand.
GACATATGTGCTCAGTCACAACACATCAGCGGTTACTACACCTGTAAATCTAGACTGTGCAGGATCTGGCCGAGGGTGTGAATGTTACTGATGTTGTTATCCAGTGCATTGGCAAGAGGAGAGTTGCTCACTGTTTTTATTGCATTACTCAGGGCCTGATCGAGCAGAGACAGACCAGCCTGGACCACCACAGCCTGTCCATGAACCTAGAAAAACAGATTTAGACTTGGAATGTGTAGAAATACTTTAAGTTAAACACACCGGCTGTAATCATCTATAAAATACACCAGCACTTGAAATCACGTTTCACTGATATGAAGATAACATGAGAAATTCATTAAAAATAGATTTGTATGATGAATAAAATCATCTTTGCTAGTAAATATAAAGATGCATGCATGATATATACTTATGTTTTCAAATTATGCTGTATTACCGTTTTGCATAATACTGGTTTTAGGTATTTAATGTATTTATACATAATGTTTTGTAATGTTAAACACATTACATCATGACTCACATCTATATGTTCCCAAACAGCAAAGTCAACACTAGTCAGGGGAGCAAAATAGGATTTCATCTCTCCACAGCCTCCTCTGCAACCACGCTGAGAGAAAAATAAATGGATGAGGTGATGTTTCTGAAAATAACCTGACATTCTGTGTGAAGCACATAGAGACCTCACCATGATGACCTCAGAATCTCGAGCTTCTCGTACAAAGTGGTCCAGAACCCTCAGGTCACAGATAGGTCGGAGAGGGGAGACCTGGTTTCCACCCAGCCACGCAAACACTACCAAAACTGACACCAAACCTTAACAGACAAACAAACAGTTATTACAAATACTCACTTTATGCTCCTATTTAAAAAAAATAAATAAATTATTTGTCTTTATATAAATAATAATTAGTAGTCATAGTAGTTATATGTGAATAGGGAAAGTCAACACTCCTTTTTTGAATAATTTTCACTGTGCCTAAACTTCAATTTACACATTTTTTTAAATTCCATTCACACCAGCAAGATACATAACGCCAATAAAGCTTATTTTAAATTGAATTTTAAAGTGATGACAGCGGTGGGATTCAAACCCACACCTCCAGAGAGACTGGAGCCTAAATCCAGCGCCTTAAACACGCTACCCCATAGAGCAAGCTACACCACTACTAAAGTGGGCTAAATACCAACCTTTACAGGTTTTTTAGGAAACCCTATTGTAATTGTTAGGATTTTTGCTGAAACTTGGACAGATGGTAGTAGTCATCCTCTCTACTCAGGCCCAAAGAACCGCCCAATTGGCCTAACGGTGGCGCTACAGCACAAAAACCAAAAATGTATGCCATTTTTGGCTGTAGCTCATAAACCGTTTGTTGTAGACTCAAATATTTTACATTGTTGCAATCCTTGCATTAACACGAACAAAAGTGTACAGGCGAGATTTTTTCTCAAACTAGTCCTAGGTTTTTCACTCGATCGGAACCAAACCACTGCAGAAATTATCTTTGAACATAGAATATCAATAATTATCAAAAAAAGTAGACATTTTGATTTTGGCACAAAACAGTAGGCCAGTTAGCGTCTATGGTAACGTTAACCAAATGTTATTCGGACTATAACTCTGGAACTGAATGAGGTATCTTCACCAAACTCTGTAAACGTGTATCAGCTCAAACTTTAGTCAAAAAAAAAAAAAGCTCTGCCACTTGGTAGCGCTATGATGCAGAAAAAACATATTTTCAGCTGCAACTAGGCAACCATTGGTCCGATCGGCTTAAAAATTGGTATGCAGCAACTTGGTCCAAACTGGAGGGCGCTATATGAGGGCATTGGCGTATCTCAAAAAACACGGTTGCCATCGGCCAATAAAATTTGAGCACTTATTAGACAATGTTAACGGGGGTCGAAAGGTTTGTAAGAATTTTGAAAGAAATCGGCCACTAGTTGGCGTTAACAAGTTTTGCTCTGTAATCACGTGGTGCTTCACACACCCACACAATATGCATATCGTTTGATAGACCTCCTCATAATGAGCAACTTTGCCTCAAGCACCATTGCTGTCAATCAAATGTTAAAAACCTAATTTTGCAAACTAGTCCCTGGTTTTTTGCTCAATCTGCAGTAATAATCTATGGACTCTCTAGATCAATACTTATCCAAAAAATTATATTTTGTCCTTTGGTTAGCTGTAATTGGCTCATTTAGAAAAGGGGAGTGGTTAAGTAAACAAATAAGCCTATAAAACGTAAAAAAACAACTTGGTGAAAATATGTATCACATGACTCTTAACAATTATGCAAAGTTTCATGGAGATCAGACCATAGGTGGGCTATAACAGCTAAAAATGTCTCAAAAACTCAGTTTTTCTATACAAAGTAATCACACAAACATTAAATCTTTATATCATATGATAGATCTCCTCATTCTGAACAACTTTGCATCTGTGAGTAACGCCGTCCATCAAATCGTTCATGAAATATTCTCAGTTATGTTAAATACCTACTAGTCTCAAACTAGTCTCAGGTTTTTGGCCCAATCTTGATCAAATAATACAGAACCATTCTCTGGACTCTCTAGATTAATAATTATCAAAAATGTTGACTTTTGTCTTTAGGTTAGCTGTAACAGGGTCATTGAAAAAGAGGCGTGGCCACATATACTCAAAATACTCAAAAAATATACTATAAAATCTAAACAAAAACAAAACTTTATTAAACTTGGTTAAAACATGTGACAGATGAGTCTTAGCATGCATGCAATGTTTCATAGAGCTCAGACTATAGCTAGCACCAAAGGCCTCAAAAACACAATGTTTCCAGAGTAAATGATCTTAAATCCCTCATATTCACTTTTAGACTATAGCTTCATAATAACATCATAGATCTAATCGTTCTGAACAACTTTGCCTCTGGGATTGGGTTTTGACAAAAAAACACTATAATAGTTATATCACTTAAACACAGTGTTGTGTAATAAGTTGCAACTAATAATCACTAGATGGCAGCAGAAGACCACTGCTGTTCATGTTTTCTGATGGAGCCATTAAGCTCTATTACAACATTTTCAATCACATTTTTAATTAAAGTTTACCATTTTACACTTTTTTTTGCGCAGATTTTCCAGATAATCATTACAGTGAAACCTGAAAATAACATATAAACCCTTTAAAGAGAATACTTGCAATAACTATTACCTATCATTTATTTCAAATATCTAAAATTGCAACATAATGTGTGTGAATGTATGTCCGTGTTCTGTTTCTGTGTGTGTGTTTATAAGCATTCCTACTGAGTATTAACTATTTCCTTTCTGTGTCTCTGTGTGTTTGTATTAATATATTAGTTTAACCATTTCACGTGTCTGTGTGCGTTTGTGTGTCTATGAGCCTATTGTGCATTTTTGACGTGCTTCAGTATCAGTCGTACATTCAGGTTGCTTTCTACAACCTCAAAGGCCTAAACAATGCTCGAACCCCGGTAACTGCTGCTTGAAGCTGTATTTTGTTTTTTCACAGTTCAAATACTGTGGTCAAATACTACATTTCCCAGAGTTTCATTGGTGTTTCATATTAGCCTTAGACCACAACCTTCACCTCTGACACATCTTGGCTTCTTTATCTCCAGGATAAGCATCTTCATGTCATCTGATTCATCATTCTATGTCACTGACACTGTTCATACTGGGATCGCCGCTACAAATAGCATGACGCAGCTCCTCTTCAGTAATATAGCTGCTTGGGAAAGCCACGGCAGCTTTAAGGGCCTTTGATTCATCCAAATGACTCAGTTTCTTAGAATCAGTATAGGCCATTAAAAATATTCATCCACTGATGCGTTTAGCGACACTTCCTGCACGCTGGATATACTGTTGCCAAGTCCTTGGTTTTCCCACGGTATTGGGCTAATAGCAGTCTTCCGCAGGATGTTTTTTCACGTCTGCGGGTTGAAGCAACCCCATTAACGTAATATTTATCCCTTGGAATTTTTTATTCACCCAAATGGGCGGATGAAAACCTGTTGTGAAAACCTGGCAACCATACTTGGATTGTCAGGGGGATAGCAAGTGAATTAGCATATTTTGGGTATTATTAGTGAGTCATTCAATTGTTCCCTCAACCGATTCTTTAAACCTACACGAAAGTCTTCGCTCTTCCTCAATTTTCCACTTTTGAGTATGACTTCTTGAGTTGAATCTTTTCAGATTTGTATTTTTTATTTTTTTTATTTTTAATCATAGGCTAGATATGAGATTAATATTTATTCAGTTCATCTGGTTCATCTAGTTTACAAATTCCTTCATTTCAATCATGGGATCAGTGAGGCTATTCTCTGCAACCAATGAAATGCCTTCACAGTAGAATCCTCATGCATTTCAGAACATTTAAGAATTCATTCATAAATGAGATACTGCCCTCACACCAGACTTTCTATCACTCAGAATATATAACACAAAATAAGAAAGCTCATGGGGTCTTCTGCACAGAAAGTTCTCGTAAGTTCGTGAATGGAGTCATGCACAACATCATATTTATATCACGTGTGAATAATGCGTTACATGCGCAAGTAAAATATTGGAATCATGGCTTGAACATTTATTTATTTAGGCTACTTATTGAAATGTGATAAATTTGTGAAATAAAACATAAAATGCATGACAATGATATAAGCTTATTCTTAACTACAACACCGTAAAAATAGATGCAGAGAGAACAGTTTGACCGACATGGCACGCATACAAACACACGTGAGTATCACTACATCAGCATTTTTTCATTAAGATTTTTAAAAAAGCTTCTCTTACCTGAAAACGTTTGCATTCGCAAGGTGCATTTTTACTGTGCATAATGTTTCTAAATCCTTGCGGTTTTTATTCCTTTTTGCACCCCACATTTACTGCAGACTGCGCAGATCTAGGCTCAACGCATGCACCGTATGACTCTTGCGTGACCCTGTTCCTCGTGCGTCCTTGGTAGTATTCCAGCGCGCGCTGTTTTATCTGAGCTGTGTTGTTTGGCATGCACTGTGTTGCCCAATATACATTCAGCTTTTCTGTGTGCAATCCTGTGACGACAGTGATCTCGCGTTTCAGGGCAAACTTGTTAAACCTTCCTAGAGGCACTTGCATTTGACGGCTGTAAATAAATAAAATGCTAAGCAAAGTGTATAAAGCAAAAGCCTTGTTAAAACAATCTACAGTCAATATTAAAACCATCAAGCCTTTCCCCTCCAATGTGTGCAGTTAAAACTATTATTATGCACGATTTAATCAAGAATGTTTCTGCTAACGGAAAGAATTTACAAGATTTCTATTTATTTATTTATTTGTTTGTTTGTTTGTTTTTGACAGCACTACCATCTAGTGTTCAAATAATAAATTACAGTCAGCCGTGCAGCTTTTTGGTCACAGCTGTAGAAGTAGGTTACTCTACTCAAGCATGGATTATGGGCCGGGCCCCGGGCTCCTTTTTGGCAATGTTACTTTCTAAACACCTATAGCGTCTTTAATGTTGTATTTTTGGAACCTGTGGTCATTTTAGACTAGGTAAGTCTCTGACTTGGGTATTTGATAGTTAGAAGACTGATTTGTCAGTCTAGCTAGCTGATCTGGCATCAGGGGACTTGTTTACATTGGGCCTACAATCTACAAAGTCTTCCAGAAGAGGAAAAACGGTGGCTGAGAGGAACTTAAGATAACACATGCACCAAATACAGAACCAAACACTCCAAATACGGAAACGCGCTGCAAACAGCACGGACCACAACGGAAATGTTTCAGCGGGACCTCAAAAAGTGACGAACCCCATTGGGACCTGATTATTTGTTCAGTGGCTTTTGGTCAGAGCAGAGGTGTTGTCGCTGAACTAAAAGGTGAGGTTTTTTGTTTATTTTAACAACCTGATCATACGGTCTTTTGGATATTATCTGACACTTAACTGTGAAACATTATTTGAATGCGATGTTAGCTAGAGCTACACTTTTTGAGGTCCCCCTGAAACATTTCTATTGTGGGCTGTGCTATTTGCAGCGCATTTCTGTGTTTGGTTGCGTTGCGAGAATTTGCAGCGCCTGTATTGTCAAACTGATGAAGATGTTTTCTTAATGTGTTGTCATTTTTTCTGTTTGCATGTGTTTTCTTAAGTTGCAGCGCGTTGAGCTCTCTCCGCCACTGTGAAAAAAACCCATAGTACCTCCATCCTGAACAGAATGTAGGGGCAAAGAAAGAAAGAAGTATATTTATTTAACCATTGCTAAACACTATGTTTAGACGCAACATTTCAACCAATTTTCAGGAAGAAAAACAAGGAAGAAGCAGAATATGAGTTAGAGAGAGAGGGTTAAGGATTATACAGCCTTATTCGCTTCATTGCATTTGCATATCCTTCCTCATTTGTGTTTCTCTGAGATTAGATTATGCCCTTAAAAAATGAAAGGAATGTCCCACAAGTTTGCTAATCTTCTTCATGGTATTAACTTGCATTGGTCAGTCAATGTAAACTTGTCCTGTGTGACCTTTATATGCATTTTAACTTGTGTTGCTTTAATGGGAAAATGTAGTTCATAGATTGTTATTTAGGTGGAATATATCACTAGGATGTGGCAAATGTTTTAGTTTGACCTATTTATTTGTTTAAATTGTTTTCCTTTTTGTGTGTTTCAAGACTCTCTGCACAGGCTAATACTTTTTCAAATTAATCTGTTCTTCACATTTTTACTATGCCAATTATTTTTCTTCCAATTTTACACGTTTATAGAATTAACTAATTGTAAAAATCTCAAATCTGATTCTTACCGGAAATCATGCTTGGCATTAATGATTGAATTGTCATGTAGCAACCTATATGTGGTTGTAATAACGAAACTAAAGCAGAATTGTTCTTAGGTTTTTATTAATGTGTTTCAGTGGTGTTTATTAGGTTGAAACAACTTGACATGTTGTTTTGATACACATCTTTACCACAACCCAAAATTCTAATGATATCAGTGAATTATTTAACATGTAAATTGAGACAGTTTGTCTCAATTAAACTATGTTTACATTATGATTAATATTAAGGTGAAAGCAATAAAATAATTATAGATAGTGGACAGTGGGGGAAAATTGTGCTTAAACAATCACTATTATAAATATACTCAAAATATGAATTAAATAATATTTTATAGGCCTATTAAAAAATTTGGAACCAGTAAGATTTTTTTAATATATTTTTTCATATATATTTTCATTTCATAAAATAACATTAATTAATTCATTAATTAAGAAATCAATTCTTTAAATCTTACTGACCCCAAAATGTTTAAACAGTTGCATAACATTGAAAAACACTAAATTTAACATTCTGCAGATCTTTAAACTTGTTTTTTAAGAATTGTACAGAAATATACAGAGAAGCTATAGGAAAGAACAAAACAAGAAAAAAATCAACCACAACCAAAGCTGAAAGTAAGTCAGATCATTTGGAGAAATGAAGGTATGGAGGAAGAGGTGAAGGTGAGTTGCAGTTATCATAGAACAGCTGGAAATTCTTGTCTACGGCCATTTTGTTTGTCAGGTAGTTCTCCAGATCTTGCACAGTGAGCTCTTGGACTCTGTTCCCCTCCTTTGCATTCTTGGCAAGGGCTGCTTGGGTCGGAAAACGAATGCGTATATTGTGTGGTGCGTTCCGGTCGTAATCGGTGCAGCAGTAGGCAGACCACACGTCTTCAGGTATGCCAACCCGGTCCTGGTTGTTGCGCCGGATCATGTTTCCATGAGTGGTAACCCCAGTTACAATATAAGCAGTACCCCGACAGAAGTTGTTGAGGCGCATGCGGATGCGTTCTTCATATTCGCGCCAAGGTCCGATGTTAAACTCACGAATTTCTGGCACAACGTTAGTAAGCGTGTAAGTAGCTGCTCGGTCCTGTGGGTCTGACTGGTGCTGGTCTGGATTCAGATGGCCTCTCTCGTACAGAACCACATCAGAGTAGTCATCTAGAACCGCCTGGCTGTCCTCAAACTTCATGTGTAAGTATCCAGTGGGGAACGGCATCATGTTCCCGTTCCCATCAACCTCAGCAAGCTAAGAAGAAGGTCAACACATCGTAACAAAGGAGAAAGCCAATTCTCAAAGAAAAGCTGTGACTGGGTTTCAAAAGGTACACCTTTGTATATTATTTACCCCAAGAGTTAATATTAGTACCTTAAATGTACATATTAGTACCTTTTGAAAGGGTACAGTAACTGTTCTTTTTATTCTGAGAGTGAATAGTTTCATACCTGAGGTTCATACATCCAGGGATAGTCCACACGCCGATCGCCCTCTGTTTTCTTAAAGGTGTATGCGGAGTAAACAGGGATACGGTTTTTGGAGTCGTACAGGGTTACGAATCTGGGTTTGTCAGCGTAGCGCTGGCAGATCCTCTTCAGTGTGCTATCTCTGAAGCCTCGTGGTGGGGTGCCCATATACAGGGAATCTTTGCATCTCTCAATATGGTTGAAGTCTTCAACTACGGTTGCAGTTCCCCAGTGTTCAGAGAGCAATGTTGTGATGGCAAGGGCCAGAAGGATCACGGTGGGACGCATTTTAGTTTAAAGAAGCCTCTCGACAGTCTTACTTGAGCACCTCTTTGATAGAATGAGAAAGTGAGAGGAATTCAAAGCTGGTTACTTTGAATAACGTTGATTAGATAAGCAAAACAACTGGTAAGACTTTGCCTAAAAGAGAAGAGTGCATCCTCCAGGTGAACTTTTACAAATGCAGCTTTACATATGTAAAATTGTGGAAATCAGTAGTTGAGGAAAGGTGTCTTATTATCCAGAAGCGTGCACTGAAAAGGGGCAAGAAGTCATGGAGAAGTGAGGGTGGGCCATGATGACTTGACTTGGTTGTGTAAGAAGCCATGGCACATAGCATTATAGTCATGCAAGTTGCAAGGTGGGAATCTATGTTTTGGATTTGTTGGGCAATATGCTAAGTCGGTTGAGATCTCTGGAAATTGGAGGTCAAGTCAACACCTTGAACTTTCTGTCATGTTTCTTAAACCATTCCTGAACAATTTTTGTAGTGTGGCAAGGACACAGGCATATTATCCTGCTGAAAGAGGTCACTCTTCTTAGGGAACACAATTGAGGTGGTATGTGTTGAAGGTAATGCCACATGATTCCAGGACCTAGAGTTTCCTATCAGAACATTGACTAGAGCATAACACTGCCTCCGCTAGCCTGCCATCTTCCCATAGTGTATCTTCTGCCATATCTTCCCTAGAATAATGATGCCTGTGTACCCATCAATCAGAGCTTCAAGAAAATGATCAGACTCATCAGACCAGGCATTCCTTTTCATTTCTTTCTTTTTATGGCCAGCCTGGTTTTAAGCAACAGCTAGATTAGACCAGAGGGGCTTCGTTCCCCAAAAATGCATCGGTGGATGCTTCCGCACTGCGTAGTTCTAGTAACTAGTCAGCATAGTTTAAAGCCATAGCCATCAAGCCATTTTCCTTGGTTGCATTCGCACTGGCAGCAGGAACTCACTCATTTACAAACATTAATAACTGGCCAATGGAGGTCACCATTTTAAGAGCCATTTTGTTGGGTGTTTTTTTTTTGGATAATAGAGATGGAATGTAAACGCACTGTTGACAGAGCATGAAAATCTGACTAAATCTGTTATTACAACTTGTAGTGATATCATTGAGGCTGAGGAAAGAACACAACGCTGCAGACAACAGGTAAATGCCTGTGTTTTCTGCGTTCGTACTGTGAAGTAGGAAATAAATTAGTTTCCCCAAAGAAAGTTTCTAGAACCAAATATTTTACTAGTTTCTGTGGTGTGAACATGTAAAAAAGCAGGAAATTCCACCAATAGTTCAGGAATTATGAAAAGGTTTCTCCAGTGTAAGAGTGCCTAATGAACCTTTGGAACCATTGACCAGGAATGCCATTATAGTTTCTGCCTTCCTTGTTAAAAATCATGTGGTGGTCCCATTCTGAAATATCATGTTTGAGACCCCTCTTCCTCATCGGACCCTTGAAACCATCCTAACCTTCCCCCTCGTTACAGCGCCCCTACCCATGACCTTACTTGCACCAATTTGGGAGATACCAACTGGGATTATCCAACAACATAGCTTTATATATGTGTGTGTGTTTGTGTCATTTACTCTATAGAGTAACAAGTAATAGTTATCCTCTCCTTTTCACCAGCAGCTTTCTTTGGAAGCAGTAATCAGTAAAAGGAGGGAGAGCCATGATGGTTTAGGAAAATGCAAAATACTGTGCAGAAACCTTATCACAAATTCCCAGAACAAATGTTTCTTTCTCTCTTTCTCCATATATGCAGGTCTTCTTTTCTATAGAGCTAATCACCTTTATGGTTGATTTGTACGTCTGTCTTATAAAATGTAAATCAGGTTATTCTATACTTCCCATCATGAGAGAACAAACAGTCCTCAATAGAGTGTGAAGAGGTGATGAAAGAAAAAGGAATACAGAGATAAGCCTGTCTGTATGGAGTCTGTGTGAACAAGGGATTAGGAAGGAATGGGGCTTCATTAACCTTCTCTTTATGACACTTTTATTTGGTTATCTGATATTACATGAGCTATCTCATATTCACACCATTGTTAATCTTACATGCACACACAAAACTATTTTTTCTTTCTAAAGGAAGAAAAATCGGTAGACAGTGCACATATTAAATTGATCAAGCAATAGGAGTTTGATACAAGCTGTATTTATTATATTATTTAGACAGTATTCACCCAGAACACCTAGAGTTTTTATGTTATTGAGTCTTCATGTTTTAATAATGGTAATTGAAAGACTGTAGGCAAACAGAGAAGATAAAGTGGTCAATTTTTATTTTAGAAAAGTTACAATATTCTGATAAACTGCAGTAAACATGTTTACAAAGTGAGAAATGATTTAGCTGTTGCAGTTTTATAAAGAAGTTAATGGACCTAATAAAACCCCTAAGGCCCTAGATGATTATAGTCATTAAATCTTTCATCTCATAACTCTTTTTAGTCCTCTCGTGGACAAATATTCTTAATTAGGAGATATCAAATATTTCTGAAAATGAAATTGGATCTTCATTCTATCAGTCAAGGCTAAAGGAAATGGATACAGATTTTTACCCTTCAAATAAAACAAACAAACAGAGAGAGAGAGAGATAACAGTGTTATACCCAATTATTTTAGTTTATGACTGCAATCGTATACAATTAAGTAAAATGCATCTGAGGGAATATTCTTCATATTCTTCTAATGCTCAAAATCTTATTCAGTACACCGTTAAAAACTAAGGTTAGTAGTTAGTTAGTAGGTTCCGTAGTTCTTTGTAGTTCAGTCTATTGTATGAATCATTGTGTTGGTTTCTATAGGATCTTTAAATCACATACACTACCAATCGAAAGGGTATTTTATTTATGTGTACATGTATGCATTTAGAATAAAATTATTTTATTCAGCAAGGGTGCATTAAAGTGATGGAAAACTCATTTATAATGTAACAAAAGCTTTCCATAATAGTTTTCTTCTAAATCCTAATAAATGGATAATGGTTTCCCAAAAAAATGGCTTTGACATCATGGGGGAGTAAAAATCATAAAACAGAAAGCTGTTCATTTACAATTTAAATTGTAATAATATTTTATCAGCTCTTTTTTTATCTTATCTTTCATCAAATAAATGGAGCCTTGGTAAACAATAAGAGACTTGACCTAAATGACCTAAACCTAACTCCGCCCCTAAACCAACCCGTCACAGGGTTTTAGAAAAATGGTACGAGTGAGGTATGAATTAGCATGAATTTGGCACCTTGTATGAATACGTAAAAATTGGTTGTGAGACTGTGTTGGTTTGACACCAACTGGGTTAAGAGAGAAGACCTTTAGTCTGGACTTTCATTACCGAATCATTAGGCTCACAATTCCCAAAAAAAATCTGAAACCTCTTGTCCACAAAGGTGTTCTTCTTCAAAAAATCTTCCAGTTGCTGCACGGACATCTCTATGACCTCCGCTCCTACTTTCTCGTTGAGCCCATAAGCTGCGAAAGCCGGGAATTTGGATCGCTCATCAAACGGGGCATTGTGATCGTAATCGATGCAGCAGTAAGCCGACCACAGGTAGGTAGGAACGGCCACTCGGTCGATGTTGTATCTGCGGATCATCCTACCAGACGTGGTGACCCCTGTGATCATAAACGCCATACCGCGGCAGTAGTTGTTGAGTCGACGGCGGATGATGTGTTCGTGTAGTTTCCAGTGGCCCACGTTGAACTCGCGGATCTGTGGGACCACATTGGTGAGGGTATACGTGGCTGCCTTGTCGTCGGGGTGAGCCTGGTGCTCGTCGGGGTTTAAATGGCCTCGTTCGAAATCAACAATGTTTGAGTAGTCTTCCAAGATGGCCTGGGCATCTGAAAAACTGCTGTGGACATCATTGGGAGGAAATGGCTGCATCTCACCAGAGTCTGTTGCTGTGGAGAGCTGAATGAGTGGAGAAGTGAATGATTTTAAGTTTACTTTTAATAAAATATGGAAAATATATACAACCAGCCTAAGAATTGTTATTTGTGTTTGTTTTGCACATTTCATGGTCTTAATCTTGGCTATAAGACCAGCCTGCTGGTAAAAACCACTTAAACCAGCCTAAGATAGATGGCTGGCCGTTCATAGTTGGTTTAAACTGGTCTCAGATGGTGTTTACCAATTGGCAGCTGGTTTCCCAGTCTAACCAAAGCAAGTTATAAAAACCAGCCAATCAAACTGGGAGACAAGATAAATCCAATTAAGGGTGATTCAGCAGTTTGAGGATAGCTAAAACTCTAAACTGTGCCTTGTTTTTATGCATCAAGTCTACATAGCTATTAATACTTGCAGTTATTAAAGCTTTACTCCTTATGAGGTGAAATGAGAACTTAACGGTTGGTTACCTGAGGCTCGAACATCCAAGGAACGTCAACCTTCTTGAAGCCGTCGGAGCGCTTGAAAGTGTACGCAGAATACACCGGGATGTGATCCACTACATCATACAGAGTGACATACCGAGGCTTGCCGTTATAACGCTGACAGATCTTTTTAAACAAACGGTTCTCCAGACCCCGTGGGGGAGTGCCCATGTACATAAACTCACGGCATTCGGGTGAGAAATCTTTCTGCACTTCTGAGCGCACAGAGACGAGCAGAAAGCAGAGAAAAACCTGCAAAACAGTCCGGTGATCCATTAGATTGAAATGAAGCAGCTCTCCTTCAGAATGTCCTTTGAATAACTCATAGGAAAGTGTCCAAGGTGCTCATTTTCCATACTGCAGTGATAGTCAAATCACACACACACACCTGTCGGTCCTGCAACTGAACGGATAGGCCGATATAAAAAAGGTATCAAAAAAATCACATTTGAACCCAACTAAAGACTTTTCTTTAATTTCTAAACTATATATTTTAATTGTATTTGTTGGTATATATATATATATATATATATTTAAGATTTTTGAAAAAAACTTTCATTCTTAGAGTACAAATAGCATGAGAGAGGTTTATCTTCAGTGTTAGGGTTTTATTATTATTATTATTATTTATAGTAGGCCTATATAGAAGCTAAAAGACAGCCTACAAAAATCTAAAGTAGCTACGGTAAAGATATAATAATTACAACAACAACAGTAATCTACATATTGTTATTATTTTCATTATGACTAAGTTGTTCGAGATGCAGTGATTCTAGCAGTAGATGGCGGTAGTGCGCTGTTGTAGTTTTCGCGCCGGCGTCAAACAAAAAGAAGAAGAAGAAGCACTTCGCGGTTCATTGGATGAATTTCTCATGTGGGTCATGTCCAACAGCCATTTTTGTAAAACACAAACAACAAGACGACCGAGCGAGAAAGAAAAAAAAAACTCATTGCGACCGTTGCAGATACAGGGGAAAATATATAACCAATTCAACATCGAACTCACACAAGACAAGTGTTGAAAACAGCGACACACCAGTGGTTCAAGCCGTCGGTTCATGTGAAGCTCGTACGTGCAAAAAAGAGTGAGTTCTTTAAAGAAGATCCAACTCTGGAGAAAACAGTGGATGGCTAGTTTAGCCTAGCTGGCCAGCAGGCTCGCAGAAGAGGTGCGTGGTAAATCATTTTCAGCTTTTTCATGGGAAGCGTGCTTTGTGCATTGCTTGGTGACTTAATCGCATTTTAGTGGTAACCGACACGTGTGTGTTTGGGGTGAGTCGCACAGCAGATGTTTGAAGGGCTCGTTGTGGAGCGGTCCAAGGCCTGCAGCAAGGCGCGAGGGCGCAGCGCGAGCAGATTTGAGACGTTACTGCTGCGTTTCCTGCTCTTGGTTTTCTTAAAACGTCTCGGACTTGTTGCGTTGTTTATAATTGGATTACTTCTTAACCTTCATTAGAAAACGCAGTGTTGCTTGTTTGTGTTGCATAACAGCGCGGCGAGTGTTACTCACTCTGAGCTGTGCTGGTGCTGGTGGAGTTATGAGGGGAACTTAGTTTGGGAACTTCTCGCAGAAGGGTTTGGGATGCGTTTTGTTGTTTAGTCTCTTTTTTGCCTTTTTGCAAGAGGCTACTTAACCTGTTTAATCCCACTAGCAACTATTACGGATGTTGACGTGTCTAAAAGGATTTGTTGATGTTTTTACAGAGTTATCGATTATAAAGAAAGCTCAGAATGTCTTGATTTCATCCACATTTGTGTAAATGGTCCCATGAACACAGCTTTTGTCGAAAATGTAATGTAGATAAAATTAATATTTTGGTGCATGTAATATTTGAATGGTCTACTTCAATTAAGTATATAATTGATATATAAAGTGTATATATATATATATGTGTGTGTGTGTGTATATATATATATATATATATATACACTTAATTGAAGTAGACCATTATATATATATATATATATATATAATAAATGCCTTTGTGTAATGGCCATCACAATTGTCTAAAACTTTAAATAGCTGCTAGCTTTTAGACTTGTGTTGATATGAGCTCACTTAGCTAGGATTAAGTGGATTAATCATAAGTAGTTAAAATACAGCAGATTTTAAAATCAGTGTTGTACGCCTGTTAAGAGATACATGTGGTGTAAAGTAGAAGTTGAGTTGTTGAAACTTTTGGTTAATTATATTTAAATGAGAGACCGATATTTGTGCAAATGGTTGTTGCTTTAGTAGTCCTGTGATCAGTGTTGCTGTTAACTAAAACCAAATGTTTCTGTGTGTAAACTTAAGTTTGGTAAATGAAAAATAGTTCTATAATAGCTTTTTATAGCTCTTGAATATCATTTGCTTTTTGGTTGATTTTTGATTGCTTACATTGTTCTCGTTTGTAAGTCGCTTTAGATTAAAGCGTCTGCTAGATGTAAATAAAATAGTTTTGAAATGTAAAAATCCTGCATCTCCATTTACATGAAATAGAGCAAACTGTATGAAAGTTAAAAATGTAAACTACCCAAGAGTTCATTTGATATTTTAACTATGATTGCATTCTGTGTGTAATGTGCGTGCATTTGTTTTGCATGAAAAGTAATAATTTTTTCCCCTTCTGCAGGTTGTAGGAGTTGGGAGTCGATTGCTTGCCTGTGAAACAATAATTAGTAAAAGCGGTTAGGAATTGAGAGAAAAGTTACCCAGCAATAGTTACGGCATTACAAACTGCCCTTAAAAAAAAATTCAAACAGCAGTCGCTGTTATTTATGCTGCCACCAGTTCTTAATCATAGTGTATGTTTTTCTCATTAAAGTGTTTTCAAATTGCTGAATCTTTTTATTTTTAAGATTTGAAGTTACTGGCATACTAGGGTGGCGTGCCATCTTTTGGAGCTCTTATATCTGGCTAGATATCCATCAGCCATAATCTCTCTGAAACTGGCAGCTATTATAATATTCGTACAGAGTTTAGAGTTACCAAGTCCACCTCAGCACACAGAACACCGTACCGGTCCTGACAGAACCACCTCATTTCTGTCCCCTGTTCAAACTGATCCTTTACAGTCCTGTTCTTTGGACAAGGTAAACTTTTCCCCACCACTAAGACATGCTTGTATCATTTAAATTTCACATTTATAGTGTGTTTTGGATTACTCAGCATCTCTGCTTTGTTTTTCTTTTGGTTAACAGAAACCCTGAGCCCTCTGGACGTACAGAATATGACTGCTGAGACACTTAACTTCGGTCCAGAATGGTAATATATAGTGTTGTCATAAAGACCCGGTACTAATAAATTAGAAATTTTACGGTACCGGTAGTACCGAGCAACGGGTGAACCCGCTTCTTGCTGCACTA
The DNA here is from genome assembly GCA_032359435.1 of Enteromius unitaeniatus. NCBI lineage: Eukaryota > Metazoa > Chordata > Actinopteri > Cypriniformes > Cyprinidae > Enteromius > Enteromius unitaeniatus. The sequence goes on from JAUMHI010000051.1 coordinate 6,607,843, forward strand.
CTTGAAAGGTGCGCATTTGCGTCTTCTTCATAAAAGCACAGAGAGATGGCGATCGGCGGTGCTACTGATGAGGCGGCTCTGAATCTGCTCGGTGAAAAGAAAGGAGGAAAGAGTCACGTGTGGAAGTATTTTGTTTTTGAGGCTGACGACAAGCGCAACATCATTGATCACCAAAAACCCATCTGCAAGCGATGCGTCGTCGATGTTTTATGTCAAAAGGAGGA
>JAUMHI010000051.1:6608395-6639866 GCA_032359435.1 Enteromius unitaeniatus
TACATCGAACCTTATAAAACACCTCAAACATTGCAATTTGCTTAGTTAATCGTTACTGTGCGTTCACACCGCCGCCGCCGCCTGCCAACGACGCTGTACAGAGATTTTTGGACGCTCTGACGTAGATTGAATGCTTCTCTTGTATTTAAAGCGGCCGCAAATAAAACAAGCTTGTGCGGACTGACCACACATTCTCTGGTGCTAAATTCAACTTAAAATTCCCACTTATTTTTGGAAAATACATAAAGTTAATGCACATTATCAGAATAAAGTTTCTTTATTAAGTATTTAAAGTATTAAGTATTTATCTTTAAAATCGGTTTAAAATCAGAAAAGCCGTTCTAGGCTATGAAATATAGTTTGCGCTGTTTGATTAAATAAAAGTCCTTGTCAGGAAATGTGGAACCATGATTTAGTGATTCAAAATTCAATAAGTTGGCCAAAAATCATTTTAATTTTCTGATGCAGCTCTTACCCAGAGAAACTCTTTTAGTTGCCATCCCCGTGGCCAATAATTGTGGTCTGTTTACTTGCTGAAAACATTTTTTGCTTGCATTTGGCACTTGCCAAAAAGAAACATTTTTTTTTTTATTCTTCCAATGGTCTGCATTGATTTCTTTCTAATGCGTCACCACTAAAAACAAAACGGGTGTTTTGCACTTTTACACATTTAAAATGTATTTTGGATAATCTGACCTGTTCCCTTATTAGTATCCTTTGTAAGAAATATTTAGTGTGTAGTAAATTTATGATCTGCCACAAAAAAAATATTTTTTCTATCTTTCTGTCCTACTTCCCTATAAGTGTCAACAGGAGGAAACAGATGTTTCCTCTTTGTGTGATTTTTTTATTTATTTATTTTTTTTTTAATATAGATAAAATATCAATCACTCCTATCGTTTTCTGCATCTACACAATCTTGAATGATTGATTGTATTTAAATAGATGATGGAAATAATTGTCTGTTTTCTTCAGGCTCCGTGCACTATCCAGAGGGGGGAGTGTGACGTCCCCTCCCCCTTCCCCTGCAATGCCAAAGTCCAAGTTGGCCGACTACCGCTATGGCCGCGAGGAGATGTTAGCACTTTATGTCAAAGATAACAAGGTGAGGGGATTCATGGTTTCTGCAGTAATAGTCAAATAAATTAAACCAAGCAGGCCACCTGTATAGGTCAAGGCCTTCTCATTATAGTCATTTAAGAGTTCATATAAGAGTCAAAAATTCTTTGTTGATGACATACCTAATTGAGATTTTATTTGCTTCCTCAGATCCCTGAGGACATGCAGGATAAGGAGTTTGCTGTTATCCTGCAGGAAGAGCCTCAGCAGCCGTTGGCCTTGGTGCCCCTAACTGAGGAGGAGCAGGTGAGTGATGCATAATTGTAGTCAAGGGGCAAATTTGAAAAAATCATGCTAGTTGTATGTATATATCACTGATCTTTATTTCTCATGCCTTTCAGAGAAACTTCTCCATGTCTGTGAACAGTGTGGCTGTGCTAAGGCTGATGGGTAAAGGAGGTGGAGCTGTTCCAGCAGGTGTAGCGAGAGGACGTGGAAGCACTCGAGGGAGTCGAGGTAGGTTGTGACCAATGGTATGAATTAGTGCTGATTTTGGCACCCTCAACAAGGTGTAGAAAATAAGCTCTGTGACCAACAAAAGTGGTTGGTTCTTGAATGAATGAACAGAATGAATATGTTTGAAGCCTAAATACTATCACTAAAAGTGAAAAGCAAAAACGGAGCACGATTGTAAACAAAGCAAGGATGTAAAGGAGAAGTAACAGGTGGATGGGTTTTCCTTTTCGGCATGAAGACGTTCAGCCAATTGTTAGCAACTGCCTTTTTCAAGACAAGTAAAAGCTTAAAAAACTGTGTGGTTGTTACTGATGTCATAAATAGTGTCTGGAGCTTGTTAGCCACAGACCTTATTATTAGGTTCCGCAGAAGTTAGAGTGATGCACACAGAAGTGATGAAATTCGAACTAGTTCCGGTCTTTGGCCTACAAAAGCATGTCAACCTCGCAGAGCCCTGTTTGGGATTCCAATTCTGTTTGTCGATGCTAATGCAAGCTTGCTTTAGTAAGTAATTTCTGTATTGTTATGAGTGATAAATTAAAGAAATATTTTAGTGAATAATTAAAAATCTTCATTGTGATGCATGACACAATGTCTAGGTCACATTTCATCTATTCCCCAGAAATCTAGTGTATTATACAATACATGTTTGTTTGATGGTGATAATGGAATGTGTATATATTCTTAAAGCGTTAAAATTTTTGGTTTTGTCTGCAGGGAGAGGCAGAGGAGAGGGCGGATTCTACCAAAGAAGTGTGGATGAAGAGGTCGGTTTCGGCCGAGGACGAGAGATGCACCGCAGTCAAAGTTGGGATGACAGGTAGATTTATACATCATAAAGTTTTATATACAGTGTACATATTTGTCTGAATATTAGCATGTTTGTAACATGCATTTGTATAACTTGAAGACATTGGTGCAAAATGAACGTTCCCTCTCAGAATGAGATGTCGGATATTGTGTTGAACATTGGTATTGGCATTTCAGAGGTGAGCGGCGCTTTGAAAAGCCCCTGAGGCGTGATGGTGGGCGTGGTGGTTTCGAGGACGGAGGAGCAGGAGGAAGGAAGGACTATGCACGCTCAGACAGTGAAAACTGGCGTATACTTAGAGAGGAGCAGGAGGAGGATGATGGGGCAGAACCTGGAGGAAGCTGGAGGATTGCTGGAGCCCGTCGTGATGGTACTTTCACTTGTTGGTTTTGTTTTTTAACATGATTTTATTTGAATATTTTAAACATGCCTTTTCTCTTATCTAGACGGGGGTCCTCGTTCAGCAGGTTGGCGGGATCACAGTGGTGGGGAAGGCCGTCGTAGGAAGTTTGACTTTGACTTCCGAGATGGAGAAGGTGGTCGTAGAAGGGCTGGAAGTGAGGGAGGAGAAGAAGAGCGAGATGGCCTGCCTGAGTGGTGCACCGATGAAGAAGAAGGGGAGATGGGAACCTTTGATTCTTCTGGAGCCTTTATGTGTATTAAGGTTTGCAATTTTTTTCTTTAAATAAATTTTAATTGCATTCTTGCACATGGCTGTTAAGTAACTTCCTGTTAAGAAAAAAAAAAAAAGAGATTTACTAATTCAGCTTTGTATGACCCTTTAGAAAAGCTCCAGAGATGCAATCCCTGAAGACCAGGAACTTGAATTTGAAGCTCTGGAGGAGGAAGAGGAGGGCGGTCAAGAGAAGAACAACAGCCTTTCTGGTAAATGTAAGACAAGTTTTATTTGAAGTTCAGCAGGAAGTGACTGTTGCACTTTGTTCTGCATCATGTGACCTGCTCTGAACAAAATGAACATTAAATGTTTAGGGTCTTCAATTTCTCAAGCTGATTTATTTCATCACTTTTTTTTATTTTGCTGTTTTCTAAACTCTTTCTTTTCAGTGGACACATGTGAAGCAATAGCCCTGTGTGATGGAGAAAGAAAGTCATCATCTCCTCATGCCGTGTCTGCTCCTGCCCCTATGCACCCTGTTTCAGAAGAAGAGCCTCCCAAACCTATAGTCACTCCTCCTTCAAAACCTGCACCCCAACCATTTGAAGGTTCTCTATCTCTTGCTTTCTCTCCTTTTGTGCATTTTGCCTTTTTGTTCCAAGAACATGCAATGCAGTAACCTCTGGACTAAGACAGAGTTTGTTCTTATAGATGCAGCTCCAGCAGGTGGCACTAAAACGCAGATGCAGAGCTCCTCTCCTCCCTCAACAACTGGTACTGACCTTCCAACAGCAGGAGGAGACACAGAGGAGGAAGATGGCATGAAGCACCTTCAGCAGGTCAGCATGCTAGCCTTTTGCCTGTTTGTTTGTTGTTGCACTTACGATAGAAGTTAAAAGTAAAAAGGATCTGTCTTTTAAAGGAGGCAGAGAAGATGGTGGCATCCCTGCAAGACACGTCCCTTGAAGAGGAATGTTTCACTCAAGCTCTTCAGGAGAGCCACATCACTGCAGCGCACACTCACACACACCCGAATACGCACACACACTCTCACTCCACCTCACACACTCTCCCGCACTCTGCCAGCGCTCTGCCCCTGTCCCATGAATCCGCAATGAAGTGGTTCTACAAAGACCCTCAAGGGGAGATTCAAGGTAATCCTCACTACCAGATCAGTCTTGAAGGGTTTTATGTGTTTGTTGCTGCATTAAATGGTGGGCTGTATTGGTTGTCTCTCTTTTAGGTCCATTCACTACAGTGGAGATGTGCGAGTGGTTTCAGGCGGGGTATTTCACCATGAACCTTCTGGTCAAACGTGGCTGTGATGAGGGATTTCAGCCCCTAGGTGAAGTCATCAAAATGTGGGGGCGTGTGCCTTTCTCTCCCGGCCCCTCCCCTCCTCCATTGCTGGTGAGAAACACTGTAAAATATCCAGTTTGTGCCTTGTATCCTTCCCATTGACTTTGAATGGGTGACGTCAAGCGTTGCCAAAAAGAATTGTGGATCCGTTGGCTGCGCTTCACTGGCGTTGAAGTGGCCAGTGAAGCGCTGCTGACTTAAGCGTCAGCCAATCAGGATCGCTCTATGCAAATACAGTAGCCAGGCAGCAGCCGATCACGTTTTTTGAGTTTTTGTTGTTGAGTTCCTGTCTAATTTCATTGGCTGACGCTGCTATGACATGCCGTCAGTGCCAAACCTCAGCCACACCTTGCATTACAATGATTTTTACCGCGATCTTCAATTTTAGCCATGGAAAAATCTAGCCGTTTTGAGTTGCTTGTTGCTTTTTTAAAATATTCATGTAGGTGAACCTTTTAGGGCAGTGCTCTGACCTTGAGGTCATGTTACAGACGACCCAGATTTGATTCCTTTTAAGGCCCCTTCTGGCTGTCATATCCTTCCATTCTACTTTGTAATTTCTTCAATGTACTCTTCGATTCAATCCATAAAGTATTGACGTTGGATGGAGATACAACTTTTTGGCCTGTTTTTCTGATACTTCAGGGGAACATGGACCAGGAGCTGTTAAAGAAACAATTAGAACAAGCTGCCACTGCAGCCCTGTACCAACAACTTCAGATGAGATTTCAGCACATGAACAGGTATCGCTGACTAGCAATTAATGCATCAGATGAACAGGTATGTTTCATGTTTTGGGTTTATGAGCAATGTGTTTTTGGGACTCAGGTGTGGGGAGACTGGGATGATGCCTGCGATGAACAGGTCCATGTCAGTGCCAGACACCGGGCCCATGTGGGACATGCCTACCTCAGTCTCTCAGCAGTCAGGTACTACCAGCTGCACTGATGCATTGTAAAAGCCACTTTATTTTGTGAAGTGCTATTGTTAGACCACTGGTTTTTCTGTTTTGTAGGCGGTGAGACCAATCTGTGGGACTTAACCATGAGTAACTCCACTCAGGGTGCAACTCTTGAACATTTGCAGAAAGTAAGGAACATATGTAATTTAGTTTATTATAGTAAAGCTGTCTGTCCTGCTAGACTACATTGGTCTTGTCTTGTTCAAGGGCTCATTGGTGACTAAAGCCCAAAGCCTTGAACTTGTTAAATGTCTGTGCTATTACTTTTACTTTTATCAGGTTACTGATAAAAATATCTTTGTGCCCAAATCAATTTGCATGTTTGCTGTACTCTGATTGACTTTTTTTTTTTTTTTCACGTAATCCATAAAAAAAAAACTAAAAAACTGTGATGTCAGTAATTAATCACTCAGTGATCACGTTTCATGTTGAATGTGTAAACTTCAGTCAGCGTGTACTGCCCATGTGTTAGATCCAGCAGGAGAGACGTGAAGCTGAACTCAGGAAGCGTGAAGAAGAGGAGAGAAAACGGAGGGAGGAAAAGCGCCGACAGCAGGAGGAGCAGAAGAGGAGAGAGGAGGAGGAGCTTTATAGACGAAAACAGGTGAGCGCACGGACACACTGGACTAATACTGTTGCACTCTTAAATGTTTACGATGTGTAACACATTTTTATTTTTTTGTTTTACAGCAGTGCCGTCAGCAGCAGGAACTGATCATGAAGTTTCTGCAGCAGAGCCAGCAGCAGCAGAGCATGCCAGGGGGCGCAGGATGGAGCGGAAGTCAGACGGCTCTCTCTCTGGGCAAAGCTTCCGGAAAGAGCATGGGAATCCTGGAGCTTGAGGCAGAGAGACTTCACAAACAGCAGCAGCAGAGAGCTCAGCAACAGCAAAGGGTAAGAACATATTGAACAGTGAACTGCTTTATATGCATCCGAATGGCTGGCGGATAGTTAAAGAGGTCTTCGTTATATGAGTTCCTGTTATTTTAGTTCATTATAACATTGTTTCATTCAGCATGGAGGTTTGACTATGGGCCAGTGGAGTGATGGGCCATCTGGAATGTGGTCAGGAGCTGGCATGGAAGGGAAGGTCGGAGGTGGCAATCCTGCTATGGGCATGTGGGATGAGGCCATGAAGAACCAGTCCAGCCATCGCAACATTGGCCTGAAGAACAGCCGCAGCAGTCCCTCTCTTAGGTACACAAATTTGCATTTAAATGTACCTTTACATTTTTTTTTACACACTATGTTCACCTCAAACGTGTCTCTGTTTTCAGTGATCAGTACATGCTGAGTCGGCGTAAGCGTACTGACGACGAGGAGAGGCTTCTGAAGCTTCTTCAGGGGATGAAACCTCAGGATGGTTTCACTACTTGGTGTGAACAGATGCTCCACGCTCTCAACACCTCTGCAAATAACTCCTCCTCAGTGGATGGTAACTTTGTCACATCTGCCGTTCACCTCTTTTTCAACTTCTCCAAAAGGGATAATGAAATTTATCGTGCTTTCATTTCTCTTGCTAGTGCCCACCATTGTGGCATATCTGAAGGAGGTGGAGTCTCCATATGAAGTTCACGACTTTATCCGTATTTATCTGGGCGATACCATTGAAGCCAAAGAGTTTGCCAAGCAGTTCCTGGAGCGCCGTGCCAAACAGAAAGCAAACCACCAGAGACAACAGCAGCAGGTTTGTTTTTTTGTTTAGCGATTTTTCAGTTCTCCACACTGTTCTCCACAAATGTGACCCAATTCTGATTTACTCATATTTGGCACAGATTGGATTTGCACATTTATTACTTTATTTGCACATTTTTTAAGAAGATTAGGTCTAGGGGTGGGCTCTATGACGATTTATGATCGTGATAATAATTTCTCCACGGTCTGCTTTTTAAGGAATATTGTAGTATCATGCTATTTCATCATCTGTCTCAATATGCTGTAAACATACGCGACATACATTCACATCAGTGTTAACTCAGTGGTAGAATTACACTCACCGGACACTGATTCGCAATCAAAAAAGTACATAATTCGCTTAGTCTTGCCGAAAACATTTCATATGTGTGCTTTTCCAGCGCGTATACCTGAAGAGCGTGCACAATACAAGCCTGTCAAACAGCGCCTAATTACTGAACTAAGATATTTATCACACGTGATTGTGGTAATACTGTCACAAACACACAGCGTTAAACACAGTTGCTTGTGTCTAAAAAGTAAAAGTAATCAATCAAGAGAAAAACGTGCCAGTATATTAGATGCGTGCAGCTCTTAAAGGGACAGAATGGGATAGTTCACTCAAAAATGATAATTCTGTCATTATTTACTCACATGTTGTCCCAAACCTTTAATCATTTCTTTCTTGTGCGAAACACAAAATAAGCTATTTTGAGTAACCAAAGAGTAGCTGGTCCTCATTAAATTTAATACAATGTTCAACAGAAAAAAGAAACTCATTCAGGTTAAAACAAGCTGAGAGAGAGAAAAGGATGGATGTAACGTTATTGTAGAAGTATATAGGGTTTCATCTTTCAGTACTGCTCAGTACACCTACTCTTCCTGAAAAATAAAAGCAAAAAAGTTTACAAACAAAAGTTTGTTTTATTCATATTATGTTTATTTGTGATGTGTATCTATTTGAATAACAAAGACAAAATAACCATTTTTATCTTTGCTCATTTTGGCCTGAATATCTGCCCTTCTTTATTTTATACTTTACCTTGAAAGGCTTTGCTTTTATAAAAAAAGGCAAATTAGTTTGTCTGTACTGTTGCAAAATAGTAAAACAAAGAATCATGATTGTTTTTTTTTTTGTTTTTTTTAATATAAATCGTACTATGATATTTTTGCCATATCGCCCACCCCTACCTCTGTAATTTGCAAAATCATAAAAAACCAACTTGAAAAAGAATCGTAAATCGTGATATATTTTTGCCATATCGCCCACCCCTAAATTAGGCCTACTTTTTCTCCATTTGCTTCTGGCGCTGACGGTCATTAGAAGAGCACGCGTATAACGGCAATTCCGACAATTTAAATACATAAAACACAGAATTTCAGTAGGCTGCTTAAGTATTCACGCTAACATATCTGTTCTGTTTTAAGTGAACGCTTGGGGAGCGGTAAAAATCAGGAAAAATATCTGATGTGTAACACATCTGTTTATGTAACAATAAAAGAGAAGAGGAATTAACTCACTGCACTTCATTAAACTCTGTTTGTTGTTTTAATAATCAGTTTATTTGCAATTAACTCACTGAAGTGATATTATTTGTACGCTATATATATTTTTTTTAAGAAGCATGTGTTGAGGCGTTAAAGGACAACATGAATCAGATATGCGTCACAGTTGAAAAAAACGTGTAAACAGACAACCAAAAGGGCAACAAATCAGAATTGGGCACCTGCATTGTAAATGAGGCCTTAACCTAACCAAAACTTTTCCCCACAGCTGTCCAAGGAAGTCTCTGGATTGAACATGAACTTCCCCCTGCAGGTAGGCCAGAAGACATGCTATATTTCTATTTTTAGTTTTTTATTAGTCCATTATTTAAAGTCTTCCTGTTTTTTTGTTTCTTGCAGTCAATGTTCCAGGCAGCTCACATGAGTAAGAGCAGCAGTGTGTACGACATTCAGGGAGGAAAAGCGAAGAAAAAGCCTAGCATGATGCTCCATTCTGACCCCAGTATCCTCGGTTAGCGTGCACGCTCGCATAAACGCTCACAAACCCCTGCTGGGTTCCATTCAGCTTTACCCATCAGCATGCATGCATTACCCAGAATAACCCTTGAACTACTGTTGTTTTAATCTGCATTCTGGCTCCTTGTCAAATTCTTGCTGTCTGGGTCATTGTGAGATCTTCATCTAGCAGAGAGGATCTATTTACCGATGTACTTATTGAAAAGCATTTTCTGCCCTGCTTCAAGGGGGAAAAGTTTATGAATTAGTCATTAGTATTTTCCCAGATGGGGAATTTCTTGTAGAAAGTCAACCCTCAGACCTCTCAACCTCTGTTCTCCTGTTTCCCACCTCCGCAGGCTACTCATTCCTGGGGGGAGGTGAGCTGGAGCAGGTGGAGGATTACTGACCCAGCCTGTCTACTTGAGTTTACCTGAGGCCTTAAACCTGGAGCAAATCAGCAGAGGAATGTGCACTGCTCAGTGAGGGAAGGGGCGGGCAATATTTGTCCACGCCCCCCTCTCTCTTTCTCCCTCTTTCTCTCACTCTGCACTGTGAGAGGAGCAGAAGGAGGTTATTGGGAGGTTCGGTGTGAAGAGGAGATCCTCTTCTGCCTCCCTTCAGTAAAGCACCTTACCTAAACCATTGCACTTTAATGTTTTCATATTTGAAATGGAGTTGTCTTTCTTTCTTTTCTTTTCTTTTTTTTTTTTACAATGCAAAAATGTGTGAATATATTGTTGCATATATTATGTGTAGAATATTTGTATGAATATACATACAGAGGTAGGAACGGAGCGGTTTCCGCCGTATCAAACGTTGGTGAGAAATGTTGTTGGGGAGATGTTAAGTTGAGCATCTCTCCTAAAAAAACAAACACTGTTGTATTTTTATGTTCATGGTAAAGCTATAAAAAAAATATGAATTGAAAACTTGAAGATTTGCACTTGTTTAACAAAAAAAAAAAAGACAAAAAAAAAAAAGAGTTAGGATAGGTTGAGGTTTTTTGTGAGCGCGTGTGCAAGCGTAAGAGAGATGAAGTCTGCACAAATTTTATTGCTTACCGATGTGTATAAAACAAATGCCATGCTTTTATTTTGTTCAACACAATTTTGTACTTCAGTGAGCGTGTGTGAATGGACAGAAGTAGTTTGTGTTGCCGCTTTTTTGTACATAGGCTCTTAAAGAGACCGATAGGACAGACAAGCGTTGCGTTTTTACCCTCCAGTGTTTCAAAGCATGACTGAGGTGCTGTTTGGCCCGTTTGGCTCTGTTCTAAGAGGGCAATCAGGGTTTGTCTTTGATGTATAAATGTAGCTCCTCTGTTGTCTGTACACAAACTACTTGCATTACAACTCTTCCCTTTTCACTCATTCTCAGTCCATGATGTGAAATGTTGCCTTCTGTCCAGAAAGTGTGTCTCTGTGTGTGTGTGTGTGTGTGTGTGGATTTTGTTGGCTGGTGTTTTGAGACAGTCGCAAGGGCACTGTGATTCTGTAAGTCAGTTGTTACTTTTCTTTTTTTGTTGCTGTTGAAAAAGTATGAGTGATTTATTTTTTTATTGTTCTATACAAAGTATTTGAACTTTATGAGTTGGAGCACTTTCTAGGCTGCTACCTTGTATTTTTTGAATAATGTTTTTTTATTTGTTAGTTTTGTTTTTTTTCTTATAAGTTTTAATTGCCTCTTGAGGATGTTGTATTATGAATGAATGTATTCCAAAACAAACTATGTATAACAGTGCATCTAACAACAAGGCTTGAGTGTCTCGGAGTGAATCGGGACACACCTCACCATTCGGAATATGCCTATTGTCAGATTCTGGGATGCACATGGCCTGTACCAAGCTGACTGTCTCCGGCTGCTAGTGCTCTTCCAGAACTTTTTCACAGCACCCGGAGAGTGTGTGTCTCCCAACATCTTGATGGAACTGTTGTTCTGCCGTCTTGTTACTTTTGATCTTGATACAGGGCCATTGAGAGCCAAGGATCTGCAGTGTGTAGCAGTAATTTTTTTATTTTCTTTTTTGGAAAGACAGAATCTATTTTTCCCGCCATCCATGAGTTTTGGGATCGAAATTTGTGAGGTTTTGCATCATAAATGTTTATTCACCTGAATCCTCTGAATAGGAAGAGACTGAGGATCGGAACAGAGGATATTTCGGTACTTCATCTCTAAGAAAGAAAAAAAAATCCTGCTTTAAGCGTATTTCACTCTATTCTGACTGGATTATATTTTTGTAAAAAAACAAAAAAAAATGACAAAAGACACTGACTGAAAACAAGCATGGCGAGGTGGATATCAGCACTAACTCAAACGCCATCCTGAAGTCCGAAAAGGAGTGGCAACCAGCTGCATTTTAGTGCTACATGCAGAGAGCGAGACGGAGGGAATACGTGCGGATCCATTTCATCCTCACACCAAAGGGATGGAGTTTTCTGCGTCCTTTGAGCTGCAATCCCCACTTCTTTCTGCAACACTATCAAATGAAGGATATTCCTACAGCATTTGAAAGAAAAAAAAAAAGTGGTCATTTTGAATGTTTGATTTAAAAAACTAAAAAACAAACAAAAAAAAAAACCTTTATGCCTTTTTAGAAGATTTACTGTGTGGAGAAACCGCAGATTCTCACGTCTATCAATCATATTTCTTCAAAAAAAACTTCCTTACCTGCTGTAGGTTGAGGATCCTAGATGTGATGAATGTTTGGAGAGAAGTTGAACCGAAGCAAACTCCTCGTTTCTTCACGCACTTCACTTGAACTAAATCTCAAGGACACAGACATGTCATGATTGCCTGTCAATACAATGAAAAATTGAGAGTATTACAGCAGTTGTTGGCGTTATGAAGTTCATGGATGCTTGTGAAACATCTAAACTGCAGTGAAGCAGGTGAGGTGCGACAGACTCAGATTGGGTACTGTAATTTTACTCACATTGTGGTTGTGGTTTAATCTTTTTTTTGTTTTGTTTTGTTTCGTTTAGTCCTTCCAGGATGGATGTAACTTAGATCTCCCTGTTGGGACCATCACTTCAACCAGTATACATCATCTGATGTCGTCGAATTGGATTAAGCTAGAGACCACAACTCTTTCTCTACTGTTTCTCTTTTCCTCTCTTTCGTCCTGACAGCATAGAATGGGACCCACAGATGGACTAAGTGTGCATGCATGTGAAGAGACTTTGTATGTGTCTGTAAGAAGACACTCGTACATTCTCCCGTCTCGCTTGTGGGTGAGGTGGGCCTGGATGTCCTGTAAATAATGTAAATGATTTCAGTCCCTGTTTGTTGAGTTCTGTCCATCTTAGGCCATCATTTTGGGTGTTTGACATGCCTTAATTGTACAAAATAGAACTGCCCTGGTCAACGTTAATGTAACACTCGATAGAAAAACAGCACAGGCTTTATCTACACCACTCAGTCATCTAAAGGAATCTGAGCCTGGCTGAGGATGTTTCCCCCTACATTGACTTTACTCATTATACCAGGCTGTGGGATGTTTCCCAACAGTGTTTTCTGTGTATTGTTGGTATGTTTAATGTTCAAGTAAATAGCTGCAATTATTGACATGTACGTTGAAAGGTTGATGAACATTGGTATATGCTGAAATCTGGAAAAGAAATTGTAAAAGTTTTAAAAAAAGAGGTAGTTTGCCTTCCTCTATCAGTTTGGCATTTAATTTTGAGTTTTAAATGATTAGGTGGGTACGTACAGAACACGAGGCTTAGTTTTGCTTTAAGAAGATCAAAATATGTTAAACTGAAAATAAAAAATGATGAATATGTTTTGGTTATTTTGTCTTTGATGTCAGATTTGGCTGCTGCTTTGCGGCTGTTTTCCACTATGAGGCAGTATAATCACACTTCTGCTTCAGAACCTCAGAGAGGATCAAAATTACAGTAGAAAAGATTCAGGATAATCAGTCCTTGATTTCTTCGTGCCGAACTAACATTACTAAACATGATCGGTCATTTTTCAGTCACTGGATTAGGAACAAATTCTAGATTCATGTTTGATATACATAACATAAACCGCCACCAATTGATTCAAGGCACCCAGCATCACTCTTTAGTACTGTTTTTAACAGATTTTAGATTAGACGTGGGGCATAGGTTTAAGTACACAAACCTTGTTCTGACGTGCCTCGAGCTAACGTTAACGTTACCTGAAAGTTAAAGGCGGTTGGAAACACGCCATGTTTCTTGGAAATATTTAAAGTCGACCCGAGCCCTACACGCCCTCGCAGGGTATTTCATAGTAGTTCTTATGATTTGTTGGCCGTAAAGCTGCAGTGACATTGAAATTCAACAGTATTGAATAATACGTCAGAGAGGAGCTTTTCTCAAGACTGCATATACAAACTCCCCCACGACACGCGCGCTCGCCACGAGCAGTTGTTGCCACGTCCGCTTATTATAAGCAACTAAAAATAGCTATATATATATATATTTATATATAATTTTTATAATTATTATTATTTATTTAAACGCAATATTTTACTTAAATGTAAATTGTGGAAGTTTGTAATTTGGCTATTTTTAATCCAGACTGTATTATTACTATAATGTATATATCTGTATATATATATATATATATATATATATATATAGATCTGTGTAAAAAGGAAATTAAAGAGTTATACAGCGCATTCCCCATAATTAATGAATAATTACTAAACCTTTAGAAATGAAAAACAGAGTTTAGATTAGGCTTGTTTTGTCAGAGCAAGTTGCTTGTTTCTGTTGGGATCTGGCAACAGCGCTGCCGGCGCGCGAGTCAAAGCGCGAGACTTTGCCGAGCAGAAGACAATCGGACAGCGCGAGCGGCTCGCGTTGTCTCCATGGACTACAGGAATATCTCGTTTCTTGTCCCCAATGTTTCTGCGTTTGTTTCAACAGACTTTTACCGATTATTGCCACTTACCTCCTTTCAATGCCCTAAACGGGTTTTGTTTCTTGTTTTTCTTGTCGGACTGTAATTCTCTGGGTAAGTAGTGCTGGTGGACATCCCCACTGTTGTTTCAGGACAGGGACATCATATCTGCTTGAATATTTTGGATATTAGATGAGCAAAAAGTTCTGGACCTCTAATTCTGGACATCAGAGGCGCGCTCTTCACGTGCGTTAAAGTACGAGACAACTTAAACACTTTTGTCCACCGAGGGACTGAATTATTTGTACCGAGTGGATGTTAATTTCTCAACGGGAGTAAAACACAACTCCAGGTTCCGGACAGAAATGCTAATGCTGCGGTTGATGGAGAATTGTCTATAAAAAAATCACCCGCAGTGGACCTGGCGCCCCGCATCAGTCTGCGTGGGCTTCAAAACATTGAACTTCACCAAATGTACAATCATAATATTGTTTGAAATTCATCCCAAATCAGACAATACACCATATGGCTTTGCCTTCTCAAATTTGACAATTACTTGGGACTTTCAGTTGAGGTCATTGACTCCTTTGAATGGAACAAAGGAGGTTGATGTTTCTGAATCTGCTTTCTTTTACAAACATTCAGAGATTTGTTCTCCTAGTCAGATGTGGATGTTGCGGTCACACCATCTCCTCAAGCGCAGAGGGATCTAGTGAAGTTCAGCCCTCCACCAGTCTTTTGTCTCTGTTAGGTCCCATTCATTTATCTTGTAGGAGGAACATGGGAGTCCAGACGAGGGGAGCCTGGGTGGCTATGGCGTTCTCAGACTGGGTCAGTGGATTGGGAATTCTCTTAATCTTCCTGATGGAGAGTTTAGCAGTGGATGCAACCAACATGGAGCCTGTCTACTGGAACTCTTTGAACAGAAGGTATGATCATGGTGGTTGATATAAATTCATGCACTCATAACATGTTCAGTCTTCTAAAGAGAGACTGTCTTCTGAAGAAGGATTTAAGCATCAAATGCCTCCAATTACTGATCTCTATGGTAGTGTAAATCATACAATTTAGAATAAATAGTAATATTTGTCGATTTAAATTCACGCATGTAATCCTAGCATGAAACTAGTTGGAACTGAATGTTGTATCATAGGTAGATGATTCAAATTACATTTAGATTTTTTTATGTGGTCGAGTTACATTAACTTAAAAAATTATTTGAAAGTGTGATTTCTAAATGCAATATAAATTTTTGTTAAGAAAAAAAGCTGTTTCACTAAGAAATTGCTAGTAAGTTTCACAATTAATTACAAAGAAACTCCAGTTAACACATTGAATTAAATCATATTTTTTTATAAAACATACTGAAGTATTTTTTTTTTCATTTGTAACTTTTTTGCAATGATTCCATGTTCTGAAGTTTTCTTTGTCTAGATGTTTTTGCAAATATCAGTTCTATAAATCAATTAATTGAAATTCATTATCTAGCAATTATTTAGCTTTGAAAAGCAATTTAAGCAATTTAAGAAAGCATGGGAACCATATTCATATAAACTCAACCCCAGTTGGGACAGGGGTGTCTTTGGCCTGGGACACAGTCTAGTTAACGGTTTGGACACACACACTCAACTGTGAGAGACAGGGGGGCATTTTCTGGCTGGCTGCCTCCCGATTATGGGTTGCGTGCATGCCCTCCCTAGATAAGGCATCCATGCTTCACCCACAGTGACACAATCTGCAAACCTACGCAAAGGTCCTTTGATTTTTGTCTGTGCTGCTGATGCTCTCTGAACAAGAGGCAAGGAGAAGCATAGCTCTTTTTATAAAGAGTGTAGACCTTGGGTGAGAGATCGAATCAGGATGTCTCTCAGCCCTGAGAAGGAGATGAATGAATAAGTGGAAGAAAAAATATTGGTTAGGCAACTAGGCAGTTGGTTTGTTTAAAAAAAAACTGCCCCTGAGAACTTCAGAGCTTCACACTGACAGACGGATGGTAGAGAAATATAATTAGAGAAGACAAGTAGATCTGAGGCGGAAAAGATAAACACGGTTGGCTTCAAGAAAGAAGAAAATAAAGATTAAATGGATGCTGAGCTAGTTTCAACATATGAAGTAGAGAGAAGGAATTGAGGGGCTTGAGCAGATAAAGTCATATATAAAAAGCGATAGAGAAGGTCATTCATCCATATGAAATAAATGTTCCTCTGATATCTGAAAAGGTCAGCGTGTTTACTTACACCCCGACAGCCACATCCCTCTCAGGTCATCTCGCTCTCTTTTCACTCTCCCTGTCTCACACGCACATTTGGCACATTCCCACAAGACAATTGAACATTTCATCATGCACACAGAGATGCCCGAATATTAATTAATATAAAAAAGCATAATGAATAGCATTCTATGGCAATGTGTCATTTGTGTTCATAATCTGATGTATTGATTGCATGAAACTAAATGTTTAATGAGAGAAAAATGGCAGTCTGGGACATGAGGCTTTCCATCAGGAATTGATTGGATCATGACATGGCTAAAATGGAAAACGCGATCAAATGCAAGTTTACTGAAACAGCTTTGAAAGTTGCCTGGCAATAGGTTAATATAACCTAATAGACCACAAGTCAAAAGTTTTTAAACTGGGTTACAGGAACCTAGTGAGGGCTCAAGGGTGTGCTCTGTGGTACATTTTGTAATTTTCTAGGGTTAAGTTAATGTTAACCCTAACAAAAAATATGAATTAAAAATTTATATTTATAATACAAAAGTAATATATATATATATATATGTATATACACACACAATTTGTAATAACTGACACTCAAACACCAGAACCACACACCTAATCAGTTTTCAATTTCATAAAACACTTTTCTCTATGTAACACACAAAAATCTAGGAATTAATAAATAAAAGGAATTAATATTATGGCAAAGGTGTTTGCAAATCTATGCTTTTAAAATGTGTTTTTGATATTCTGAATGCAGTGCTCCAATTTGCTAGAGATGTGAGGCATTTTTAACGTTTTGTGTGTGCAGTTCTTGGATTTGTAACATTTGAAAATGTGTGTAAGCATTTTACATATAATATATTTTCATATTTACAGTAAAGTACAGTAATGTGAAAATCAATAATTTTGTAAAAAAAAAAAAAAAAAAAAATCTCAAACATTATAACTGCATGTTTGTATATAAAAATATTCATAATGATATGTTGGTCTTCTTGGCATCTAAAGGTTTAAAAATTTTGAAGGCAGAAAAAAGGAAAAACAACTTACCACTTCTATTAAAGATTACAAAGAATCTTTATTTTTTTTAATCTGATTTCTTTATTTTTTGGAATAAAGTGCATTGATGCATAATTTACAATAAGACCGAAAACATTTGTTTAAATATAAACAGGGTCAGTTCTAATTTCATGTTGTTGACTTTAACCTGACAACACTCAAAGGTCTTGTTAAGTCATGTAGTACGCTGACGTCTGGAGGAAACCATTAGAATCTCCATAGAGTCTGTGTAGAGAAAAAAAAGGCCTTGAAACAGGTCAGACAGGTTATGGGATGGAGGGTTGCGTGGGAGGAGAGGAGTGGAATTCGGCCCCTCAATGAGCATAATCAATGGTGAGCACAGACTGTCTCTATGCACCGCTCCAGGGGAAGTTGTTGTACAACCCTGTGCCTCAGATGAACATTAAAAATTGAATCCTTCATGGCTCCCTCAATATTTAATGAATCAGCTGCTAATTGGAGACAGATAAAAGCTTTCTTAACTGGGTTAAGCGTTTCACATTAAAACATTTTAGGGGAGGAAAAGATACTTTGGAAAACTGACAAGAAGAGCACAGAGCCTACATCAGATCTTCAGACTTTTGAGTGTTCTACTGTAGTTGCGGTTGGTTTATTCTGGTGAATTTGTGGTTGATTGGTTCTCCTTAGCTGAAAGATCTTGTATAGAGCCTTTTTAGGGACAGAGCAGAGCGAGATTAAACATTGTTAGTGAAAAGAATGGATTTAGGGTTTGTTAATGTGCTTCACGGTGCAAGGCCCTCCCACATCTCCTAGCCATTTGTGTGTGAGAGAGTGTTTTTTTGAAGAGATAAGACCTCATGGAAAATGTTACATTGTTAAAAGAGAGATTGTGATTGTGGCATTAAATGGACTGAAAATGGAATTGTACCACTTGACCTCGGTTTCCAGGGGTGCGAGAGTGGGAGGATAATCCTCTACACAACACCCCTCCATTAGTTCATCATATGGACTGCTCCATCATCAGACAGGCAACAAAGCCATCTGTGAAGGGATTACTACCTCTATACACACTTTCTCTCTTGCGCTTTTTCTTTCCAGGGTTAATGTCTTTCTCCCTCTCTGTCACATTCCCTTCACCTATTCATCTTCTTATTTTTTTTTACCTCATTCATTACCTCACTCTTTTGTGCCACTGTTCTCTCTCTCTGTCTTTCCCAGAGAGGTTGCTCTTTCATAGCTCATAGTATCAGCTTTATCTCTGAGATGTCTTCTACACTGTCTTTGGGGAAATACAAATGAGATAATTATTGATGTACAGTAAGATTATTCCGTAATGTTTGAGTTCTGACACTTCCAGACTTGTGTGCAGGCTAATCAGACGTGGTTTCATTAATAATCATATATTTGCAGGTCAAGTGAAGTTCTAGCATATTTTCATAGACCCTGACATTTGCATTATTAACTGTAAGCATTTTACCTTTGAATAGCTTTAGAGACATGCACTTTTTTTTTTTTAATCTTTAAATAGATTGGAAATTGAATATATATATTTTTATATATATATATATATACATATATATAAATGCTTAAATATGTGCAGTCTCATCACATTTACTTAACGCATTAATCTGACATTATGGTTTATTTTCATCTCCCAATACAAGGTTAGCTTTACTTTAACCAAGCCTAAACTTTAAAATAGTGAAATCCATGTGAAATACCATCACTGAATCATTTATATATGGTTTTTCCTGTGTTTGATGTGATTATGAGTTGATTCGTCTCCACCTGTGTCTCCCCAGCTGCCCTCACTTCAGTCATTAGTCTTGTGTGTATAAATCCCCTGTCTTTTGAGTTCTAGTTTGTCAGTCAATGTATGTGTTACCCTGCGTGTGTTCAGTTCAACGATTATTGTGGATATCTCCTCGTTTTTGATTTGTGATTAAAATACATTTATGTTTATTGGATTTTGCGACTCCTGCGATCTCCTCCTCTATACACCAGCGTTACAGAAGCCTAATTTGTACACAATTCATAAAGGAATATTATTATTTTATATTATTATTATTAAAACAATTTTAACATGCTGTAACATTTGAAAACGGATACCTTCAAAGATTAGCATCACATATCAAGCTTCATAGGTTTTCAAGTTCACTATGTTTGCTCAGTAGTTGACTCAGTGAGAGGTGAAGCGCTCCGGTGAATACCGTAAAAATACAGTTCAACATATATAAGCTTTGCATTTGGGCTTGGTTTAGTGTTGGGTTTGGTGTAGGGGAGCTTTCCAACATGATACATAAATGTAAATGTAGGGATACTATCCACTGTTATGTTAATGCAATCCGGAAGAATCTCTATGTCCACTCTAAAGACACTAGAATATTTGGAGAAACATTTGAAACAAAATATGTTCCAGCAGAATTCTCAATTTACTTGAAATTAGTTTTCTTTGATTAATTAATTTTTTATTACATATTTTGTTTCAGTGTTCTCGTAAGGCATTTCATTTACACCATCATCCCTTGAAACCTCATAGTTTGACTTCTTGAGCATTCAATTTCAGTGTTATTTAGCTGGACCTGCCATCTTCACGATGAAAACCACCTTCTCTTGTTTCACTCATATTTAATTTTTGGTTTCAAAGGTGCGTCTCTGGCATGTCTTCAAAGGCCTGGCATGATACTGTGCTGTGTGTGGAAAGCGTAATTACAATTTGAAGATTACTCTGATGATGGTTCTGAACCAAGACGGGAGAGGGTGGTATTACAGTGAATGACAGAGACAAGCGTTGCGCTTTACATCATCTGGTAACATCAGCGTAAACACGTTTATGATGATGACAGTGATTGTTTCTTTAGCCACTTTTCTATTTCGCTGCATGAATTGAGGCTATACAGGATTAGGGTTTTGATGTCTTCCAGTTTATCTATTTTTCTTCCTTAGCCGTCTCTTATTTCCCATCATCATGAAGGTTGGATGAGCATTTGTTTCTAAAGGAACAATGTAGGTAATTGGCAGGCCTTATATGTGAATCACGAACAATAGATTGTCAAGAAACACAATGAAGAAAAGTAAACAGACAGCGATGAGAACATGCATTTGTTTTTATAGGCTAGATGAATCATGGTCATCCTGGTTTTAACTCGCTGATGTCTCATTAATAGGGCCAGATGCGATCTGCGGACCTACTCTGTAGAATTTTGCGCAATGGATATAAAAGCAGTACAATGGTAGACCCACACACTTCCAGTCTGCCACTGCAAAGATGTGCGTATACTAAACAGGCCGCCGAACATTTTATCCACAAACTTTAAAAAGAATCAGAGTTGGTTAATTCCCCCTTGGCTCGGTTCGAACATGAAAACGGAGAGCTGAGAGAAAACGAGAGAACACATGAAAAGTGAGTTGGGAGTTATCCTTTCTCCCTCTGCCCTCCCCTCCTTCTCTTCCAAACAAAGGGAAGGTTATTTTTAGTGACGTTCATTTTTAATCATCTGAGTGTTTGGAGCTTGATGAGTCTTTTCATGTTGGGCTGAAGAGTCAGCGGCCTCTGGGCCCATCAGCTGCCTGGAGCTACTCGACCGGACCACAACAGAAGACCACCCAGTAGACACATTTTGTGCAGAAGTACACAATACGTTACTGGCCGATAAATTACTTGCCAATAAATTGGGAAAATTACATAAGTATTTTCAGCATTGCACCATTTTGTTGTAATGGGCCTCTAATACCTAGTCTCATGTGTCAGAGAAAAGTAGCTCAGTTTTAAAAATGGGGTTTTGTGAAAACAAAACCAAGCCATTTTAAATAAATACTATTTCTTTTGAACTTTCTATTCATTTAGAATCTTAAAAAAAAAAAAGTATAAATTATTTCAGTTTTTCAGAACAATATTAAGATGCACAATTGGTTTCAACTTTGATATATTAAAAAACAAAACCGAATGTTATTGCGCACCAAAATTCAGCTTTTTCATCACAGGAATAAAAGTCATTTTAAAACATGGATAACAAAAAAAAATTCACAATATTATCATTAGCTGCTCCATTTAAAAGGGTTAAAATGCGAAGTGTAAAATTCTGCTGTGGAATCAGCAAGCCGCTGATTCTTTCCCATTATCGCCCCCGGAAGTTCCCTAGTTTTAGGCTTTTGTTTTTGTGTTTGCATATGTGTGAGTCACTGTGCGTTTGTGGCATGCTGTTGTCGGCCGTCTGGTAAGTGGGTTTCAGTCCGTCAGAGTTCAGGAATGTGAAAGTTATCTCCAGCCCTTAGCTAATTAAATAGCACTGATAAGAACATAAAACAACACTCTCCGAGCCCTTAGGATAATCTAGGTACACTCAGCAGGTCTTGATGACCGTAAACTCCACACACACACACACACACACACACACACACGTTTAAATGACAAAATGCCTTTTATTGTTTTTTTAATTAAAGCTCAACCCTGCAGTCTAGACCAGCATGGAATCAGATTTCCATATGGTCATCCCTATCATTTATGAAATTATACAAATTGCCACCCGTTGCGTATTAAACGTTTTATTCTGTTATGGCTCAGCTAACGGTAACACACTTAGTTCCGCTAAGTGTGCATTTACCATGAATCAGTGCAGAAAATAAAATAAAAGTCCACATATTCAGTTTTGGACTTCACTTGATACACACTAATCCAGATCCTAAAAGAAAACCTGTGAAACTTTATTATTTACTGCATTATTTTTTAAAAATGTTTTACTTTAAAGGACATTCAGGGTTTAGTGGATGCTCACACACACACATACATGCACACGTTCTTAGAAAATCAGGGAAAGAGAGGAAATACCCCAGTTTTGTGCAATTACTAAAACTGTAATAAAATAGTATAATTATATAAACTCTAAATAGAGATCATTTTCCACATGGCTGCAGTGAGGTGAAGTGTAATCGGTGGATCGCGTTTGAAGGAGTTTCAGCTCCATCAGCCTTTTGTTGCTTTAGTGTGGTGTGAGGAAACTTTAATACCCATGATTCTGTAGTGGTGAATCGATAATGAATATGAGCCTTGTGAATTCCGATCCTGCTCTGTGACATTTACATTTAAAGTGCTTAATCACGGATTTGTGAGGGTTTATGTCTAGGATGCAGAGCTGTTATTTTTTGTTCGTTTTTTTCATGTAAGAATGCTTTTTCTGCCTGTCTTAAATTTCCACCAAATGAAGATAAACGTCTGCATTTCATGCTGCATATTTCATACATAAAAAGATCAGTTTCAGATGGCGGTGTATTAAAATCAGAGTTCATGGAGCAGGCAGAAAGAGCATTCTCAATACATATGTAGGCATTTTTCACTTTGATTGTGTGTTTACTTCAGTGCAAAAGGAGGTCTGATTTGACTAGATTTTAAACCAAAAATCGCCTTTTCCATGAATAAATATGTTTGCATAATCCGCCAACACCAAAAAGAGAGGAAATTTCGCATTGTCAGGCCTGATAACCACTGCAAAGAACACAAAATGTTTTCGCTAACAGACAAAGACTGTCAGTTCTTTCAACAAGCAAAGCTGTTTTTTCCTGCGGAGGGAAGAGAAATGCATTCAGCTCGTCAACTGGTGATCACATCCCAGAGCAATTTTGACATGTTCAAAAGCCTTTGAAAAATCAGTGTAGTGTAGTCAGAAACAGATGCAGCATGTTACGTTTCCTTCCATCGGTAAATTGTATTATGCTGAGATTTGATTTTTGTCCTTTGTTACTCTGGGGTGGTCTTGGTAACGGCCGCCGTGCTTCGTGTGTCACAGCAGGGGCCTGACAGCTCTCTGATAGAAATGTCTTCCGTTTGGACTGAAGGAAAACAGTTGGGATCTGCAGGGTGGCAGGATTTGAGGTTAAATTATCCATTAGCTTGAGCTTAAAGCAAACACAAGAAAGATTAAATGCACCCATGTCCTTTTTTGTGAAATTAAAGGGGCCTTTTTCTGACTACATGTAGTGCACCAAAAAGTCATAATTTAGTATTTCATGACCATTTTCTACACTCTGTCTGACCCTTTAACACTGGCAGCAGAAATCATTCATTTACAATGAGAGTTGGCGATTTGAGGCAACATGAGCTTTTTTTAGATGGCGTGTCAAGTAAAAAGTACATCAGTTTGAAAAATGCATCTAGAGATTCCTAATTTGAATGTAGCCGTCCTGTGTAAACGGCTCCTTCAAGCTTGAATTTCTTATGGATATGATTCATATTTTATTAAATCACACTGGCTTGTTAAATTGACAGCCCTTGTTTATTTGTACTTGTGTGTGGTTATGTACTCATGGTTTTCAAACGTAATACAGTGTCATTTTCAGATTGATGTATTTTCTTTCCATCCTACATTGTTTATTAAACTTTGTATGTATTCATTTTCGAAACAGCAAGGAGAATTATTTTTCATGATTTGTTCTGTTTGTATTGTTACTATGTCAGTTGACTTGTATTAGAAATGTTCAATAGATATGTAATTGTTCTTGCTTATTTCCCTTTTTTCACATTTATCCTGCTGTTTTCACCATCTTATACTTAAAGTTAGTAAAAAAAAAAAAACTAAATTCATTAATTACTCACATAAGAACCCAGAAGAACTTTGTTCATCTTTGGAACACAAATTAAGATATTTTGATGATATCAGAGAGCCATCTGTCCCTTCATAGACAGCAACACAACTGAAATTATCCCAGATCCAGAAACATAGTAAAAACATTGGTAAAACAGTCACTATGAGTAATTAATGACTGAATGTTCAGTTTTGGGTGAATTAACCTTTTCAAGTTACATTTTAAAAAGCGTTTAAGGCATTTTAAGATTTCCTTCTTTTTAATTCCAGCATAATAGTGTAAAACTATTATCAGCCATTTATCAGTACAGTCTTTGCATCTATAATTTATATCATTAGGCACAGACAATATCCTCGTCTGCGTTTGTCAAACGACATAATACACGATAATGCATGAATTTTAAATTATGATTTTCATTATCTTTTTGTGTGTGTCACATTATCTTGCTGAAAACTTTGGAAAGCCCAGCGTGAGCTCATGGGAAGATGTTGTGTTGATCCGAGTGAAGTGGAGGTTTGTAGATGAGCGAAAGGGGAATAACAGAGTCTGAATTCAAAGCTTCCGACGGCCTTAGAAACTCAAGGGCGGCCCAAAGTCACTCCATCTCTGCAGTGCAAGTGTAAAGGAGCCCTGGGATCCCAACCCACCAATGAGAAGCATCAAACCAGCACAGAAACCCGCAACGCCTCAGCATGTAATCAGGTCGACCACCTCTAACCTTTATCTAAACAGCGTGGGATGAGTTCACTAACCAAACACATTCCGGTTTAACCAGGAAAGAATGCCAGATTGCCCTCTTGTGTCTTTCATCAGACACAATTAAGTAAATACATAAGAGACAAAAGGATTAAACAAGTCTGTATAAATAACCAAACATACAGAGAGTCTGATGAACCTTGTTCATCTTATATGGTCAGAAAGTGTGTGTGTGGTCATCATAATTCACAGCCACTGGAAAATTGCTTGGTTCGATGAGCAGCACAATGTAAACACTGAAGGCCTAGTGTGTGTTTTTCACCAAACAGTGATGAGTGAGTTTTTGTTTTGATTAATTAAAGCGTCTGATTATCAAATTTACAATATTTGCCCTCAGTCGGATCCCACATGTTAGTAGCTAATGAAAAGGCAGAGATCACATTGACTTTTGTTGCATCTTCGACGGACATCTGATTGAGGCCTAAACTCAGTGCGCTAAGGGATATGTTTTGATCCACAGATCAGGTGCTTTTGCTTTCACATTTTATTATTTTTTTCTATCTAGGAAGTTTTTTTTGGATCTGTCTGTCTGACTGTGCAAAGGTGTCTTCCAAACTGTGGCGTGGTTAATTGGAGTTTTGCATGGATGTCTCAGCCTGATGGAAATGTCAAGCTTTGTACACTTAGCGTGAGTAGAGAGGGGTCTGCAGAATAGCTTTATCTGCAGTGGGGTTATTTGCGAGGTAAATTTTCAACTTCAGAACAAGTCTCTGTCTGTGAATAGAGCTAAAATGTCAGTCTGCTAAATGCCAGTTTTCTTTTCTTAAGAGGATGAAGGTATAGGAGCTTTTAAGTGCTGCATTTCAGCTTTGGCCTTGGTTGGACTGAGAATGTACTGTAAAATATTGATTAATTGTTTCTTATGCTCAGTGGCGTTTTATGAAGGCGTTTATATATTTAGATATGCTCTCGTCACATACACTTTTTGGTTTTTTATCAAGGTCTTTGTTTTCTATTGATTACTTGGTTTTATACCATGTTTGATTTAATTATTTAGTTGCAGAAACCTTACTGCATTTTTAGTTTCTCATTAAGACATTTAGTATTTACAAAACAAATATTCCATCCAAAAATTTACATTTTTGTTTCAGATGCATATTCTATGGGACACTAAAGTATAAAAAATGAGGAATTGTTTGTTATGCTTTTTGGTTTTCTTTCAAGGTCTTCGTTTTCTATTGATTAGTTGGTTTTATACCAAGATTTATTTATTTAGATTTTTTTTAACCCTTTCTCTTTAAGACATTGTTTAGTATGTATCAGTGGAATATTTCCAATAATATATTTGGAATATTTTCCCAAAAAGTTACTTTTTGTTTCAGATCCATATGACAGACATTATTCTGCGGGACACTAAAGTATAAAAAGTACTAAGTGTTGCCAAGCTCCACAATAGCATAAAAGTACCATAAAAAAATTCTCCATTACCTTAGTAGGTTGATGAAAGCAATAGCGTTGTCATTCTTCTGAGCTTAAGTTAACAAACCAGGGGCTGCATTGCCAAAATATTCTTAAAAGTGAAATTCTTCCTAACAGCTTATTTATATTTTTATTTCCAAGCTTAAGAATAAAATAATGAATGTTTTGTATATAACATTTCTTGAGGGGCCATTCCCACAGAATGTGTTTGCCTTTCCTCTGCTCTACTTTTCAGACTTTTATTTGCAAACAAATATTATCTGCAAATGCTGCAAATAGACAGACTTTGAGGTTATTTTCATTGAGTTCATCAGCAAGTCTTTGTCAAAAATATACATATATATAAATTGGTCAAAAATGTACTGTTGCAACATTCTAACAAAATTCATAATGTCTTTAAGAAGATTTTCTTGAATTCAGCCCCTGGTCTGAATGATTAATTCAGGTATGAAAATGATCGAGTTTTCAAGTTCATTGACTCAATGATCCGGACACAGAACACAGTTAACATCTTGCTGAAGGGATGAATAATGACTTTGAAATTTCATTCAGTTTCTCACATAAAGCAGTTGTATGACCTCAGAAGACTTTGAATTGAGTGCACAAGTAGTATGAATTAGTTTTATGATACTTTTTGTGTCCTTTTGCAGCCTGATAATCTCCATTCATCACAATTCAAGTCAAGTCAATAGGTTTTATTATCATTTCATCAATACACAGTACAGTGAAATGAGACATGTTACTCCACGACCAACATGCAATGCCGAAAAACCTCAATTAAAATAACAATATAGATAATATCAGACCAATACGATTCTTTTTTTTTGTTGTTAACAGAGGAAAGCCATAGAGGTTTGTCATTGACTCGTCCCCACAATCTAAGCAGTTTCAGGTTTTACTATTGTAGGCAAAACGTTATCCCCACGTATGCTCATTTTCATCGCATTGGCAAGCAAAACCACACATATGCCCTCTCACACACTCTCCTGAACCAAAGGGCATGTATGTTTACATTTGGAGTTAAAAATGTATGAACAAAAGGGCAGTTTCAGCTTCAGACAGGACTTGCGGTTTCATATGCACGTACACACAAGCAAATATCAAACTGTCAGTCTCAGTTTCCATGGAAACAATCATTCATTCTCATTTGTCTGTCACTCAGACTTCATCTCTCTTTCTCTGATCCCACAGGTTTGGAGATGAGAGGGGCTACATACTCTACCCTCAAATAGGAGATCGTTTGGACCTCGTTTGTCCTGCCACAAGTCCATCAGGCCCGAATTCTCCTCCTGAGTATGAGTATTATAAACTGTACCTGGTGTCCTCACGAGAGCAGGCCGACAGGTGTGAAGTGATGGGCGCTCCGAACCTGTTGCTCACCTGCGACAAACCCAACAGCGATATGAGGTTTACCATCAAGTTCCAGGAGTATTCGCCCAACCTGTGGGGTCACGAATTCAAAAACTTACGAGACTATTACATCATTGGTAAGTGTGTGTGTGTTAACCAATATTGCAATATAGTACCGTTTTGGACAACAGCATTTATTTGTGGTAATCATTTCCGTATTTTGGGTCCTCTCCATGTGTCTATGCAGAAGTTAGCAACACATGTTCCAGGCATAATGTTCTTTGGTGCTTAAGTTTATATCACAGGATCAAGCCTGGCCATGTTTCATAATCCTAATTTTTTACTTTCTTGTTTTTTATTTTGCTCTATAATAACTGTTCTTAAACTATCAGCCCACAAGCCAAACTCATCTCACATGTTGTGTTATCTTATGCCCTCGTTAAATGTTACGAATAATTTATCCACTTATCCAACCCACAAATAATTTTTTTTCACACACACCAAAAATATATTCTCGCAGCTTAATTGGTTTCCTTCATTTTAAGTAAAATCATGGCCATGTTGTACTAATTTGTTCTACAAAGTATTCATAAATTAACAAAAACAAGGGAAAGAAAGGGGAAACAACCATAGCCACGTATTAATAAGTAATGGGAACAAATATCCCATGCAATAATTCGTAATAATGTTTTTGTAGGATTTTTATAGCACACAATCTTTCCCAAACTTTTTGTAGGTTCCACTTCAATGAAGTCACCTTAACTGTTGTGTAATTCAATAAAAAAATGCTGTGTTCATTTTATTTTGCAAAACAATTTTGCTACTATTAAGGTAAAGATACAGGTTAGGTTAGGGACAGCTTTGATGGTATGGGTAGGTTTAAAGATGTGTTAAAGGGATAGTTTATCCAAAAAGGATAACCTACCCCCAGAGCATCCACGATGTAGGTGTGTTTGTTGTTCAGTAGAACATATAGATTTTTTTTTAACTCAAACCATTGCAGTCTGTCAGTCACATAATTCAAGTCAATGGGCACACAATTTTTCAGAGTAAAAAAACATTCACAGACAAATCCAAATTAAACCCTATGGCTCGTTTGATACATTGATGTCCTAAGACTCCAAATGATCAGATTGTGTGAGAACCTGAACAGTATTTATATAAATTTTACCTCTAATACACCACCATGTCCAACTGTACTGATCTAATCCACAACATTCGGCGCATCTTCTTCTATTCGTCTCCTACCACCATTGACACTCCTAATCGGGATTGTCGATAGATTGTCAATGGTCCATTTGAGAGGTAGTTGGCAGTAATGCATGGATAAGTCTGCGATCCTCCATTAAATAGAGGTAGAAGCATGTAGAAGACGACACACTGGCTGTTTAGACCAGGATTATATCAGGAAAGTTGGACATAGTGGTGTACTTGAGGTAAAAAATTATACAAATACTGTTCAGGTTCTTGCACAAACCGATCATTTTGTGTCTAAGGACATCAATGTATCATGAGCCACAGGGTTTATTTTGGATTTGTCTGTGCATGTTTTTTTTTTACTCTCGAAAATTATGTGACCATTGACTTACATTATATTACTGACAGACTGCAACAGTTTTAATTAAAAATCTTTGTTTGTGTTCTGCTGAAGAAACAAAGTCACCTACATCTTGAATACCCTGGGGGTAAAAGGATAAACATCAAATGTCCATTTTTGGGGGAACTATCCCTTGAATGTGTAAGGGCGATACAGAAAATAATTACATATGTTACTACATGCAGGTATTTTTAAAGTACATGGAAATAAGTGATACATTTATACATTTACATGTAAGTACATAGTAGTTAAGGGCACTTAATATAGTGCAACCTGATTTAATACTGCAAACATGAAGTAGAAGCTGTCAGTTAATATGTATTTGAGACCCCTGATTCATATTATGAAATATAAAAAAAATGTTTAAAACGTAAAAAAACATTAAAAATTAAGATTGCAAATAAAGTGATAATTTCCACAAAAAAAATGATTTAAATGGACAAACATTTTTAGTGAATATTTGCTAATTACCCAAGTGCAATAATACCATGCGTCAGCCGCAGGGGTTCTGTCCCGTCAAATTTACCTCATAGTTGCTCCACCAAAAGATGAATCCATCGATAAAGCACAGAATATGTGTGTGTGTTACTGTTTGTTCCCTAGGGAAATCACTTTTAATTAACCTAAGTTGGCAGTTGTTAATTTCTACAATATGCCTGTAATGAGAAAGAGAAAGACAGAGCATTGGGTGCTGTGCGGTTCTGCACACGCTTGTGATTATGTGGATCTTAATTGGCTGTAATGGGCCTGTGAGACTCAAGGGCATTTAAGAGCAGCTAGACACAACAGCCCGACCAATGGCAAACACACTCGCACACGCACACACACACACACCATGCAATTCCCTGCCCAAATATACTCAGATGGTGTCTGCACTGTTATAAATCACGCATGTAAACTGTTTATGTGTTTTAATATAGGATAAAAGCATTGCTTATTACTGTAGGTTTTTGTGTTTTCGTCCTGTTGTGTGAGGCTGCGAGTGATGCTTTTAGCTGGTGCTTGTTTCCCCTGTGATCTGCACTGTTTGAAGCTGAGATCTTCTCCCTGCTGAGTGTGTATCAGAGTGTATCAAACGCTCCGAGCTCTTTTGTCAAAACTTTGATCACTGGGCGCTAACTGAGTTCCCAGGGGAGCACTTTACACCTAAAAAGCGCTCAAAAAACCCACTGCATTAGAATCCCTCTCCAAAACCTCCCCTTTATCATCATATTCTCCAAAGCACATTCTTGCATAGTCAATAATTCACAATAGTAGTGTGAGAGCTTGCGTCGCTACATGAGTTAATGGTAAAATTAAAAGTGTATTACCTTGGACTAACATATACAGTTTTGTTTTCCTGTCCTACAACTACTCGTTGATATTTTGACTTTGGAGTATCAGAGTTTGTATGCGTGTGTGTGCATGGTTTATGAGGACACAAATTTGCATAATGACATGGGTATGACATAAGTATTACAATATGAAGGTGATTTATGATTTATGAACATTATCAGTGTCCCCGTAATTCAAAAGACTTTAAAATTATACTAAATGGTGTTTTTTGTTTCCTGTAGGGGGTAGGTTTAGGTGTAGGGTCAGTGTAGGGCAATGCCACATACAGATTGTACAGCATAAAAACCATTACGCCAATGGAGAATCCCCATAAATAACAAAAACCAACATCTGTGTGTGTGTGTGTGTGTGTGTGTATGTGCGTGTGCGCGTTTGTCTCAATAGATTAGACTTGTGGTAAGGGGTTGTTAATTATTGAAAAGGTCTTGTTGGTTTATTTATCAAGGTTAAACTGAAATATTAGAGATGAACCTTACTCCCACCCCAACCGGTGTGTGTGTGTGTGTGTGTACATATATATAACCACCCCTACCTTGATGTCACAGTGTAATACTGCAAACGAGTGGCACGATGCAGCAAAATGAGAACACTATGAAAACACTATGAAAATCACAATGAAAACACATTGTCTGCAAATGAGCGACATCATTTAGATGTATTTTTAAGGCATAATTTTATATGTACTGTAGATTTCAGATTCACATTTTACATTAAGATTTTAACACTTAAAATTTAATTAATTAAAGGTCTCCTATAGAGAATTTTGTTAGAAAAAGAAGTATCCCTCTGAAATATGTCTTATGAGTTTGTTTCCAAGAGCAAAGAAAAACCAGTCTCCTCTTTGGTTATATCGAAATCTTCTGACATTCTTATTTACAAATCCTCATTTTGTGCTTCTAATTCAAGACCGGCAGTTTGTTTTGTTCTCTTTTCATGTTCGTCACTTATCATGGAAATAAGATTTTTTGAATTTACTACAGGACATTTTATTACGGATGTGCATGCTTTATTTGACATGTTTTGGACTGTTGAACAAAGACAGTTTTTTTCTTCTGAAGAAGAAAGTCTAGAAAACATAGAACCCCTCGAGGGTGAGTATATCCAGCCTGATCTCACAGCAATTCATACATATTTTACGAGGTGGCTAATTAGAACTAATATTTACGACCTTACTCGTACAATTTCATATGATTTCTGTCACAAGCTGCGCCTCTGTGGCTCTCTCCGGCCGTCATCAGTAGCAGTTGCCCCAATAGCAAAAAGATTGGTCCCTTTAGTACTTTTTAAACAAAGTCTCAGCTTCAGTTTTATATTGTGTCTTACAG
>JAUMHI010000051.1:6639966-6652248 GCA_032359435.1 Enteromius unitaeniatus
TTTTGTGCTTTTCAACATATCACAACTTGTAAATTACTTGTAAATTAATTAACTAAACATAATAATCACTTATTAATAATTTGTGAATGTTTTCTAGATGAACATTTCATCATTAACTAATCACTTAATTATTCTTACAATGGAACGTTATTCTAAAGTGTTACCCTAATTTATAATGAAGTCTCACTGATCGGGAAAATGATTGATT
The DNA here is from genome assembly GCA_032359435.1 of Enteromius unitaeniatus. Taxonomy (NCBI): domain Eukaryota; kingdom Metazoa; phylum Chordata; class Actinopteri; order Cypriniformes; family Cyprinidae; genus Enteromius; species Enteromius unitaeniatus. The sequence continues at coordinate 6,640,175 of JAUMHI010000051.1, forward strand.
TACATTGCCGCTTAAACTAAAGTGATTTCAGCTATATGTCAGGCTATAATATTTATGTCGTTATAATATCCATATTGTTTGTATTTCGCTATAAAACATTGTTACATTGGACTGTTTATTGCGTTTATCCTCGCTGCCTGCCTTGACCCATTCTGCCTGTTTACCGACGATTCTGTCACATCTCTGATTGCTCTGTTTGCCGTTAATTTTGAACCCTGCCTGTCTCATTTTTCGATTGAAAGCCTGCAAATGGATCCGACTGTCTCTGGAGAATCCTTACAATTTCATATGTAAATCATAAATCATACGTATTTTACGAGCTGGCAATTAGTATGATTTTGTACGAATTACCTCCCCCCTAAACCTACCCGTCGCTGGGATTTAGACAAATCGTACAAAATTTAATGAGTGAGGTCGGACAAATTAGCCACCTTGTAAAATACGTATGAATTGGTAACAAGTTGGTAAATCAAAGTCTAATTTTATTTTTTGAGTGCGCTAACCCTTTAAAAATTTGAATTAGGGTTCTGATTTAAAATGTAGATTTATTTTTTTATTATTAAGTAAGATTTTAAAATAAGACTAAAATGTACAAATTGAATACATTTTTTAAGATACTTTAATAGAGATTATTTCAGATTCAGATTACATTTAGATTAATCACTTAAGATTTTTAGTTTATTCAAATTTAAAATTTGCATTTAGATTGATTTTAATATTTAACATTTTTTATTATATTTATTTGATGATAAAATTACAATTAATAAGGTAACACTTTATTTTAAGTCATCCTTTTTGCACATTACATGTTCTTAACTGTTAAAACAACAAGTTATACCTAATTACGTGCATATGCTTAATTAATATTACATAGTAATTAAACATATAATTACTTCATGCAAAAAAGTTGGAAGAAATACTTTTTGTTGCTTAAACAGGTCCATTTTTGTTGCTATTTTGCAACCCACAACATTTGGTGCCCCATACTTGCAATGTAAAAATGTGAGAGGTTTTCCCAGCTCGTCTGCACACTTTAATGCATGCCATAACATTTACGTATTTTTAGCGCAACATTTAGCGTACCTTGCTGCACAGTTTGAAGCCATGTTAAAATCAAAACCGTACTATTTAATTTCGCACAGATGCTGCTGCACTCGGAGTTCCAAAGTTCAGTGTTCGTGGTTGTGTGTTTGTGTGTGTCTGCCATGCCGAGCCAGTGAGTTTGCCATCTGATGGCTATGAGCAGTGACAGGTCCCTCCCAAACTAGGTCAGCAATCAGAGCCCCGTGCCACACTACGGTTGGTGTGTAAACGTGTGTGTGTACCATGTGTGTGTGTGTCACAGCGTAGAGTCTGTGTTTATCCCTGTGAATGTGTCCGTTTGAATTTCCAGCTCAGTTTCGATTTCTGCATGTGTTGGCTTGATCTGAGCGATCTGTGTATGTGTGTGTGTGCTAATATTCTTCTGATAAAGATCACGCTGTAGGTCTCAGGTTAATGGGATATAGACGGTTTAACACAGTGATTCATTAACCTTCTGGCATCTGCAGCTGCGCTTAAAGTCATTAGGTACACAAACACACACACGTATACATAAAAACACACAAACAAATCCACACCTGACTTTGTGTAAATGTAAAACTTGCTTTTCAAAGATTCCTACAAACACATGATCTTCATAAAAACCCTATGGACACTGTGGTTGGTGTGTTTATTTGATTTAATTTGATTTGTACATTATTCAATTTTCTATACAGCTAGATATAAAGCACACAGTGTCATCCAACCTAACCCAGCACACACACACACACACACACAGCAGCAGGGGTGAATAAAGGCTCTTTTGATGGATGGACGTGTGAGCAGAGGGAGGGAGATTATGGTGTGAGGGATTGTGGGAATTCTCCTCACCAGCTGTTCACTAGAGACTGGGAGAAAGAAGATGAAGGGATTGAGGGACGGATGGACAGATTGGAGTGAGAGAAAGAGAATGGAGAAATCGGATGGTTATGTAGGTGAAGCCTCTGAGGAGTAGAAATGGAAATAATATTGAATGTAAACACACACACTGGCTACACTCACACAGCAGTGAGTCTTGTTGTAAACAAAGTTACTTCAGAATTTTGGGGTTGGTAAGTTTTGTGTGTGTGTGTGTGTGTGTGTGTGTGTGTGTGTGTGTGTGTGTTTTTGAAAATCTTCACGAAGGCAGCATTCTATTCAATAACTTTTTTAAATGTAATTTATTCCTGGAATAACTCCTGTAAGTAATTTTTAAGTAGCAATTACTCCAGTTTTCATTATCACATGATACTTCAGAAATTTGATTAGCATTTCAAGAACCATTACTTATTATTATTATTCATGTTGAAAATAGTGGTGCCGCTTATTATTTTTGTGGAAACCATGTTACATATTTTACAGGATTTTTTGATAAATCGAAAGCATTTTTTAAATAGAACATTAGAAACCTCTTTACTTCCACTTTCGCTCAATTTAAAGCATCCTTGCTAAATAAAAGTATTCATTTCTCTCAAAAATAAAACTTACTGTACCCTAAATGTATCTTAACTCCTGAAATGAGTGACAACCAGCTTCTGTAACTTCTGTCTCTTGCGTTTTTCATAAACATAAAAATAAATACATTTGTATAAAAGACACCATCTTTGATATTTACTTCAGTCACTGCACTTACAGGTGATATTAACAGCTATCATGAGAAAAGAAGAGGGAACAAGAAAAGATATTTGTTCTTACAGATCCGCTTTTTTAAGATGCTGCGTGAACAGGCTTATTTATAATTTAAAGTCATGTCTGTTTTGTAAATACAGTTGTCAATCTGTATGAAAACAACTCGCATACACTGCAAAGAAATACTTCTAATTAGGCATTTTTGTCTTGTTTTTTAGTGAAAATAAAAAGTAATTTAGAAAATAATAAATGAAAATTTACTTCAGAAACAACACTGCATAAGTTATTAAGAATTGTTTTCGTAGAAAATGCACTGTGCACTGGCAGATGTTTTTAACTTGTTTTTTTACTTATGCTACGTTCCACACAGCTTGAAACTGAATTTTCCCACCTCCTACTTAAAAATAATGACTGAAACAACACTCGAGAAGCATCGTTTCCAGACTGCAGTACAGAAAACAAGATGTTTCATGTGCATGTTATTCTTTCGGGCATATTGTTGTGGCCTAAACAGGTGAGATTTAATGACTTTTGACCTTAACAGGACTGCTTCTTGATGTAGGCTCTTTTGCATTTGGTTGAGACTGAGATTCACTGGGCCCTGTGTGTGTTGTCAGGATCTATTTCCACATCCCATTCATTCCATCCCTCCCAGACCACTGACACACTTCTGAGAGGTGCTATTAGTCAACCTATTAAGATAATTACCTCAGAGGAAACGAGACAGAGAAAGAGACAGCCCTCCTCCGACATACAGCGCCTTTGTATTTGTATTCATGGATCCAATCCATTTGAATTTCCTCTTTATTGACCATAAACGAGATGGACAATGACTTAAAGTAGCCAGTGCTCTAAAAATCTCCATAAATGTAGTAGATACAATTTGATACAATGCCATATATTCCAAGTCTTAAGCCATGGAAGGTTTTAGAATATTTGCCTTATGTGCACAAGTTGCTGTTTTAAATAAATTCTCATCTTGACTCAATTGCAAATGTCTATGTATATCCTTGGAGCCATTGTTCATTCAGATATCACAAGCTATATCAAACCAACCAGACTAGAAGACTTGTTCTTCAAAACTCAGAAGAAGGAGAGTTGCGAAAGGCCAACAGTGACTTTGAAGAAGCCACAGAGTTCAATAACCAAGAATAAAATATGAAGTCAATCATATCCAGCGCACTGGTCTACATGGCGTGGTGGTACAAAAGAAGCCATTACTCAGAAAGAACCATGTTGAGAGAGAAAAAAAAATGTAATGCGGACCTAAGAAAGATATTGTGGTCAGATGAGACCAAGGTAGAGCTTTTGAACAGAATTCAAAGGTGCAGAGCTCACGCTGCCTACACCTTAAAACACCATACCTGCAGTGAAGTATGCTTGTGTAGCATCATGCTGTGGGCCATTTTTGACCAGCAGGGACTTGGCATCTTGTTAAAATGGAGTGAAGACTGCATTGTGCCAAAATACAGGGAAACACTGCAGGTGAACCTGAGCCAGTGCTGAAGAACTCCAGCTTTGAGACATCAGTGCCTCTATGTACTCTTGGAGAATGGGAAGATGGAGTATGTATGCTAATAAAGATATCTCCATTGTTTCTTTTTGAGAATATTTGTATTATACAACAACGGGACTCTAAAATAACCAGATTTGCATTTACAGAAAAAAAAAAAACATTGCTTGCAAGACATAAATTTCATTCGGCATCAGAGGTGTTTTGGCACTACGACATTCAGCATGCATATGTTGTGAATAAAACACATGTATTGCAGTTTCAGATGGCTAAATGCAAGAAAAAAATCCCCTTATGCAAATACTACTTGACTACCGAATTATATCTCCTAACTGACACTTTATTGCTTGTAATTGAACGTCTTATCTTATATTGTAAAACCACACGGCTTTTCAAAATGTTGATGTTTTCTGTGAAATGTGAGTGTATATAGGTAGTTGACATAGAAGTGTGTTCTATAGTGTGCAGGCTGATTCTCAATAATTAATTTAACTTTGTGGAAAAAACATGGAAATAATTTGGGATTCTTATCCGAATGTTTGCTATATTTATTTGCCTGGTCAGTGACGCATGTCCTGATTTTGCCAAGTTCGATGTGTCCCTTGGTCAACATATTACTAAACCTAACCTTACCCATGAGTAATGCCTAAAATCAAAGGAAATGATAGGTGAATGTACAAGCACCAAACACTGATTGTAAGCCTAAACTTAAACTGTTTCTTCAAATCTGATTGGTTAATCACAGTATTGTCCCGGGATCAACAAAGATGTTGACTCAGGGACATCTTGCACTTGGTAAAATCAGATTAAAGGTCGGGAATTAAGGGTTTTGAGTTTTTTTGCTGTTGTAGGCTGTAATTGCCTTCGAAATATCTGAAATTGTTCGGCGAACTGATAATACTGAAAATAATTACACACATTAGCACATTTGTGAGCCAATCAGATCCAAGCATTTCAGCATCGTTAATTCAGTTTTCAAGGTCATGTGGTCCTTCTAATAAACATTCTGTCAGTCTTTGATGAGTGAAAAGTTCAAGTTTTACACTTCAAGTAAAAGAAGTGAACAACTCTTTATTGTCACTTCTGATTAATTTCATTTAGCCTTGTTTAATAAAAATATTCATTTCTAAAAAAAAAATAGTTCTGACCACAAAATTTTGAACAATAATGTATTTGAAAATGTATAAAGATGCGCTCAAACCTGATATTATCTACAAAGAAAAAAATCAATGCTGTTGTATGTAAAGCAGATTTTAAGCTGAATTAATCGCAGACATTTGTGGGGAAGCACTGTAATTAATTCTGAACTGAAGTGCTTAATGTACATCTGATAAATACATACACACACGCACATCTTTTTAAAGACAGGTTGTTCTATCGTGCATATGGAAAAGTTTCAAGGTTTCTTTTTGAAATGTCTCATATTACACATTTTATACTAGTCAAATTGAGTGGAATGCCTAAAATGGAATAAATGATCCACTTTCTTTTCTTTTTTTCAAGGAGATTACAGGTTTTCCTCTGGTTTATGATGTTTCAAATAATTACCACACATCAGCCAGATTTAGAGGAAATCTCAACCTTGAAAAAAGATTTTCGCCAATAGGGATGATGCTTTCATTAATTATAAATACGCTTTCAGAACCGTGTTTGCTGTCAGCTGGCAATGAATAAGGACTGCTGCTGTCTAAAATATGCATATTTCATGATGTTAATGTATAGCACTTTAGTCCGCATCAAGCTGTGGGCAGATCCGTGGAGATCTGCGATGTCTACTGCGGTACCTCATCAGCGCAGAGTTCATAGAGTTTCTCTCTCTCGCTCTCCTTCTCCCATCTCCCTCCTCTTTAACTGTTCCCCGCGCCCCCACCTCCACGCTGCTGGCTGCGGGCTGACTCAGATGTCAGAGCGCGTTATTTCAGCAGGCTGATTCTCAATAATGTGTCTTTATTTGGGCTCTTTGTGGTACAGGGTTTTGGTGGTGGGGCCGCACTGGGATTTGGATGAGGGAGGAGGAACCGCGGAGCAATAACGAGTTCTCGTTTTGTTAATGCCTCTCCACACCTCTTCAAACATGCATCATATACTCACCTCCAACACGGGGAAAGAGATTTCACACTGCTGAATATGCAGTTTGAGTTCGCTGTGTGGGTTTTTTTGTCTGAAAGTGTGTATAAGCGCGGCATTGATGTTAGACAGGTAGTGTGTCCGGGTTTCTGCTGTTGTCGGTTACTGATTGACAGGTGTGCTTGCGCTTTAAAAGCTGTTTAAAAGTGCAACAGTAGATCTGTTTTCTGCCTTGCTTTTCTCGTCCTCGTCTCTCCAGCTCCTCCAAACATTATTGACATGAACATGACCTAGAAAAACCTTTACCGTCTCACTCTTGTTTCCTCGGAGTCGTTCCCGCTCTCGCTTCACTTCTCTGTACCTTGGAGAAACCTGTCAAGAACCTGTCCAGGTCTTCTCATCTGGCCTTCTATAAAATAAAATAAAGAAACTGCATAAATAACTTGAAAACTACTTAATTAATTAATTCTGTGTTCAAGACCATACATCATTTCATTTTTTAGAGCAGTAAAAAAAATGAATGAATCATAATGTATAAATACTTCCAAATTTAAATCATATTCAGAAGCCTTATTAAAGTAATGAGATTCTGAGGGCGAGTATCTTTAGTTATTCACTTATTATTAAAACATTTTTCCTTTAAAAAATTAAGAAAATGTCACAATATTATATTGTTTTTAGAGTGAATGAAATATGGACTTGACAGACAAGATTTGCGAGAACCCCCAGCTCGACTGCAATTCGTACATATTTTACGAAGTGGCTTATTCTTACGAATTCGTATCTATTCGACCTCTCTAGTACAAATTCATTTGATTTTTGCTAAATCATACATATTTTACAAGTTGCCAGTTCGTATGAATTTGTACGAATAACCTACACCTAACCCCCGCCCCTAAACCTACCCGTCACTGGGGTTTAGACAAATCGCACAAAATCCTACGTGTGAGGTCGTACAAATTAGCCACACCATGAAATAAGAATGAATTGGTCATGTTGGAAACAAATATGTATGTTTTATAAATGCATTATGCAAGTGAGAATTTGTAAATCTTAATAGTCCTTCTTTCTTTTTATTATTAGGGTGAAATATGACCTGGCTTCACTTACCTCTATGTCTCTCTCTCTCTATCGTCTTTTCCCTTATATTAAACTCTCTTAAATTAGACTGTGGCCTCTCACCTTTCTCATCTACTGTCCTTCACTCCCACATGCTGTTCTATCTTTTACTCATCTCAATCGCTAGCTCACGCTCTCTATTATATGTGAGCGTTTAATTCTTAAATGTTGCCTCATGAAAACGTCCATTAAAAGCGGCCCTGAAAGTACAAATGCAGGGATTCACTTGAATTTTTGTCTAGTTCCTGTAATTATTTAACCAGGTTTAAAAGACCCTTTACAGAAGCTCTGCCATCTAAAAGTGTCTCGTCTGAGCCACAGGGAGCAGCAGGCCTGGGCAGTTAACTAGGAGGGAGTTATGTCTTATTTCATTAGTTGTGGCTGGATTTATTACTCTGGCTGTGAGTTTATGACCTTGTTAAAGAAATAGTTTGGTATTTTGTTGTTGTGATAGTAGACAAGTCTGAGTTATGTCCCTGTCGCCATTCAGTTTTGTGCACCGCAGGGGTCACAGATTTGTGCGCTGTCTGGGCATTTCTATACTGAGCTGCTGGACGGGTCAGTCATTAAAACAGGAGTACCCACTGTGTGTGTGTGTGTGTGTGTGTGTGTGGAGAGAGAGGATGTCAGACAGGATTAGCTGTTAATACCTGTCAATTGCTCACCAAAGATGACATTTAAGATTACAGCTGTGGGATTTTAGGCCTGTTTCCATAGGGACTGGACTGTCACTCATGGTGTGTGTCATGAAGTCACATGCTGCCTTCAAGACAAGCTGAGATGATGGACGTCATCACAATGTTGTTATTACTGCTGAAGATGCTTGGGATTTTCTTTGAGCCTTGACTTGTAGGCGTTAATTAAAGAATCACAGCAAAAGAAAAAATGGTATTGGTCTTAATTAAACACCCCATGAAATTGTTAGACAAGTGCAGTTTGCTTGTATGTCTGTTTTTCTTTGTGACATTTACTATTCAACCAGGAAGTTGGTAAGGGACATATTAAAGGGATTTTTAATAAATAGTCAGTATGTTTTGTTTACATCAAATTAGGTAGTATGTGGTAATAGGAGAAAGACCAATCCAAAATCCAAAATAAAAGTTTTTGTATGTGTGCTATGTGCATATATTATGTGTGTATATATAAATACAAATATAAAAAATTGTATATATTAAATATATTTCATATAAATTATATGAATATAAATAAAGGCATGTAAATAATTAATCGCATCCCAAATAATTGCATTCCAAAATAAATGTTCTTGTTTACGTAATGTATATGTGTACTGTCTATATTTATCATGTATGATTATATGTATGTATTATGTATTTATGTATAAATACACACATATATATATATATATATATATTTATATTCTTTTTTATTTTATATTATATATATAAAATGTATTTAATATGTTAATAACACTTTTCTTGCATGTGTTTGCATTTATATATACATTATAAACATAGACTGTGTACACACATATATTATGTAAAACATTTATTTTGAATGTGATTAATTGTTTGAGAGCACTAATATATACATATAATATATTAATATGCAATTTGCTATTATTTTTGCTAAAAAATCAATTGTGGAAAAACTACATTAAAATGATGCTGACTAAATAGTTTTATTCCAGCTAAAATGACTAGATTTCTGAATTCATAAGTTTTAACTGTCCCGGAGGTTTTAAAAGCAGTAACATCATTGTGTGGACAATCAGCAAATGGCTCACTTAAAGGGATAGTTCACCCAAAATTAAATTGTCATAATTTACTCCAAAACTGAATGACTGTTTGTTTTGTGAAATACAAAAGAACATATTTTGGGGGTAAAAACTAAATTTAAAGTCATACAATCAGTGTTGTTTTGAATCACGCTTTTTTTCTTTGACAAAAAATTCTTCAGAATGTCATCTTTTGTGCTCCACAGAACAAAGAAAGGTTTAAAAATACATTAGGGTAAATAAAAGATGACAGAACCTTGATTTTGGGTGAACTATCCTTTTAAGCCATTCATTCCATCACTGCACAGCTCAGTGAAGTAATAGAACAACTGTTCCTCATAAACGCGCTCACTTAGTGCATCACATCTGCGTAGCGGCAGATGAAAGAGACTTGTTTAACCACAATCCACTGCATGACAGGACTTTATGTGTTACAGATCACAGCAGCAGGCCCGAAAACCAGAACATCTGAATTGTATTGCAAAGTTCATTGCATTCCCACAGTCAAAAGGTGAGCTTTCAGGTCCAATATGAGTTTGACCTTTGGAAAAGAGTTTATGTTCCCATATTCCGAGTTCAGGACACACTAAAGAAAGCTGTTTGACAAAGAAGCAGTAAGTGATACGTTTAAATTCGTTTCCAGAAATCAGGTCTTTCAGAAGATTTGTTTCAATGATTCTGTTAAAAAAATATATGTTTAACAGCGATTAGATTTGTGATTTGTAAAAGGAAGTAAAAATAAAAATGAAAAAAGAATAAGAAAAAGTATCAGAAACAACAGTGAAGAATCATTCATTCCAGAACCAGGAATTCGTTGCTGCAAACCCTAAAAACTAAAATAGTATTTTCTTGGTAAACATACTACAATTGTTTAGTTTAGTTTACAGTTTTAATAGACATTTGTCTTTCAGCAAATCAGATTACATCCCCTACTTAACATTCATAAGGCGAAGTGAAAAGTTTGTAATGAGATTCCCATACTTTCAGATCATTTGCTATGCCCCATGTTACTCTGAGCTACATTTAAAAAGTGATTTCCCGAGGTGTCTTTGAACAGTCCCGCTCTGGCGTGGTTTTGTCTGAGATATTTTCTGTCATTGGAAGGCCTCTTCTCTATGTTGGAATTTGTTCTCATATAATCTCTCACACACCCACAGTGTGTCTCATATTGCGTGCTGCCCCCTTTAGGCCTGCCCTGGCACAGCTGCAGGATAATGAGGTCATGGAGGCCCTCTTGCCAGCAGGAACTTGAGCTTACTTAGGGAAAATTACTCTGAGTTTGTGCAGCCCAAACAGATTGTGCTAATTCCTAGTGGGCTGAAAAGGTTGACTTGGCCACTGGCCTTATTTGTCGGGGGTTAAAACCATTTTTTCGAGCTGTTGTTGCTCCCATCGCTGGTCATCGCGGGTCAATCCCCTTTTCTCAGGTGGGGGTTGTGTAGGGGGGCTGGGGAATTTTGGGAGAGGGGTGGAGCGGGTCAGTATGTGGGTCGTTTCAAAATGTTCTTCGGCCAGTTTTTTTCTTTCATCTCCGTTCCAGACATGCTTTTCTGTACATCACCGCAGATCATCGTCTCAATTACCGAAGTCATCCGTTGTTCTCTCTTGTCTGTGATTTTTCGACTGCTCGGGAGAACATGTAGACAGTAAAGTCTGCACTGCAGTGTGTGTCATGTCTGCTTTTCATCTTCCTTTTAAACCCACGGCCTCTTGTCTACCACAACCATCATAAGAACCTTCCAGACTACTGTTTTCTACGCCCACTCACCTTTCCGCTCACCCTCTTCCTCTTTTTTTTTCTCGTAGTTCCTTCTAGGGATGTTAGAAATGCAGGTACTTTGGTACCAAGTCGATGTTAAACTGCAGACTCAATGTATTTATAGCTCAGTTATACAGCTCACATTCACATGTCTTTGTGAAATAAAAATGAATGAAATCATTATTAAAATATAAGTGCATATTAAATCTAATAAACTAGTCACCTGAACATATTTTGGGTGTGTATTTAATTAATTAATTATTTTTTATTTATTTATTTGTGTTTTTGTAATTTTTAGGTAATTACTTGAACTTGATTCTGCTGTTAGAGATCTGAAAAACGTCAAATACTTTCATGTTTCTATATTCGAGTACATGTGCACAAACAGATAACATACAACCCTAACAAACTAAGAAGAAATATAGTAATTTATGGTACTTTTAAAGAAAAAAGATCAGATTTAAACAAAAGTTCAAATGCAATGGAGAGAACTCTGGGAATGTCAGTTTACGGTTTTTCCCTGTAAATTTACAGGAATTACCGTTAACCATTTAACAGGTTTTTACCATAGTATTTTCACAGTTTTTTTTACAGTTATATTCACTGTCATTTTCTACAGCATATATAGTCAAACAAGAACACTGCAGTTTGACTGAGATTAATTATAATGAACAAAGAAAAAAACATGATGTTTGAGAATTGTTAAAAACCGACTTCTATGTTTTTGCAAATTAACTCTTTATATTTTCCCTGATATATAAATGTCCTGATCATTTACTCACCACTATGTCATCCAAGATGTTCATGTGTTTCTTTCTTTAATCAAAAAGAAATGAAAGAAATTAAGGCAAACATTCCAAACATCCAATTTTGCGCATTATTGGGAACTTTAATAGGGACCAATGGGTTGAACGTCCTAATAGTAGTTTTAATGCAACTTTAAAAGATCCTAGCTGAGGAATAAGGGACTTATCTAACAACATTTTTTGGTCCCACTTTATATTAAGTGTCCCTAATACCCGTGTACCTACATAACTAGGTGTTTATGTAGCATGTAACCACAGTGTAAGTACACATTGCTATATAGTATCTACAGCTGTAATATTTCTGTAGCTGCACACATGTAACAACCCTCAGAATGGTGTGTGTAAGTACAAATGTGTAACAGGACATTGGTAACAACACTTTTTTCA
>JAUMHI010000051.1:6652697-6703671 GCA_032359435.1 Enteromius unitaeniatus
TCGTGGTATTGAAGGTGGAGAGAGCGTTGGTTATTCACTAACCCCACCCACAATCCCTGCCGGACCTGGGACTCGAAGCCCAACTCCCTATCCATTAGGCCACAACTGCACAACTAGTATGTATCTATGGGTTACATACTAGATACACATCTTGTTATTATGGAAGTACACAGGTATTAGGGACACTTAATATAAAGTGGGACCATTTGCTAATAATTATATATTTATTTAGCTTTCAAAGTAAAGTGTTTCCTTCATTAGCATGTTAGTTTTTGATGTGCTATCAAAATTGGCATCAAGAATAGTGATACCTTGACTTCTGACATTTTGGTATCACAACCCTAGGTAACTCTCTGTTCCTCTCTCTGCTGCTCAAGTTCAGCTTTTACACCTTTACTCAACATCTCTGCATCCCTAGAGGGAGAAAATAGAGAGCGAGGGAGGTGAGGAACACAATGAGAGCCATTAGGTGATGAATCATTTTTTTCTCTACACCTCCAGTGTGTTGACTAATGACTGCCGTGAGCACTAAAAAGGTCATGTTTTTGGATTCGCTCCATGAGTGTGTGTTTGTGTGTATTTCTGTGTGTTTGCATGTGAGGGGGTGAATCTTTTATATGTGTGTATTCTCTAAAGATTATTCTTTATTTAAGTCAGTTTTTGGATAAATGTAATATTTGGTTTTATTGTAAGAGGCTGTTTGGATGAAATCCAAGGGTTTCATCATTGTTTTTGATTTTAACATAAATTCATTGTAATGTTTTTGACCTTTTTGAGGCGAATTGCAAAGTTTTGAAATTCATGAATTTTGAAGAAGTTGCCTGGGTTTAATTCAAGTTGAGCTCCATGGAAAGCACCTGTATCATGCTGTTGATCGCCACAGAAAATCATTTCAGTAGTGCACTTATAATAGAGGTCTGTGGGGTAAGGCATACCAGAATAGATGACAACAACAAAATATTTTTATATTTCTTTTCAACAGTATTGCCACAAGATTTGACCAGAAAAAAAAAAAATATATATATATATATATATATATATCTCTGTGTGTGTGTGTTAGTAACATTAACCTTGTCTGTTTAAAGTTAGATTACTTTTTCTCACTTATGTATTCTTGTATGCCCAATAATAGCATAAAGGCACTGTTTACATAGACAAGACATACACTACCATTCAAAAGCTTAAGGTCAGAAAGATGTTTTAGTAATTAATGCTTCTATTAATCACCAACGCATTCAATTTATCAAAAGTGACAGTAAAGGCATTACTGATGTCACAAAATTTTTCTATTCCAAATAATTGCTGTTATTTTGATTTCTATTCATCAAAGCATTCTGACCATGTACACAATGTAAGGCATCTCTACAGTTTTTTTATTTTATTTATATATAAATATATATATATATATATATATATATGTGTGTGTGTGTGTGTGACCCTGGACCACAAAACCAGTCATAAGGTAAAATTTTACAAAACTGAGATGCATACATCATATGAAAGCTCAATAAATAAGCTTTCTATTGATACATGGTTTCTTAGGATAGGACAATATTTAATCTATTTGAAAATCTGCAATCGGAGGGTGCAAAAAATCTAAATACTGAGCAAATCACCTTTAAAGTTGTCCAAATGAATATCTTATCAATGCATTTTACTAATCAAAAATTACATTTTGATATTTTACAGTAGGAATTTTGCAATTCAGCCTTTTTTGAATATTTTACAGACAATATCACCCAACAAGAGGCTCATCAGCCTTGCTTCATTTAAAAGCATTTTTAGATATTTTTAGATAATGTCAAACACATTTTTATAGAGAAGTTAGATTATAAGAGCTTTGGGCTTTCATTGCAAGTGCATTGTCATAAACACTGAATTGAATTTGGGTAACAGAAAGTCACGGATGCTGTCGATAGAGCCTAATTTGTATTGAATTCAGAAAATATCCTAAATCTGTGGCAAATATCAGTGCACAAAAGCGCTTTGAACCTAAACTTCTAATTCATTAGCCAACCGGCAAATAAAGAGCCCGGCCTCAGTTCCTTGTTATCAAGCTTCACATAAAAAAATAAATAAAACTGTTACCCTCAAGCAGAAAAGCTATTGAATGTTTTCTGGCACCCCTCGTCATCATGTGCTCCTCAGCCGTCTGCCGTAATGTTTTCCTAAGAACGTAATAATCGAGATATTTTGGATAGGAAGAGTCTTTGCAACGTGAGCGGCAGGGTTTCCGAGCACTTCAGATTAACTACGGTATGTCATTCAGGGGTTCAATAAAATATTGAATGGATCGAATACAAAGTGTTTCTGCGATGAAGAATTCAATATCGTCCTCATGAACTGCCTTTATATTTGGAAAGGAAAATAAGTTTGAAGATGAAGCTCTTTGTACCATGGGGATGGGGCTCAAACATTGTTTGAATGCAGTATTCAGTGCCTGGATGCTGAGTTCTTCAGACTTACATAGATAAAGTACCAAGTTTTTCAGAGAGGCGCCTCACCTATGAAATATTTATTAATGTGAAGGCTGAAAGATGCAATGACTGTGTGTTTCAGAGACTGTATGTGTGTGTGCTGAGGGATGATTGTATACATGGTTAAAAGGCAACATAGTTGTGGTCGAGTCTCTGTTATTCCTGAGAGACAGTTTCCTATACACAAGGCAGCCTGGAGAGAGGCAAGTACTAAATGGGCAAGAAGCAATGCTAGAATGTGCACTGGCATACGGGAACATCCTGTGTGGACGACCACCTCAGTGACAATGACAAACTTACAGCAATACGTGCGCTGGCATGGAAATAAAACAAGCATATTGACTTCCAAAGCAACTTTTTGTGTTAATTAATTTTAACATTGAAAAACGTTGATTATTCATTTAATGAATTGATTTTTTTATTTCTTTTCATTAATAGAATTCATTCAGTTAACATTTTTAATTAAATGGCAACAATAAGGTCTACTTATTTTTTCAACAACAGTGATAAAGACTGAATTAAACTTATATAGAATTGAACGTCATTAAACTGACATTAAATTAATTAGAAAGTAAACAACTCAGTAAAAAAGGGCATGATATTCATTGCATGAAGACATTTTTTTACGAACGGTGAGTGAAAGCAGCGCTGAGCCTTCAGAATATGTTGATCGTCAGCTGCAGGAGGTCAAACTAAATATACCATGAGCTGTTTATTTTCTGTTCAACTTGTAAGATTTGTGAAGCTTCCAACCCTGTTAAGAAATGGGATTTCCCTGATTTGTGAGATTTTGTTTTGTATAATCAGACATTAAGCAAACATCAGAAAGAGAGTTGTTTAGAAAGGCTGAGCTCTTTGAATGCATTCGAAATTAAGAAAATGAATTGAGTTTATTTATTTGAGCTTCTCATGTTGCAGAAGTAATTCAAATTATATTACTTCTAGGGTTTTGCAAGATTGTGTGTGAAACATGGAAATTAGAATTTCTTTTAAATCACCAGTTTAAAATTACATCTTAGTAAAAATGATACAGTACCTTTCAAGTAAAATGGTTAGTCCAATATATTGTACCACAAGCTGAAAAGCTACTTTGAAACAATATGTATTGTTTTAAATAAACTTGCTTTACTGCAAGAGAGGGGGCGTGTCTATGGGGCAAGGGGGCAGAGTCTTTTGCCAGAAATATAGCCCGTTTCCCTGGTAGTACACAAAGCAGCACAACACTTGACTTTGAGATTGCAGCATTCATATTTAATCAATTAAACCATAGCCTTTTAAAGTGTAAGCTATATCTCAATCTACATTTTTACCAAAGCACCACCTAGACTTTTTTTTTTTTCACTGCAACATCACGAACAGGCCAACACATACACAAAATATATCAAAAGAGGCAAAAAATACATTTAAAAACGAAAATGGAGTTAATATTTATCTTCTCCACCCGCAAATAATCAGAATGCATATTTTTATTATCTGACCTGCAGATATAACCGCCATCCGCACATCACTACTGCGCAGATATCAAAAGCATCACTAGGTTGTAAAGTTGCCAAGTTGAGGCAACAAATGGGTTGAAATTTGTATGTATCGATTGTGTGAACAAGATGCATTTCATGCAAGATCTGGCACCCGGACCTTGGAATATATATATTGACGTGATCAGGAGAGTTTTACCAGAAGTGAATGTACATATACATATAACATTTAAAATATGCCCAGTGGGATTTTTTTATAGTAATACTAAAAATACTGGAGAAATACAGGAAATATTTAAACAGCAAGATAAAATGGTAAAATATACGTGAGAATCCCGGGAAAAACTGGTGGGTTGTCAGGTATTGTTTAAAGGTGGCATACAGAAATGTGATTTGTTAAAAAAAATTACATTGTTGCTAGGTTAGTTTGTCAAGAATGTCTTATAGTTGTCAAAAGAAGAATATGAATTTGTGCCTTTGATAAATAATTTAAAAAGTAATGGGACACCAGTGTGTACTGTATTCAAAGAAATTGACAGTTACACAGTTATGCATGTTTTTCCTTAATATGAGTGAGTGGCTGCAAATTGCTGTGAAGTAATGGAGAGTCATAAACCAGTGTTTTATAGCTAAGTCCGGGTTCCAGTGATTCGTCGTTTCACGCCAACGGAAATGCTAAAAGAACCTTGACATTGATATTATGTTTTTTTCATCTTTTTCTAAAGCTACCTCTGATGGTACAAAAGAAGGGATCGACAGCATGAGAGGAGGCGTTTGTGTGACGCGAGGGATGAAGCTGGTTCTCAAAGTGGGACAGAGTGAGTATCCACATCACCTCCAAAAACATGTCAATGAATGAACCTAAGCGTTGAAACAGAGTCAAAAATCAATAAACATTGTGTCAATACAACCAAACACTTGCTCCTGTTCATAATTGAAGCGATTGAACTTTGCATCAAAGTGTTTTTCATCATATAATCACTTTTTTTGCTTTCATAGCTGCATATGGTCTTCCCCCAAAGCCCAAACCTGATCCAGGCCGTCCCAGCAACAGAATCCCAGGTAACAGTCAGAAATAACGGAAGACACTTTCCCATTGGCTTATGAGCTTAACCCTGGTTTAACATCTGTTTTTTAACCCTGGATTAAGGCCACCTTTAATCCTGCGTTAAGCAACGTTTCACATTTGTAAGTTTGAAAAGATATTAGCACTGCACCTGGATTATGAAACCTTGCCCTGGAAGAGGTACTAACCCAGAATTGCAGTGTCAGCAGTATGCAGAGCAAAGATGTTTAGCATCAGACAGACAATCGTAAACGAAATAATGGTTGCTTCATTAAATATACATTTTTTATTGTTTCTTTTTATTGGCTTTTTCCTTTTTACTGTATAGGACAGTCGACAGGAAAGTGGAGGGAGACAAAGGAGAGGGGTTGGGTACATAATACAAGTCAGACTCAAACCTAAGTCCCTGTCAGCATAACGGTTCTGTATGTCATTGAGGAACACGCACTCATTAAAAGTTCAAGGACTTTTTGTAGTTACGCACTTTTTTAAACTGTTTTATCTTAGTGCCTGAGGGAAACAGTAGAATTATTTTGAAGTGTTTTAAAAGACTTGTTACAACAGCAAGTTTTTTAGTTTTTTACTTTTAAGTTTTGTACATATGTGTTTATGTGTTTGTAAACTGTTAACTAACATAAAACTATTAAAAAAAAAATTTGTTTGCCCTGTCTCACAGCAATTCGTACATATTTTACAAGGTGGCTAATTTGTACAAATTCGTACAACCTCACTCACATGAATTCATATGATTTTTGCTAAATTATGTATTTTATGAGTTGCCAATTTGTATGAATTTGTGCAAATGACCTACACCTAACTCTAACCCTAAACCTATCCGTCACTCGGGTTAAGAAAAATGAGTGAGGTCATACAAATTTGCACAAATTAGCACAAATTTTCCACCTCGTACGAATACATACGAATTGGTCATGAGACCAAAAAAGTACTAAAAACAAATGTAATAATAAAATATTTAGTATTAAATTAAATTTAAAAAGCATGTCAAAATGGTTAAACCTAAATAAAAAATGAAAAATAATCAAACCTTATTCAAATTAGTATTAAATACTGTAATAGTATATAAATAAACTATAATAGCACTTAAACAGAATGTTAAGTCAGGCTCAGAAAGATACCAATTAAACCATTTTTATGATGAAAATCCCAGTTGGAACTTCTTTCAACAGCATTTATGCATTAACCTTGATGCCATATGCATATGCATCTGTTGTCATGTTAACGCACTCTCTAGTGTGTTTTGTCATTTTTTTGTTTCTTCTTTGAGGCTTAGTCTGCTCTGGTTGATCTCCATAAGGTAAACATTTGAGAAGCCAGCAGTGTTGAAGCCAAACACAAGGCACATTTAAACTCAACGGCGGCTGAAATCAAAGCTAGTAATGGATTAAATCGAATCGAATCTAAATATTATCAGACTGTTTGTCGTAGAAGACAAAGCAGAAAAGGAATTGAGCTTCAGAAGTCGGGTCTTTGATTTATCAGCTCTTTTCTGTTTCAGATACAGAAAGTGGCTCTAAAGCAGGTGATGGAAGTGAGTCCGGAGAGAGAGGAGACAGCGGCGCTGTCTCCGCCTCTAACATCGCCCTAATCGCTGGCGGTGTTGGGGGAGCCTTCATCCTCCTGATCGCAGTAGTGATCACCATCGTGTGTTACCGACGACGGAAAGCCAAGCACTCCGAAACTCACCATCCTGCCCTTACTCTCTCCTCTCTTACCCCAAAGAGAGGCAGCTCCTGCGGGGCAGCTACCGGGGCCGGCGGGGGCAACAACAATGGCTCCGAGCCCAGTGATATCATCATTCCCCTGCGGACCTCTGACTCAGCGTACTGCCCCCATTACGAAAAAGTCAGCGGCGATTATGGACACCCCGTCTACATCGTTCAAGAGATGCCTCCTCAGAGTCCAGCCAATATTTACTACAAAGTATGAGATCAGCGAAGACCCAGAAAACCCATCCAGAATTTGTTGTACCTCACACACATGCGCTGTGTGTCCAAGTGACTCTATATTTAAGAGCCTATACGTGATACTTAAACCTGGACGTGAAGTTGAGTTGGTAAATCCAATTTTTATGTCATAGCAGTGTGTTTGCGTTAATTTACAAGTGTGTGTGTGTGAGGTGGGAAGATCACAGATTTCACATGTACTCAGGTGCAAGTGAATGTACATCACATGCTTTTTGGAGATGAGTTTATACGTCCATTCTAATGGTTAAAAATTGAGTTATTGTGCTTATCCTTAAAACCAAACAGTAGAGAGCAACAAAAGAATACCTGTATAAATAATATAAGTACTTCTTACATTTTTACTCTCTGAGGGGAAATTCACTAAGAACGTGCGCTGGCTGATTGCATCGTTCTTTTGCACATGCATTGTTTTAGTGGTCCGTTCACTAGAAAAATCCGGTAACAATAAAAACCTTCCCAAAAGATCTAAACTTCATCTCCATACCACAATTTGCCAACTGTGGACTGGCGCAATCTGGTGCACCTTACTGGGACTGTCCAGTATTGCTAAGATCACGAACTGATCTTTACAACGGCAAAAATGTTTTGGACTCGATACGTTTCCATTTAAAATGCTTTATTTTAATTATTTGATCATCATCTGATTAATACACAGCCACAGCCCTTATTTACATTTTTTTTCATATTAGACCAATTGCTTCTTTTTTAGGATCTGATGAAGACAGTATTCCTTGCGCTTTTGAATTTAGTATGTTTGTGCGTTCTAATTTGCATAGAAAGGAGAAGATTTTGCACGGAAAAGGAAAAATAAATAAACAATTCGCTGAAAATCGCACAAAGCACTTGTTAAACTGAATTGTGGGTGGCTAGTGAATGAGACGCAAAGTGCAAAAGTAGTGCAACTGTTTAGTGACTTGGCCCCTCTTTATTTTGTTTCACTCAGTTCATCTGATTGTAAATGTTTATCTTTTCTGAACTCGGACCTCCATCTGATTTATTTATTAAGCATCAAAGAAACCGTTTTTCATTCCTTCCACTTCATCAGCTTTCTATCGCAACTCCTCAGCACCCCGTTGTTTGTTTTTGAGGTTTTTTTAAACATTTTTATGTGAGCAGCAGGAATCGCATGTGGAGGAGGTATAGACGGATGATCGACCGTTTCAGATGCAGACTCTTCCGAGACTTCCAAGAGGTTGGAGGTCAAAGTTAAGCGGTCAAAGAAAAACCACGCAGCGCTGCGCGGGAGTCCTTCACTCATGATGATTTGAGGGGCTTCTCGCTCTCTTCCTTGCCTTTTGAAGTACTGTGTATGCCATGATAAACTGCTCACTTACCCTAGACACACAATGCCAAACTTATACACACTTAACGCGCATCCTCGTTATAGCAGTTTTTGTTTTCATGCATTAACCCCTGCAGATGGACTCCAGCTGTGCATGGGTATGTTGCTCAGAGCACTGTGGTTCTGGCCGAAGACAGTAGGACTAAGACAGCCAATGCGACTGTGCATCTAAATTAACTCACGAATCACAAACTCTCCACATCCTCTTGAGTGTTACACACATCCGTTGCTTGGTTACAATCTCGTCTCGAACCTCATTATTACATTTCTGACAATGTCTCCAAACCATCTCTGACATTATCACCCTGTGCCAGCTTGAGGCTTCAGGTCCAGAGTTCACTTGAGTTATTTCACTGGATGAGACATGACATCATCATGAGATGTATGAAGAAACAGTATGCTACCGGCCAGAGTGACCTTAGCTTTCTTGTTCAGACTTCTCTCTGTCGGCGTTGATTTAAGGATTTTGTTGCCATCAATAACACGAATGACTAACTACCAGAAATGGCACCTTTATCATTTTACTTATTTCTGTTAATGAATTTTTTTATGTTTTTGTTCTTCCAATTTCATTACTTTCGACAGTGTTAATTTGTTTGTAGATTGTGCAAATGAGAGTAATCTAAATGAAGGAAAAACAAAAGCAATTTTACCAATCTAGCCTGCTTGTGTCTGTGGTGACCCTCGATGGTAACTAGCGTTGGGAACTGTAAGAAATTCTCAATTGTGGTTCTGATTCCCCTTAACCGCTTCATTGACTATTCTTTCAGTGCTTACGAAAAAATACATTTGTGGGGGAAAATATAAGAGATGTGATTTTTATGGCATTTATTGTCCTTCGATCCAATAATTAGTTCTAGCTGTGTATTAAATAAAAAAAACTAAACATGTCAAAAAAGTGGTAACATTTTCTATTTTAAAATTTTTAACATCATTAATTTGTTTTTATAAAATACCACTAATTACAAAAAAACAATGTGTATCTTTATCAGCACAGGAATATTGAGTCAGGAACCACACTGAGTTGTCACGCAAGCCTTAAGATAAAAATAACAAAAATAATAACTTTTAAGTAAGTGTGTGATTTGTTTGGGAATCAGACTACGCTGGTCTGACCCTCTATGTGTTTAAAACACTTAAGGCATACAATCTTTAAAAGAGATTTTTATTATAAAGTGAATTGAATATCTACAAGCAGACCTTTATTTCGCTTTATTTTTGAGTTATGTCTGCAAAATGACTGATGCTTGTTAATTCTGAATTTACAAGATTTTTTTTTTTTCAATGCATATATTTTCCAGATTATTTTTCTGATGCATTTACATTGGCTGTGTACGAAATAGCATACTCTCTTAGGTAGATACTGTACTTATTTTAAAAGTAATTACTTTGTGACCACTGTGGCCTCATGGTAGAGCGTCATCATATGCACAATTCAGAATCATGACGAAAGTAATAGGCATTTTGTGTATTTTTCCCTACTGGTTTATGAGTACTGTGAATTTGGATATACTTAATTTGTCCCATAATCCTTGTTCCCTACTATATAGTAGGAAATATCCAATTTTGGATGCAATCAGAGATGTGTTGTGTCATTATTTAAATGAGTTTTTATACTGTGGTATTAAAGAGAGATGCATTTCTGAACTACTGCCCCCTGCAGGCCTGGAGGGACCATTGTCAGGCTTTTTCATACTTTATTTCTGTGTTTTTTGGTAAATGTATTATTTCTTCTTTACTCCAGCATTGCGTGATATACTCTGCTGGCTACATTTTAAAAGATGTAAAGCACTTCCTCAGCTAGCTAGGCCATGGGTTAGGCCGGATTTATTTTTTCTTTGTCCAGCTTCTCTGTTTAGCAAAGGCCAGCCATCTGGCCTGGTTAATGTTAAACTTAAGCCACCCAAAGCATTTCAAAACCTACCAAAAAAATACCAACAGTGACCACACAATGACACCAAACCCTCTTTTAGCATTTTACATAGTCGTTCAATACTGGCTGTTAAACTTTTATTTGTTTACATTTGACAGCTAACCTTATATTATATTTTGAGATGCCTTGATACTGAGTTGTGATAAAGACTGTTTCTAGCTAACTCAACAGTATTTCTATAAACAATGCTGATTTCAAGAGGACTTTTTCAGTGTTTTAAAGGTCCAGTTGTACTGGACAGGAGTAGATGTTCCAACTATGTTGCGATGTTATAAAAAAACTGGGGCAATGTTAAATAAATGTCGATATGTTTAAAAAGATGTTGAGATTAGACATTGGGAAAAACTGTTTGGTGCACCTGTTCCTTTACTCTTTTCTTCTTTTTCTCTCTCTTTCCAAGCCAGACACTCTATCAAATAAAGATTACTTTCCATGCAGTAAAAATCACTGATAAAACTAAAAAACTTGCCTCTGAGCTGGTTTATCCCGGCTATCATTCACCTTTATAACAGTGGTTCTCAAACCTCCCTGGGGGTGTCTTTACCACTACTTGTTTTATGCTGTTCTTGGCATTTCCTTGTTAGATTTCCCTCTTTACTTATTCCTTCTCGCTCACTTGATCCCGTAATATCTTCCCACATTCCACTTCTGTTGTTACTCTGTTTGTCCATTGACTCGATACGGTTCGCTGCTGGCTCATAATAAGTGCTGGATGACATCACTGGCATTTTAATGGCACAATCACTCCCTTCCCCTCCCGGTTTCGTTCGTCCTGTCTTTCCTTCTTGGTTCATCTCTCTATATGTCAGTGTTTGATGTGTTGCCCCTGTCAAGTCCGGGCACTAAATCAAATGGGCATTTTGACAGGCGCCGTAAAAACCCCTCACTACCAAAACCCCACATGACCCTCACAGTATAGTCGAAAGAACCGACGGCTGCAGCATTTGAGCGTCTGTTTGTTCTTGAAACAGACTCTGGCAGAGTGTGATAGAGTTGTTTTTCAGTCCAATAATATCCACGCCAGCAGGCCACTGACAGACTGTCAGACACGAAGCTGTTAAGACAGAAGCGCAAGCGCATTTGGACACACATGCTTTGATTCGAGATACTGCTACGTTATCAGTTTCATAATCATTCATTTTCTTTCGGTTCATTCACCGGGAGATTAAACGGATTCCTTCAATTCAAATATTTATTCACAATATGTACCCCTCTTCATTGACAGACGCTTCTGCCCAAACCTGTGGCGTTATTAAAACGGTTTCAGCACAATATGACATTATAGTCAAATTTAAATGCAGAAATATTTTCCTATACTCCTCCGAGGCTCTGCGTGTGATTGACAGGTCGTATCATACGGGGTATACTTCTCTTTCTCTGAAACTCACCTTCGCTCTGCTAATGGCCGCCTGAGGGGAGAGGGTCCGTCTGGGCTTCATAGATAGCGTAAGTGTGTGTGTCCGTGTTTGTTTTCGCTCGGCTGTTTGTGTGAGAGTTCGCCAGTGAATTGGAGGGTTGGCTGGAGGCGAGAGGTTAGCATTGAATCTTCGTTTGCGTGTGTGGTGTGCGGCCTTCAAATTCTTCTGTTTATTGACCCGTGCATACGCTGAAGCTGGTCTTACATTAATCACAAACGTAAACGTTACACACTACGCTCCCTTTCAGCATTTGCACAACTGTCAACACACACACTGCTGTAAAGTTTTAGTGATATTCTGACACATACCAGGACTATCTGCTTTTTTAAACCACATGAACAGATTTCACACCATCTGTGTACCATCAATGCATCATACACACATATACTAGCACACACAGTTATGTGGAAAAAGTGGTTTATTTTTCAACATACACACACTTAAGCTCTGATCTAGTGAGGACTCCAGTCTACCACCTACATAGTCAACATTTTAACTATGATGGAATCACCAAGCGCTCTTTCACTTTCCAGGCCACACAGATAGCAGATATTCACAACTGTTTTCAATAGCATTTGATGTCAACATGTGGCTAAGCCAATTTATACTGCGGGGTTGTTGAATGCGTCAATCTGATTGGCTGATGAATGTTCTGAGGTGTGCAATTTTTTGCAGGGAACTGCACAGTGAATGTAGTTAAAGACAGATACCATACCATACCTCCAAAGCATCTTTAAAACATAAGGAATCAATGTCATTGCTCTCCACAGGCAAACAAAACCAAATCCTAGTTCATTTAGGCAATATAGAAATCCTAGTCTGTGAAAATGGCATGTATGGTCACCCTAGGTAATTCACATACTCTCTTACACGCTCTCACTTATTAGTCCGCTATTAACTGTTCAAACCTTCATTACTAAAATGATTTTGGAATTAACAACGGAGGCATTTGATGAAGGGAAGAAATAATCCTACTTACAGTAGCGTTTCAGTACAAAAGCCAGACAAATACCTTAAAAATATATCATCTGATCGATGTCTTGAGGTGTGGCAACCGTAGTATAAGTGGAATAATTCACTCCGTGCCGTTAAAGTATTAGAAAAATAATGCACACCTGAGGTGGCGGTTACATCTGTCGTCAATTACTTCTTACTTAATCATTCACCGATAAGCATAGTATGCACAAATAATGGCCCAAATTTTCCAGCACATTCCACTAATGTTAGTGTTTTGTTCTCATTTGGTTATTTTTATAGGAACAAGCCCTGTTGAAAAAAAACCTGCATGTGCTGGTTAGGTATGTTTTTGAAGCATGGCAGCTGTACATTCCTGTCAGCAGTGCAGCAATGATCATTTAAAAATGCTTTCTCCATTGACAGCTCGATAGGTTTTGGAACAGAGCAATAAAATGTAATCTTCATTATCTTCCTACACAACTGCAAATACACTCACACACATCATCCCTTTGGTGACAGAATGAGATTTGTGATCTTGTCAGGATTATCCATGCTCCGGTTTCTAGGTCAGCATTCCATCAGAACAGACATCCTCCCTAAGAGACACAGGTCACACACACACACACACACAGTCATAAAGATTAGCATCTTCCTCTAGAGACACGCTCTGCGCAGAGACCACAACAGCTTTTAATTATCTTACTTTCTCCAACACACTTATTTCGACAAGTACACACAGTCTCTCACACAAGGGCCCTCGTGATTGTGCCCTCACACACAATACAGACAATAAAGCGTACCAGACTGCTTCCGGAAGTAAAAATCCCATATAAAGTCTCCACAGAGAAATTGATTTACTGTAAAAAAGTCAGAACATAGAACTTTCAAGACAGAAACATAGTGATTGTAGAGAGGTTGCTGACATTTTTATGCTTCCGTTCATATGTATATATATAGTATGCTCCTGTACAGCTACGTTTCACTGTAATTTGAACTATAAAATCTCTGTGATGAATTCCCAGAAAAGTACAAAAGAGAGGGGGAAGTCAGACAATTTGCAGTTAACTTAAAATTGCATTGCAGTAAGAAGATTTATGGTAAGTATTTGTAGGCTAGCTAAGTCATTTTAACAAATGATTAGTAATCTAAAAAAAAAAAAGAATTTATATAAAGGGGGTGGGGGCGGTATTAACACACTAACTTGATGTGTACACTAGATAAATCAAATTTATATGTAAAACAACAATTATGTACCTCAAAATAATAATGAATGTTTCTTTAAATGATACGCTCAAGAGGAAGTGACATCACCGCAGTCTTCAACGGCGACGTGTTCGAAACCTGGTAGGCTGTACACACATTTAATTTCTTTTTCATACATGACCAGATTTATCAACTAAAGTGTGCCCACATATTGTAAACAGATTTATTTGATCTAATTTAATTCACATTTGATGAATATTGAGCTAGGAGACTTTGCTTTAGCAAAGCGGCCATTTTGATTTCCCTTCACAATCCTCTCACAGATGATTTCTCACTGAATTTGTCTTTATTAAAGTGCAGTAATGTGATATGAGTTTGATTAATTTTGGTTGGATGTTTGACTTGTGCATTTGGCAAAAAGCTGAAATGTTTTATTTGAACATACATACTTCCCTACTAAAAGGCAAAAAATCAGTATGTATGATACAAAAAGTACCATAATGACTTGCTACATTCAGTGAAATTCTAAAGTGCTCGTCCATATGCTACTATCCCTGTTTGGTCACATGACAGCATTATGAATGTAGTACAGCTGAATTAAAGTCCTGCTACAAGAATACTATATTTAACATATTTTTTAATGTTCACAATTAATTGCTCAAAAGAAGCATCTATGTTTACATGATTCTTTGTGGGGGTTTTTTTGTTTTTAACTTTTAAATATTTGGATGGAACAGTGAATACTGATAGTGCTGATTTGTTTCAAGGTTTTAAGGCTGTTTAAATGTTTCAAATTACTGAGAAAGCCAGGCTGCTATATATACACTCTATACTGTCAGCTGATGCTGTTTTTGTAGACGTTTCTGTAGAACTCTAAAGGTCGGGTGAATTCTTCTCAGATACATGTGATTTGTACCCCTCGATTAGCTCATTTAGACAAAGAATACAGTCCCCAAAGAGCGTTTTTCCCTCAAACCCTCTCTCTATTTCCCACTGAAATGGATTTGAGATGTGAATGAACTTCACCCAGTCTGTCCCTTTCCTTTTTAACTGGTTATTGTGCTTGGCGTGGCCTTTGACCCGGGCACTGTGTGGAATGCGTGTGAGGGGTTTAGAGCGGCGAGGAGGCAGTGCGGGTCAGGGAATAGGGGGTCGCTTTTTGTTATTTCTCCTTGCAAAACAAAACCTGCCGGCCCTCAGACAAAAAGATACAGGGAAGGCTGTGCACAGAGCAAGTGAACCATGGCCGTGTCTGTGTGTGTGTGACAGTGAGAGAGAACATTTGTTTTTGAAAGGGGGAGTTTGTGGCAGAAAGCACAGGGATTTATGAATGTAATAGTTGTGCGTGTTTAGATTTGGAGAAGTGTAGAGAGGCTTTTGGAAGTGGAAAAACTGTTAATGACCAATGAACTTGCATAACTCTCTCCTCACGCACATAAAAACACAGACTTGGACTTTCTCAGTGTCTCACGCCCTGTGTTTTTTGAAGCTTGAGTAGTAACATAAACTTAGGATTATAAATTGTCGTCAGGGCAGCTGAAGTTGAAGACTGGATTAGGGTTTAAGAGTAGATCTGGTTAAAGGGTTAGTTCACCCAAAAGTGAAAATCATCACTAATCATCATTCCAAGCCCATATGACTTTCTTCCTTGGAAGTGTTAGGCTGAATGTTTATGCTCTTTTCCATCCACTGATAGTCAAAGGAATACAGTCGAGCTTTAAATCTGACAAAAAAAATATATTTACTTCATATTAAGTACAGTTCAAATATATTAACATATTTACTGACAGATAACTTGAAACCTAGCGATATAAAAATTTTAATTGAACTTTATTTGAAGTATAACTTGTGCATATTGAATGCATATTTCTTCTTAATTAACTTAAAATTAATTAAGTGTGTTGTGTGTTAATGTCACTTTTAATGAGGATTGTGCAATATTGCCCTTTAAATGCAAAATATTTAAAGTGTACCTAAAGTATACTTGCAATAGTTACACTTTAGCACAATGAAATATACTAAGTATGTCTTCAATTGGACTTCAGCACTACTTCTGTACAATTAAAGTGCATTAAGTACAATTTGTTAAATTTGTTGTTCCAATTTAGCAGATTTTAAGTATACCAGTTTAGTACACTAAAAGTACAATTGCATGGCATTTTATTAAGTACATAAATATGAAAATGTTTTTGTAGTATACTAAGCATGAAATGAATGTAATTCATTTAAGTATATTTATTTTTCACTAGGGCGGTATTCCATATCTATTGTGCAAGCTCATTTTCTGTATTTTTTACATTCAATTAACTTTGCCATCATCTAACATTCATTTTCATACTAAACAAATATTTATTTAAAAGGGTTTTTAACTTAAATAAAGCTTAAGTAATATATATATATATTACTTCAGCTTATACTGTATGTACTGTATATATGTATAAATATATAAATGTATAAACTATAAATAACCTTAAACTTAGTAAATGTTGTATTGACAACTACCTGAAATAAAATAATAATAAAATTACAGAAACTAAAATTGAAATTTAAGGCAAAAACATAGTTTCTTTAGCCGTGGTCAATTTTGAGATTTTTAGCTAGTTTAGTCCCTCAAAATGTGTTCTTTCGAAATACTATAAAGAAAAGGCTATTTTTAAGGCTATGGATGGTATATTTTGATTTCCTAGGTAATGAAAGCAGATATCTTAAAATCCCTCTGTAATTTCTTTTTCATTTTGTGTATAAACAAAATGAAAAAATAATTTTGCACCTGGCTTTATCCTATATTCAGATATATGTACCGGAAATGTATGTAAATTTCTGCATATTTAATGAGATATTGCCTCTTTTGCATATTTAAATACACAATTTAAATTTAAAATTTAAGCATATTTAAACTTGCAATATATTTTTTCTCCTATTCATGTGAGTAATCAACTGGTTGAGTTTCATGGTCCTATTTGTAAGTAAAACATTTTACCCTATTCACCTGTAGTGTCTCGCCTTAAATATAAAAATAAAAATATATAAAATGTTAAAAAATATATTTAAAATAAAATCATAAATTGGCAAAGCCATATAAAATGACTAAAACCTAAATTAAACTTACAACTGAAAGCACTGAAAAATAACAACAACAATATATCAGTATGTATATATATATATATATATATATATATAACATTCAAAATATATAGTGTAAGAATATGTATAATACTACAACAACACTATACACATAATGTACATTGTAATGTGATGCTTATTTAATATCAAATACGAAAGCACTTTAGATTTTTTTTGTGTTTTATTTATTTATCAAATTAATTTTTTTGACTAAAAATTAGTCCTTCAGTAGGCAGTTAAAGTAACACCACAATGAGTTTGAGTATATGCAGGAAATGAAACTTTGGCGTTTAAGTGAATAACAACTTTTAATCTGTACGACATTGTTTGACAGCTTTAATACATCCATAAACATAAACATTCTGCCTAACATCTCATTACATGTTCAAAAACACCTTGGAACACCATGACGGCAAGTAGATGACAACATTTTTGTGTTCAACTTTTTAATTTTTAAAGGTTGTATGTTTGCAGTGTGGCACAAACCACAGCAGCAGCACACTAGAGCAGATTCCCTGCACACTTCTCCACCCCTTCAGAAGATGTGCTGTAACTCAACCCTCTAGTCATACATTGGATACAGAGACTCACATATTTGCTGACTCTTGAATCTGAGCTGTTCAAAGGAACCCCAGCTGTCATTGACTGACTTTCCAGCTCCAAACACACACTCACCCTCTTTCTCTCGCTTGCTTTCCTCTTTTCGTTCTCTCATTCTCTCTAAAAGGTCAGCGTTTCCCATAAGCACAGAGTTCCAATCATGCCCCGTGTGACATTAACCCTGTCTGCTTGTATTATTGGTCCAGGGGGCTGAACGTCCCTCTGGAGTCCCCTATTTCTCTCTTGTCTGTTTCTGTGGTCCGCTGTCTCCTCATTATGCCCTCCGTCTATATTCACAGCCTTGTTTGAAGTTCATGCCTCTCTGCAGTGTGTTCAGCACCTCCACACAGAGTGTGGCTATTTCTTATTTAAGGTATGTCAGGTGCTATATTGTTAAATCTCACTTTTGAACTCAAGAACTGATGTCTGAAAATAGGTTTCCACTGCAATGTATTTTACTTCTAGAGAAATTAATAGTCTCTATCAGACCATCTACATCTGACATTTGTTGATAGATTTTTCAGACTGTAAAATAAATTGTTCCAAAAAGTTGTTTCAACTTAAAATAACTTGTTACCCCACTGACTCTATTTTTTTGTTTAGTCAACTTAAAAAAAAAATTAGGCTATTTAAAATGTTAATTTAGGTGACAACTGGATTATTTAGTTGAAAATTGAAAGTCAGAAGGGTATCAAATTATTTTAAGTTGAAACAAATGTTTTTACAGTGGTCACTGCTAGTCAAGGAGGCAGACACATGGTATAATCAAACAAGTAAGTATTGATTCACAGCTCAAAGGAAAGGCTTCTAGGCGAAATATGAACTGAAAATAGCTGCAGAAGTGGTCAAAACAGGCTTATCTTAAAGTCCGTCTTAGGATCCTGGATCTGGAGTGGGTTCCGAGGACTCCCGGACTGCAACGGGTTCTTTGACTGGATCTGGCTCTGGAGTGGATTCAGAGAACTCCCAGACTGTGTGGAAACTAGATTTATGGGGATCAAGATCACCACTCCTGGCTGTGATTTGAGGCGCGTCTGGGATCAAAAACGGCACTCCAGACTGAAGCATGGGAACTGGATTCTCTGGGATCGGGAATGGCACTGCCGAACGGGATTTGAGAACTGGTGTCTCTGTGATCAGAAAATCCTACCCAGGTTAGGGAACGGCACTTCTGGCCGTGACTGGCAGACTAGATTCTCAGGGTTAGGGAATGGCACTCCTGGCCGTGATTGCGTAACGGGATCTGCGGGGAACTGGAACAGCTCTCCTGGCAGTGGCTTGGGAACAGGACTCACTTGGGTAAGGTTGCGCTTACGTGGGGTTGGCACTGGACGCCACTCAGGAGGAGCAGGCTCCATCCATAATACATGGTCAATAAATTGAGTAAGAGAACATGCGTTATTGGAAGCGGAAACCTGCTTCGACAGATGACCATCGAGTCCAAGCCAGAACAGAATCTTCATACGTTCTCTCACTCCAGGGCACAAGATGAGCAAGATCGATAAACTCCTCTACATACTCAATTGGAGTAGTGCAATGGGATCCAATGAGAAAGAACTCATATGGTTTGTTGTACGGTCTGGTCTTCTGTCACTGCTGGTCAAGGAGGCAGACATGTGGGTTCAATCAAAATGCCAAGTATTTATTTATACAACTCAAAGAAAAGGCTTCCAGACGAAACATGAACTGAAAATAGCTGCAGAAGCAGTCAAAACAGGCTTATTTCTTCCTTTCTCTTGTAGGTGGATGGTGACCTGGCTGACCAAGACTGACAGGTAGGTTGAGACCAGCATGGGAAGCTTGCAACCTTGAGATCAGGTGGTTAGTGTTTGGAGTGAGCATGCTCATAAAGGATGCAGGTAAGTGGATGCAGGTGTAGCTGATTAGGTGATAATGACAAGAGTGCAGGTAGGGAGAGGGATGCTGGGAGATGTAGTGTGTGTAGGTGACTAAACTCGTGCATGTGTTGAGGTGACTGTGACAACAGTGCATGTGGTTTTCTTTAAACTTTTGGTCACCATTTATTTTGCTTATCACCCAGGTAAATAAAAAAAAATTATGTATGTAAATTAATTATTGTAATTAATATTTATATAGTATTTTATTCTTATTATTTATTAGAATTTAGTTATTTAATTGTATTATTCAATAATAGCAATTACATATAAAACTATATTTATAAATGGAAATAAAGTACATAAAGTCCACGTTATACCAAAAGTACAAAAATTACATGAAATTATATAAGTTTTATTACTCTAACCACCTCCTGCTGCAAATATAGTGAATAAGAAATATGCATTTGGAATACATTTATTTAAACATTACATTAACGCATTTATGTATTTATGTACTAATTTTGTATTTAATTAAATAAAGTGCACATAACATCTGTCTTAAGCAAAATGTCAATATGATTAGATGAAAATGTGTATATAAATGTAAATAACTGTGCTTAGTATGAAAAAAATCTATTTAATTTTTTTTAGTAAATTAAATTTAATAAAATAAAGTTACATTTATAATAAATATAATACATAAATGTAATTTAATTTAATTTATTCCATTCGAAGGGAAGAGACCTACAAGAGGATTTGTGAGACTGAACAAGATATTAAATTTTGATTAGTTTATGAAAATGTTCTTCGTTTTCTTTTAAAATGTAAAATATTGTGCACCAATAAATCAAGAACAATAAGACCAGCAACATGCATTAAAAAAGTAATCAAGATATGCTGACACTGAATTCAATGTATTTTTAGTATGATTTAGATTTTTCATGGCTTTATTTATGAATTATCTCAAGATCGTTTTGTGACTTTATTGAAGCAGTTTTGTTCAAAGACCTTATACCGTGAAGTATCATCGCATCGGGACAGAAATGAATGTTTGATTCTTTTTTGCATTTATCTGTTTTCAATAAAAGATGTGAGCTGGAATGCTGTATTATGTCAGGTTAGCTTCTGTTCCCGCTGGATCCGCTTTGCTGTTGCTGCTTCAGTAGTTTGTCCAAATGCATTTGTATCTCTTGACTTGCGTGAGTGTTGCGGATCTGTTTGTGGTGTGTGTGTACACATGTCTTTGTGAATTTGTCTTCGTACATCTGATTGTTCTCTCTCCGTCTCGCGCTCTCATTAGCAGTGTGTATTTTATTTTGAGGATGAGGTAAACACGTTGTGTGTGTGTGTGTGTGTGTGTAAGATTGTGACTCTTTCCACATTAGGAGCGCAGGGGGGAATGGTGGGCCAGAAGAAGGGACCTGGGAATTTGGAGAGTGTTATGGTAAATATTTACACAGCAGACAATCAGCAGAACATAGATCCCGAGAAAGTTTACTTGTGTCAGAGGTCTTGTGTGTTTGTATATGTTTATGCCAGCTTGGTGCATATGATTGTTAATGTGTGTTTGTGTGTGAGAGAGAGAGAGAGATTGTGTGTGGCATGGACGATATGTCTTGCCTTTGTATCCAATGCGCACCAGATGCCATTAGTATTTAGAAAAGTGTTTCTGTGTGCACCTGGTATTTATGACCTTATGGGGACATTTGTTAGGTCCCTATGAGAATAAGTTTTTTGAAAATCTAAAAATGCACATGGTTTCATGTAAGAGGTCGGTGTAGGGGAATACCACATACAGTTTGTACAGCATAAAATCCATTATACCTATGGATAGTCCCCATAAAACATGTAAACACAATGTGTGTGGTAGTTTGGTTTGGAACTTTGCCCTACATTTAATACTAACCCAGTTCAGTCAGCTGGAGTGTGTTTCTCTCCCCCGGCACATCAGCAGAATTAGCCAAATTTACCCAACTACTCTCAGCTCCCACTAAACTGTGTCAGATGAAGGGCAGACATGCCTTCACAAACACAGACACGTAGTCACACACTATCTATCTAACATTTTATCTATCAAACTAGCTATCTATCACTCTTTCGTTCTATCTATATATCTATCTAGCTATCTATTGTTCTATCATTCCATCGCTCTTTCGTTCTATCAATAAATAAACTAAAAAACTGTTTTTTTCATAAATAAATAAAAATAAATGCACTTATGTATTTATTACTAGGTTACTAGATTACTGCACTTATTTCATGAAAGAAATCATGAAACGTGGTTATACTGAGCTCTAAATCACGATGTCTTTTTATGCCATTTGTCAGGGCATTCTTTAAAGTAACGGAATATAGAAGAAAAACATTTTAATTAATAATAGAAAAAAGTAATACAATTAAGAAATACTGCCACAGGAGGACAAATATTGAGAAAGACTGACAGAGGAAAAAGTACATCTGAACAGCTGGAGATTCGTATCAAATACTAAATGTACATGTCTGGATTCTATGACAACCAGTCACCTGGCAACCAGATAGACAAAAGCTAGGTTACCCTGGAGACCAAATGTGTCTGTCTGTCTCTTGAAAGAGAAAATTGGTCAGTGGTGGTGGTAGTGTGTCCCTGTGTGTGTGTGTGTGTGTGCGCACTCACCAGGGCCATTTAGGGAAGAGAATAAGGAGAACAGTTACAGAATTTCTTTCTAATGTTTGAGTCCCTGCAAACCAAACAAGCCTTTATTTCCAGACTGCATTCTCTCATCATATGAGGCTAAAGTTAAACTCATTTACTAAAGTGCTATACAAGCTATGATTAGCTTTAAAACCAATAAAACCTACATGTCCCACTTAATTTTTACAGTGTTTCAAGACAATAAATCAGATGATATTTCCTACTTTCAGTGTGGAATGAACAAAAACGTTGGGCTCCAATTTATTTCCTGACCAGGTGAATAAAACAAGCAATAAGTCACTTTATTTAAACATGCTTTAATTATTTATTTATTTTTACATTACTACCTCCAGAGGTGGACGAAGTACACAAATCAAGTACTTGAGTAAAAGTACAGATCCATACTACAAAATATTACTCCAGTAGAAGTAAAAGTACTCCTTTTTCAATTTTACTCAAATGAAAGTACAAAAGTACTCTGTTTTTTATGTACTTCAGTAAAAAAAGTACTGATAGATTTATTTAGCAATTTTATACAGTTTACTAAATTTTATATAGCACATATTTTTTTTATAATCTTACTGCACAAAACACCTGAGATTTTTGACGAGCATTATGTAGTCATTTTCACTGTGAAGCTTACAATGCAATGTACCTGAGAGAAAACAGTTTTGAGCATCTAATTTTCACCAGTAAGAAAAAAAGTGTTTTGATGCGTAGAGTATTGTTTTGCAGAACATCACAGAATGTTATATATGACATGAGAATAAGTTAGCAAAAACACTTGAAGTAAAATAATATAATAAAACATTCTTGGCTAAATGCCCCCAGAGGGCATTACAACCCACTTTGATCATTACTGTAGTTACCTGAATATCAAATCCTTTCTTTTTCCACTCAGATGTAATATATCAACAATATTTGGACATTATCTAAAAATGACTACAGCTTAGCACCAGCAAGCTTGTTAGCGAAACTCTCAGCATTAGATAACAATATTTAGACCTACTTATGTTCAGTATATGTTTATGAATAAACATTCATATCTGTCTACTCGGCTAGTTGATCTAAACAATATAAAAAATGTATACCGTTGATAAACAATATAAAAACAGACGTAGGGTTAAATGCATAGCATTTTAATAAAACTGCTATTGTTAACATTACCGCAGCAGGGCATATGAATGTTTTTTGACTTAGAGACACTGATGTTGGTGTGTGGGCTTAAATAGATCACCCTTTACAGCAGTGTAACAAAATCATCATTTGTACCTAAATATGATTTTCAATTAAAATTTGGTAACTTACTTTACACATCATCGTTCGCATCAGTTGTTCGGTTCACTGGAGACTCGCTCTGAACGGATCGTTTGAATCAGTGAGAATCAAATCGAGAACAGCTGCAATCGGATCATTCCAATTTTGAGAATGAATCGTTTGTTGCGATTTGCGGACCGATTGAACAGGTTAATTAAAAAGGATCAGTTTAATGAATCGCTCGTCTGCGACTCGCTCGGAGCACGTGATATATGAGTAACGATATGTTTTATGAAATGTAGTGAAGTAAGAAGTACGATCCTTTGCTTAGGAATATAGTTAAGTAGAAGTAAAAGTTGCTAAAAATTAAACTACTCCGGTAAAGTACAGATCCTTGCAAAAATGTACTTAATTACAGTAACGAATTACAACTACTTCGTTACTGTCCTCCACTGATTACCTCTATAAGGTCATGTTTTTTAACTTGGCCCTGCTGCACTCAATAAAACTTGATGTCAAAGGCATTCAGAAAGTGTTGTTCTCATGTTCTCCTGAGGCATGATCTCTCTTAACCTATCAACAGCATGTCTGCCTATGATTTACATAAGTGGTTGCTTACCCACAAAGGTAAAAGTCTATTAGAGAATCTTGCCAAGAAGACCAGCTGAACAAAGATTTGGTGACCTTGAAAGCTGTTGACTACTAAATTAGAAGCCTTTCAGATGTGACCAGGGTGGTATTTGGATATGTTGTGATGACGGATGAGATCAGAGCAGAGATGAAGGTTAGTTTGAGGATTAGGTAAGAAAGCACACTATGCCGTGGGACCTTTACTGATTCTAGCATTATCCAAGGCCTCACTTTTCCTTGCTTCAGTGTCTGTCAGCCATTAAATGATATTATAATAATTACACTTTTACATTATCCTTGAAAATAAGTGTTATATGTACTATGAAAATATACTGGCCAGTTCGAGTACTGAAAAACATTAAGGCTTTTGTAGAACCTGCAGCTCTGCGTGTGCTTCTGAATAATCCCAAATAATTCCAAATATTGTTTTTAAAAGGCTTTTTAAACATTCCACAATTTTTAAATGACATTTGTTATGTAAGTGCTAAATGTACTATAACATGCTGGCCATGCTTGTGGTGTAGCACCTACGGCTCTGCATATCCTTCTAAATGATCCCGGTTAGACATATTTCAGTATGAACCTGTCATATTATGATAAAGGATTTGTAAACATGCCAGTATTGAAAGACAAGGCAGTGCAAGCATATAGTGTCTGTTATTCAAATGTTGTAAATTCTTAAAGGCACAGTGGGAAACAAAAAGACATGGTTTTGGTGAAAAAACTTGTCTACCATTATATAAGTGGCCTTTGCACAAAACCTAAAATGATGAAGATGAGCTATTTAACCCTTATGAGTACATCC
Organism: Enteromius unitaeniatus; assembly: GCA_032359435.1. Taxonomy (NCBI): domain Eukaryota; kingdom Metazoa; phylum Chordata; class Actinopteri; order Cypriniformes; family Cyprinidae; genus Enteromius; species Enteromius unitaeniatus. The sequence goes on from JAUMHI010000051.1 coordinate 6,677,478, forward strand.
GCTTACTTTAAATCAGTCTTTCAGTCAGTCATGCTAGCATGTTTATTCTGGGCTTTCGTATCACATGTGGGTTTGAAATGCTTAACTTGACAGATTAAGGCATATTTAATCACTTGGACTTCACAATAGACCCTGAACTACTAAATGCTATTCAAGTCATTCTTCACGCTTCTTCGTTTTGTATGAAAACCATAATTCTCAATTGAAGTTTCTCAAATATGATTCTTACTGTCAGTTTTAGTCTCTTTTATTCTTAGAAATACTAAACATTGTTCTTTAAAAAACAAAACTGGCAGAAATGTGTTAAAAGTAAAAAAGCTTTAACCTTTAAATCTGTAAGAAAGTTGAGGAGATTAAATGGGCTTTAATCAGAGCAGTCAGGAGCTTAAAAACGTCAGCGTGAGTGACAGTTTATGTGAAGTGAGGCTTGTGTACATATATAATGGCTATAGATCCAGAAATAGTATAGCTATTGGTCTTCCAGCCAATCCAAGTTGGTGTTTATCTGGTTTAGTTGCTCTGCCAGCTGGTCCTCCAGTCAAAACACCCAGCTTAACCCAGACTAGGAAAGCTACCTCAGGCTGGTCTAACCTCTTTTTTATTTTATTTTTTTTACCCCTGCAGGGCTCTGTAGCTGAAGAGTTTGTATCTGTCTTAGTAACCGTGCTACCAGCTGTCTGTTTTGCTCGGCCCTTGTTGTAAAACTGACACACATTCATGTCTGTGTCTTTACTAATGTCACTCCTGTCAAAACAGTGATAAAACTGACAGGGACAAACTCGCTCTGTGTACTCTGCTGCAACAGCTAGCAATTCTCTCACCCCTGAACTCTTCAAGTCAAACAGAACGGCGTATAAAAGAGAAACAAATGGCAATTTGCTATTTCATTATTTCTCTGCCTTTATCTGGCTGTATTAAGTCATTATTTACCTCAGAGGAAAAGGCTTGAGATTTCTCACGGATGGAGGGAGGTGGGGAAGCGTGAGAAGGTGGCGCGAACAATGGAGAGAAAAAAATATTTCATTTAGCACAAGCTTTTAGAGAGTCAGCTTTCATTTATTTGTGGTGACTTTCTCCGGGCCAATTAAAGTGGCACCCGGGAAAAATGTAGCTAGAGAGATGAATGTCAATATTTGCTCTGCCGTACCGACACACACGTACGAGAACGCACACACTCGCACATCAGACAGTAATTCCCTGGCAGAATGATCAGGTCAATAAACTACAAAACCTGCTGGGCCTGCCTAAATACACACGTTAACACACCCACAAAACCAGACCCATGAGTGGAACTTACTGAGTTTTGTTGCTGTAAAAATGGATTGCAGCAATGTAAAATTGTTTAAATCCTGCACTATTTCTATTTCAAATCTGGCAGGTAATATATATTATTTTTATACACTGTTTCCAAACCGGATGAACTTTCTTCCTCGGTTCAACAAAAAGCAAATGTTAGACAGAATAATTCAAAAGCCTTAAAAAAAACATACTAAATTGTGTTTTTTGTTTTTTTTTAATCTAAAAATGCACATAGTTTCCTGTAAGGGGTAGGTTTAGGTGTAGGGTCCATCTAGAGCAATACCACATACAGTCAGTACAGCATTAAAACCATTACACCTGTGGAGAGTCCCCATAAATCACAAAAACCCACATGTGTGCGTGCTACACAGTCTAACTCCAACTCGTCACCTTTTGACACTTGGTAAAGACTCTTTTTACGTCTCTTTTTGAATTCAAGGTACCCCTTTTTAGTCACTTTTCGACGTGAAAGGTCCTCCATTGCATATATACATTTATTATATCATTTTTTTACTTTTATTGGAGCACCAAACTCCCTACCCTAAACCTACCCACCTCTGAACAATATAAACACACACACACACAGGGAAATACAGTCACAGGTATTTATTGCACAAACTAATCATAAACAAGCCGTATAAATACATAACAAACAAGTGGTATCACATTCCAAGTCTTCTAAAGCCATATGAAGTCTTATGCGAAGAAGACACACAAAATCACTAAAAATGATCCCGCTCTGTTAACACGCTGTCATCTCATTCAAAAAATATACTCCCATAGCTTGACCCAAACGATCACAATATTTTTCAAATAAATGATGACGGTGGTTGTATCTGCCTGCTATGTCTTGTGTTTTATTGACAGATGGTAGGTTTAGGGGCAGGGGTTGAGTTACGTGCTCATAAACTTGTAAATGATATAATTTTAAAAAGTTTTGACTGTTTTCATTGAAAATTGACCCCCCTACATATATGCAATAATGTCATTTACCATTTTTACACAATATATATTTTAATTATGACGATAAAATTAAAAAAATATCACATCAGCATATTGACGCTAAGAGTTTCCTATTCAAAACAACAGGGGACCCTTTACGTTGAAAAGTGACTAAAGAGGGGTGCCTTGAGCTTCAAAAAGCGTGACGAGTTGGAGTGAGACTGTGTTGGTGTGTGTGTGTGTATATATATATATATATATATATATATGTATGTATGTATGTATATATATATATATATATATATATATGTGTGTATGTGTGTGTATGTATGTATGTATGTATGTATATGTGTGTATATATATATGTGTGTGTGTGTGTGTGTGTGTGTGTGTGTATGGGTAGTTGACATATCAATGTGTCAGACATTGTTGTGTTGTGTTGTGACAGACAAAAACAAAAAACATTAAACATTAAAAATTAATTAAATTTTTTTTTAAGATTAAAATGTGTCATACTTTACATTATAAATAAGCATGAATAGACAAAATAGTATAAAGCTAAATTTAATATCGGAAATGTATGATGATAACATGTTAATAATAATTATTGACTTAGAAAATTATTACAAAAATTATTGTATATTAATATAATGTATATTTGTATAAAAATAGCAAATATCTATAAAAAACACACAAATAAATATATATATATATATATATATATATTAAAAACCTGAAAAATAAGTATAGTCGCTAGTGTCGAGTCTTGCTTCACTGCTCAGTTATCTCATCTGCCTGAATTAAACACTTATTCAAGCGAATCTCCTCGACACACTTCACTGCACACAAAAGCACTTTCACCTTTAGCACACGGCGGGAGGCACAGTTTCCCAAACACGACTCTATTTATTTCCGTCTGTAAAGGAGCCCAGGGCAGCTCCCGTAATGATTGTGTTTTTAATTAGTTTGCCGTAAACTATTAAGATGGCACAAAACCCCAAATCCTAATCAGAAGTAACAGAAGCTTAAACTGCCCTCGGTCCATTTGCGCTAATAATGTACACCTTTGGAGAGGCTTGTTGTGGAAATATGGAGAACTTCTGATTCTTTATCTGTCTTTAATTAAAGTTTTTTTTGTGTGTTATTTTTCTCATTCAGATTTCTTGGTAAAGGTTTTACTGGAAGCGGCAGCTAGATGGAAAAAAAATAAATTTTTGTGTTAAGAAACGTCATTTTTACTTCATGTTTCCCAGGAGTTAATTAACCTTTGGGTTTTGACAGATATCAGTGTGTACAACATGTGAACAAGCTCATCCCACCAAGTTTTGGTTTGGCTGCAGAAATCTGTTCTTGTCTCCAGGGTACTGTTGGTGGGATCGAAACATTAGGATCATTTTCATGCCGATTCATCGCTGGGATTGGATTAAGGATTTGTCAGCTTGTCATCTTGTCAAAGTAAGGCAGGTTTTATGCAAGAGAGAACATTGATCCTGATAACAGACAAAACTGCCATTGCGATTATTGTTTGTTTTGGCATTTTATTGCATTTAAAATAACAATGGCAATGTGTCAAGCCGTAGTTATACAAGAAAATGCTTGTTGAAAAAGTTTCCAAATTCAATGCCTAGATACAGCTGAATGGAATTAAACAGAAGCATTGTTTGATCACAACAGTGCACCTGTCTGGTTTGCAAACCTGTCTACCTGCCCGTCTGCCAGCTTCAATAGGTCCAGCTGCTGTTGATTATGTACACAAGCCTTGTCAAACTGTTCGAATGTTGCGTTCCAAAAGAAACAAGGTGAGCGGAGGAAGTGAACGAGAGAAGATCATTTAAAAAGTAGACAAATAAAATAGCTCTGACTAAAGTTCTAAGTATGTGATCTCAAGTCTTTACACCAAATCACTGTGATATATTCAACAGGCATGTTGGGTTTCTCCATAGTCACAAATAAACTTACTTGTGTAACTTGTGAACAAGGTGTGCTTAATAGTTTTGGATATATACTTGTAGTGTACTTCGAATATCAAAAGTATATATTTTTTAAAAACATGAGTACTCGAGTGCATGTTAATGCACAATAAAAGGTACAGTAACTGCAAGGGGTAGGGTTAGGTTTAGGGGTAGGTTTAGGGTTAGTACCTAGTTATTACCTGGTTATTGTAATTACTACAATAAGTAAATAGTATGTACATGGGGAACAGGACTGTAAAATAAAGTGCCACCAAAATTTTAATTTAACGTAAATAGCATTAATCGTCATTTGCACTTAGTGTAAGTGGCATCTTAAAATATGTTTGATATCATATTAAATTATGTTTGAATTTCACACATATTATATAACTGTTATATATTTAAGATTGTTTAAATGTACTAAAATGCAACAACTTCATTATAATGAAGCTGCAATTTAGTGCATTTAAAAAAATATGAAATCTAATATCAAATAGCACACAAACACATTTAAAAACTTTTTTGCCATGTTTACAGATGGACACTTAACAACATACTAGGCGTATTTGATTACCTTTAATCCAAGTGTGCTGTTCAATATTAGATTTCATATTTTTAAATGCACTTTATTATACAGTAAGTTGCAATTTAGTACATTTAAACAATATTAAAAATATAACAGTTATATAATATGTGTGAAATTCAAACATATGACTTACCATTTCAATAGAAATTGCATTAAGTGAAAATAACAATAGATGCCACTTACACTAAGTGCAAATGACGATGAATGCTATTTACACTAAATTAAAAATTTTATTTTACAGTCCTGTTCCTCATGTATATACTATGTACTTGTAGTAATTACAATAACCAGGTAATAACTAGGTGCTAACCCTGAACCTACCCCTAAACCTAACTGTTCTCCATGTAGTTACCTTATATTACCAGTACTTTCTTGGGTAAGTACACTGTAAGAACATAATAAGTACATGTACGCTAAAATAAAGTGCAACCAAAATATTATAATTTTTTTTGCAATATGAAGAGTTAAGATGCAAAAGCCATTTTGTTCAAAAGTGAGATAATGATACTGAGTGCTCTCCACATGTTGTACACGTCAACCCATTCAGAAGTTCTAGTACATACATAGAAACCTATACATAGTAGCCAGAAATAAATGGCAATTTTAAAGAAACGGGAGACGTTCTTAGATTCTTTTGCCATTCTTAACTCTTCATATTGCTAAAAAATACTATAGATTCAGTGGTACACACTTTACCATTAATAGCACTGGACTGACATTTGACTGTCGTCTTTTGTAATGTTGCCTAGCCCAATCACACGTTAGTGGGCGGAGTTAGTGTATATGGCCTCTGCCAACAAGGCAGGCTATTTGCACTTAGTGTTAAATAGACACTCTGTTTAGTTTCCCATAAATGCTTGCCAGTACATTATGCAGTACACTTATGAAATTAGAGATAAAGAGGTAGTTAAGTTATACTCAACTGGGTCATAAACACTCCATTATGCTATAACGGCATTACATTAATCATTTGATTGCAATTAACTTTAAGTTTCCGAAAACACTGCATTCAGTTACTCAAGTAAGTTTTATAAAAGTAGCTTATGCTAAAGTGTACTTTTTTACAAGAAAATTGCATGATTTGACCCAAAGAATCGAAATATATAATACCATATAATGCCATGTTAAAGTCTTGAGAAACAGTTTTACTGTACTTTTATGCCTATGCCGAGGTTTTTCAAGATAGCCGCTGAGGAAAGTGTTTAAACACATTTTCTGTCTTCTCAGGTTAGTTTTAGAGTTTGTTTTTTTTCCCATCCGTCAGTCTCTGTCCTTTTATATGACATGAACTACTTAGACTTCCTGTCACGACGGCGTTCAGTCAGGATCATCTCCGTTTAAACATCATAGAAACACAACAAATAAACACCTACGCGCATAAACCGACAAACATTTCTCACTTTGAAAGTTACCCAGACAGAATTCTGAAGTGAAGTATGGGCGTGTGTTGAACTTGTGTTTGGAACACATACGGTGATGCTTGAGCACTGTATGGACTTTGTGAAAGCTATGAAGATTTCATTGGACTTTCATCTTCCAGAACAGAGCGAGAGAGAGTGAGAGTGTGTGAGAGTGAGATATGTCATACCTGATCCAGGGCTTGGAGTGGTAAAGATGTTTGTGCATGCAGAGGCTGCTAGTTCTTGAAGATGAAGAGATTGTTCTCTGCTTTCTCCAGATGAGCTGCTCCTCATCTCTCTCGCAGTCTCTCTCCATGTATGATGGAAAACATCGAGATGAAAGGCAGCTGAAGTGTTTGAAAAATGGACTTTGAAATAGAAAAGGTCTTGATTGGCCTGTGTAAGAGATGAGAGAGTGGATGAGAAAAGAAAAGGATGCAAAATGAGAAACAGATGATTAATGCAGGAGATGACCGGACAACACCAGCTGTCCATTAAAAATGTGATGTCGTATAGACTACAGAAATGGACACTTACTGGTACTTTAATCTATGTATTTTGATTTGTGTATGTTTTTTCATGTAAAATGTATTTTTTATCAGCTTTTTGGTTTATTTGTTTGTTGGTTGTTTGTTTTACTTAACAATAACAACAACGGGTAATGTTAATACAGTGGGTTCCAAAAGTCTGACCTCAATAGTTAAATATAATACTTTAATTTTTCTTTTCTTTTCTTTTTTTATTATTACAAATAGTGCTGTCAAATTTTAATTGCATCCAAAATAATTATATTTGTTTACATGTGTGTGTACTGTGTATATTTATTATTTATATATAAATACAGACGCATGCATATGTATGTATGTATGTATACATATATAATAAATTAAATGTATGTATTTATATAAATCATTTAATACAAAAATATATGTAAATATTTTTAAAATATATGCTGTATGTGTGTGTGTCTTTATATATACATGATATATACACAGAACACATACATATGTAAACAAAAACTGTTATTCTTGATGTGATTAATCACTGTTACTTATTTGACAGCACTTTCATATGTATGTATGTATATATTGCATGCATATCTCATGTGTGTGTTTAGAAAATGTATCTATATTTCTATATTTATTATTCTAAAACATTTTCATATTATTATTATATTATATAAAAAAATATATTTAAATTAAACAATTCATATTTCAGTATTTTATTTATTTATTTATTTATTTGAGTTTTTTTAAGCCCTGCTTTTTACAGGATGATATAAAAATGATGTGATATACCAGAAGGTATGGCCTTCATTTCTGCTGCATCAGCACAGTCATTGTTGTTGTCATGACAATCAACATGTAATAACTTGCTCTTCCTCTGAAATAACTTTCAGTGAACCAATAGCCATATAGCTATTTAGACATTGTTTAGCAAACACACATTCATCCAATCAATGGTCCTAATTTATAAATGAAGTGACACTGTATTTATTTTATCATTGATTACCCTGAATGAGCAGGCATGCTGAATGTCAGCTGTTCAGTCTCACTTCATTGAGAAAATTTTTTTTTTCAGTAATATCAAACGTGTTGTAAAAAAATTTAAAAGGAAGAAAAAAACAGTTTTTTGCAAGGTCTCAGGAGAATATGACGATAATGCAGTGCCCTTCCTCAGAGCTGTTAGTGCAGTACACATCTGTTTCTCCAGTCACCTTCATAAGGAACAGAGAAACAACACCACAACACACAACTCCAGAAAAAAAAACACGTAATCAGCAATGAAAGTCAGCTTTTGGCTGGAAAACTTCATCAGATTACAACAGTGAACTTGTCTCAGTTCTGTAAACAGCAATCAAATAACAGAATCAGAATGGCCAAACAAACGCGTCTACTCTTCCACTCTGGTTTTGTCTCACATTAAGGAATTCCAGTTTGCTACATGCAGTGTTCTTTGCTAATGCCCAAATATCCGGCATGTGCATTGAAGCCAAAGTTAACAGAATGTTAGCAAGGTTATGACAAGAGGCTACAAGGGCAAAGGCTTCTCCCCCACCGGGTCAGAGGGGATTTAAAAAAAGATTAAAGTAAATAACTCAGATAGCTTTTGCCGTACCGTAGAAATTTGCGCATGAAAGGGCAGCTAGTCTTCTTGTGGCCACCTCACCTGACCGAGACAACAGTCTATCACTGGAATCTGTCATTATTATTATTGTTTTTTTTAATTCAGTTGCTTTAAGTATCTAGGTTGTAAATTAACTTTTATTTAATTTTTTTAGGTATCAAACAAGTACATTTTATGACAACTGTCTCTAAATATTCAAGTTATATATTTTTATCGAAGTTGTTCAAAGACAAATCAAATGTTGACTTTTGTGTGTGTGTGTGTATATATATATATATACACATACATTATAATAGTTTTATGATATCAAATAAAATCAATACATGTAATATAATTTATATTCATAAAATATTGTTATATGTGTATATGTTTTCAATAATAATGCTAATTGTTTGCATGCTCTTGCCTGAACTACAATGGATTTTATCCGCACTTTAATTTAAAAACAAACAAACAAAACATTTTTTTCACATTTAATCATAATAAAAGTTTTTTTTTAATTATTTCTACAATTCAAATGTGACAAAAACAAACAAGCAAAAATCATTCTTTTAAGCTACATTAAAAATATAATTTATAATTTGTAGTTGTTGTGTTTATGATTTTGGGGTGATATATAAACTGGCCATTTCTTTATGAGATTCATCCAGAAAGAACATAAATTTGGCTAAATAAACTAAATGCTGGCATGCATCCTCAGGCAGTGTTGATATTGAAATAGACTTCAAAACGCTCATAGACAAACACGCAGCTCTCATATCTGCCAACCAATGTGGTGCTTTATTGTTTTGTTTAAATTATGCTGCCTTTTCGAGTGCTCTCATATGAACATTTTGATTATCTTGGAGAGTGACCGTGCAGTGGATGGGTGGTTATTTTTGTCTCTTGGATGCAGGACCGTACCGTTACTGCACTAAAGGTACTAGTGACTTCATGAAAAGAGAAGGTCATAAAGTCAAGCAGGGACTCACCACTCACTGACAGTTCTCACCGCGCAACTGTGACCTCCCTCCACCAGGGGTTGATTTGTGGTCAACTGGAGCACTTTTTAACCCCTTTATGTGTCTGTCCAGAGACTAGGGTGTGTGTGTTCAAGGTCAGGAGGAGTTCAAGCATCCAGACCGCTCTGGTTTTCACAAGCATCTGCTGCTGTTCTTGGCAGCGATACTGCAGCAGTCCTGAAGCCACTTCTGTCTTCGCTTCTGATCAGCCTCGCTGTGCCTGATATCTGCTTTTTCATTTCCTCCCTCTCTCTCCTCACATCTCAAGTGGAGACGCGCTCATCTGTCGGCTGCCGTCTCTTGACGCTGAGCTTCATCATTATTAATCTTTTGTATCTCTAAACCAAACAGTGAGGAATCTGCAAACACGTGTCTGCGGTCTTTTCTTGGATTATTAATTGGCAATATGTAAACATGTCATGGTATGTTTGAGCAGTGTAGCCTCTTTGACTCGCTAAGGTTTATCCTGCAGTTGCGTGGCATCGTGGGTAAATTCATTTGCATGATGATTGAAGTCCCTCATCTGTGATGATACCCGGAACCCTCTCAGGTTTTTTTTCCATGCTAGATCCTGCCAAGATTCATTTGGGTAACAGACGCATTTGTGTTTACTCAGAGCTGACAACAAACAGACAAGCACATATGTTTGGAACTGCATGCTACGGAAAGCTAGATGCATTATGCATACTATTTGCAATTTGCTACATTCACGTAGGATAATGCCTGAAAAAAAAACTGACGTGTGCTAAAGAAAATTATTTTATCATGCCATCGTCGCTAAATATTATTGGCAAATTGACACATATTTTTGAAACATGCATTTTGGAGATTTCCGTTTTTTCCATTTTAGTACATTCAAACTGTATGGCTTACAGAAGATTGCTGCATGGTGAACTGACTTACTACCAAGTAATACTTTAATAGAAAATTAAACAGTAAGTATTTAAAGTGCCCCTATTGTGGATTAGTTTACTTTTCGTGTATCACAGCTCTAAGAGAATAAAATCATCCTGCAAAGTATTAAATCTGAAAGTGCATTGTATATAAAGTAATTTTAAAGAAGAAATTGACTCTGAACCAAAGGAGTTGTTATAAAAACAAATCCCAAACTGTTTCATGTTGATGTCAGCACGAAACATTAGTATATTGCTCACTCACTTGGTCTTTTTGCGTTGGTCTGAATGAAAATGCAAATTTAATCTTTGCCACTAGGTGTCGCTTTTGGAGCAGTAAAAATATCTGTTTCCCTAGTAACACTGTACACAAAGCAGCACTGGGTTCATATACACTGCTTTATCGTATACAGGAATGATGAAATGAAAATGATACTGATTGGACCAGTCACTGCAGATTAGCGTCACTCAATGGAGGGGTTTGAAAAAATGAATCGTTGAGCAAATCATTTGGAAGTGGTTGAGCAAGTAAAGCTAAAGGCACATAGCACAATTTCCGGCTGTCCCAGACAAAAGACTGGCATTGTGAATCAATCGTGGCGAATCAGAAATTGGTGCTATTGTTTCACGATGCCAATCGTTCATCTGAGACAGCAAAAATCATCCAAAGTGTCTCAGGCTTTAATTCATCTTTTATTTATTTATTTTTACCTTGCATGCACATCTACCTTTTGATGGGGACTCCCAAAACCAGAACCTTTCATAACATATAACAATAAATAACAGTCGTTCAATTTTTCCAAATATCAGTATGTTGTATTATATATATACATTTGGTATTCGGCAGAACAGCCATGATGCTGTTTGGAAATGCAGTATACTTGCTTGTTTAATATTGCTAGTGTGATTTTACTTTTATAAAACATTTTAAATAAATCTTGTTTATAAAAGGGGGCAAAGGGAGGCATTTACGAGTTACTGTACTTCTGCTATCTTGCGTTCTGTTTCTGTTCCAATGATGCAAACACTTCCAAAAACAGTGACAACTGAAGTGTTACACTTCTCAGCAAAACACTGCAGTGGTGTTTCACTCCTTAATGATTCTTTTTGCAGCCAACTTTAAGGGTTCATCGGAAGCCCATTTTCCACAAGTTGATTAATGAAAAGTATACAGCATACTTTACCCTCTCAAAATCAGCTCTGTTTTCAGCAAGCCATTCCAGTCCATGTTGCTTTAATTGCTAATGAGCTCTGCTTGCCCCGCCTCTCTCTTCTGTGGATATTTTACAAGTCAGCTCTTACACTGGCTAAGTAGCATTCACTAGAAAAGGTGTTTTGCAAAGATTCATAAAAAAATAACCTTATACTCATTTTTTATGTAGGTGAACCTGGATCATGAATCAGATCAGGGATTGGTGAATTCTCTTTATAACAGTAATCCTCTGCTTCTTCAGCAGCTTAGATGTCCAGAGTAAATTATGACTGCTGTGTTCATTATTACATCAAAGTAATAAACTAAACACTTAAATCACTCAATCTGAGAAATCTTTTTTTCCCCCATGCCAAAGTTGACACTGGTGACAGCTCACTCAGGGAGGCTCCAAGGTAAAACGGTCAACTATTGTGTACAGAATGATGTCATTTTGTCAGGAATCTCAGAACAGCCTGATTTGAAAAAGGGATTTTTAAACTTGTAAAGTGAATTTTGCATCAGATAACCCCTTTAACAAATCGGTTGAATGAATCAATGACTCATTTACCTTTTGCATTCCTAAATTAATCCACATTTTTGAACAAATCTTTTCAGTCGCTCACTCATAGAGTCACCTTCTGGCATACCAATGTAACCTGCAGAAAGTGTCACCATGAAATCCCCACCGGACTGACAACATTTCTGGAATGTGCAAACATTATTAAACAAAGGGATACAAACATTTGCTGAAGTGTTAAATTAGCACTCGGATCGTTGCAGTAACTACCTGCTAAATCAATAAAAACCTATAAACTATAAATCAATAAAGAAACAAAACATTAATAGTCACATGTAATGTGTTAAAATAAATCATTTTTGTTGTCTAATTGTTTTGTAAAGTTTTCAAATAGTAAGCAGTAAACGATTGTATCTGTCTGTTTCCAAAGTAGGAGACATATGAATGTCATATATAACTAACAACAGCGAGGAAATTGTATTACAAAAATATTCATAATTTCTTTCAAGTTGCAGCGTAGTTTCATCATGGTTGTGCCCATAAATGTACTAATGTCATAGAGGTGAATCTCAGAAAAGCACATCCAGGTAACGTTCATAAATCAAAAGAAAATATGATTTGTATAATGTTTAAATAATAGGTAGCATATACTAATATATACGTAGCCTACGGTGTGTGCACTAGTACTTAATGCTGCACCATTACAATCATAGAGAATCCAGCAGCAGGAACAGTTGCAGTATGAAGGATTACAATCTGAGATTAAACACAACATACATCTAATTCAAGAATGACAGCGTGAGAGAGAGAAAATGCCATTTAAATGTGGTCAGTCATTGGTGCATTGGAAAATTAGACACGGTCATCTCCTGATTCTAATCACCGCCTTCATGAATCAAAGTCCGTTTGATGTGCATCTGCACCACTAACACTGCTGGAGCCTGTGGTTCTGGTGAGTGTGTTTGTGGGTGGGATTGTTCACTGTTCTTCAGTAACCTTTGTGTGACCTCTCCGTCTGTCGCCGTCCCTTCTCTCTGCTCCTCTCCTCCTCTGCTCCTCCTATCTAATTACACATCTACTGTACAGTTGTCACGTAGTTCACCCATCTGATGACCTGAATAAAAGCAATTAAATACAGAGCACTCATTCCCTCCCTCCTCCGTTCTTGCCTTTCTTTCAGTGCCCTCCTTCTCTGTTTTGGCTGAAATGTTAATAACTTAAACTTGGTAAGAAAAAAGGGCTAATGATGTCGTTTCAGAAATGTCATTATCTGTTCTTACCCCTGGCATTTAATGTATTTGTTTAAAATATTCCACAGCAGGAACGAATGCATGTGATATTCTTACTGTATGAGACAAATATATATATAGTTGCACTGTAGTTTCATCATCATGAAGTCTGTGTGTGTGTACATTATATATATATATATATATATATATATGTATATATATATATATATAAACAAACCTTATATGTGTGTGTTGAATTGTGGTATTAATATAAGTTCTTATTTAGCCTACTTCATTTGAAATATGTTTTGAATGTGACCCGAGCAGATGAGATTTACCCATAAAGGACAGATAATAACTGTAATAGAGTGAGGGACAGTTTTCTTTGCCAGACAGACATCTTGTGTGTTTCTCTCTCCAGTATCCCATTCCTTCGGTCTTGTCTTGAAGCGCAGCAGATGGTTCATTCTTCATGGATATCAGGTCACATGTGCAACATCCCTCCTCCAATAGTCTCTTCTTCCAAAATGACTATTGTAAACCCATTATAACTAAAGAGCCTGCAGTTGGCAGATTAAAGGGGCACCTGCTCGCCCTCCGAGCACCGCAGCGGGGGGACGCTGAGCCATGCCCTCTGAGCGCACTGTGCCCGGATGGCGGCAGAGAGACAAGGACTTGACCTTCTGCTGAACAATGAGAGAAATTCGTTAGAAAAAAAAAAGACCTGAGAAATAATTATATCGGCTCTCACGGCCAGCCAAAGTGAAAATTGAAAAGATGGTTGAGTTCGTCTCTTGACAAATCCTGTAGAGCGAAAGGAAATCGAGAGAGAAAATTGGCCAAGTTCACATAATAGAGCAGATCTGAGAAGATATTACAGTAGATTTGTTTCAGTTTGGTGTTCTACTTTTCTCATTCGCTAATCACCCTGATGTGTGTGTCCGCAGCGATTTTTAAATCAGTCCAGAAAGAAAAACGAGGGAACTTTTCCAAATATAACCGTTTAATAAACATATTTTCCCTCTCGTCCTCTGTTTACCTCCCGTGACAGGCAGTCGTCAAGATTACTAATTAAATTGCTACACGACTGAAAGAGAAAGAGCCATTGTGAGGGTGTTATATATCCATCCCACAGAGAAGGCCGTGAAAACATCCTGCTGTAAATGCATTTGACTGAATGCACTGGATCGATACGATCTCTGCCATGCTGGAAAATCCTGTAATTGATGAAGTTACACATTGTGAGGTCGGGTGGTGGAGATCAGGCGTTTTTTATCAGCTAACCGGCTCATCGCTCTCAATCAAGCTGCCGCCAGATTTCTCAAATCCCTTTCTGTCCATCCTGCGCAGTCATGGAAGGGCTCTCCAGCAGCACTTGTTGTTTTTTCGCCTGGTTTGTGACAGTACAAACACTCACATAGGTACTGTGAAGCGTTAGTCCATGGAGTATTCGTTAGAGCACCTCAACAGCTGGATAAAAGAGCCTGTATGTGCTTTTTGGAGAGTGTTGGGACATTGTAGCTCATAATCTCAAAATGCATCAGATGGAATGTACTAGTAAACTTACAAGGTTGCAAAAACTGACAAGGCTAAGATACAAAAACCATCTCTGATGTTCTGATTTCTGCCAGCTGACCTCCACTTGATAATTGGATAACATGTCTTGGCAAAAACAGCATGTCCATGTGTGGCGAATTGAGTGAGATAGAATTGGGGTGAATTGGCTGTAATAGATGAGCTAGTGTCATGTGTCATATAGGCGGTCCGTTTTTTACACTCAGGTTGAGTCCAAAAGCAAAAATAAACAAACTGTAAACACTGCGGCTCCAAGGTTGAATTAATTTTCTATTCAATGTCTTCTGGCTCAACCAATAACGTGAGTTCAGTGTGGGGCTACTTTTTTGGGGTGGGGCTGAAATATTATTTGGAAACCTGTTTGGAAATAATCATTAGTGGTGATTAGTGATACCTAAGGACCAGGCAATTTTTTTATTGCATAGTGCTTAATTTTTGCTCCTTCTATTTAAAGGAAAACACCACTGTTTTTCCATAATCCACTATGTTCTTTTCTCTACTTAGACAAGTTGATACATAGTGCACTTAATCGCTCTAGAGCACTATGTTAGTGTTTAGCTTTACTCCCCCTCTCATTTTCGTCAATACAACCTTGTAGCTCCCTGGTTCAATAAAAAGATTTGACTCTCCAACTGGTGATCCTTGTAGTTTATTTACATATCTATCACATAAACCGTCACACCGTCCCGTACACCGTCAATGATCAAACAGAGGATCAACCGTAAGAGCTTGTACAAAACAAAAAACAAACAACAAAATAAGTCAACCTTAAAACAAATATATCAGAACCAAATACAAAATAAACATATCACTCAAATATAAGTAGATAATCACACAAATAGCAAACAAATAATTGTACTACAACAAAACAAATAAAAACAAAAGGTAACAAGAAGTCAAAATACCTTGTTCTCCATTTAAACCAGGAGCTAAACTCCTTGTGAACCATAAACCGTGACCATATGCGTCTGGGTCTTGTTCCCAGACTTCTCATCACCATAAAACAAATGCAATTAAATGCTATACAAAAAAACAAGACCAGATCAAGATACCGTGAAACTTAATAAATTAATTAATAACAAAAATATACAAAATTATTAACACTCCCACCAAATCAAGAATGCAAATTTCACACTAAGATACAAGCACGAATGATTTCCTTCAAAAAACATTTTTATATTTATATTTTATATTTTTTCTTTAAGTTATACACACTTTTTTACAAAGATTTTTACAAATATACATTATCTCATAATTATCTCAAAATTTTAAAAACATTTTCCTAGTGACCTTCATCTTAAGAAGGATACTTCAATGAAAACATCAATGTCCCTCCATTAATAAAACAAGTTTCTGGACTGGCCTTTCAATTATGGACTGTTTATTTATACGCTTGCCCTTTGCATCAAGTTTTGAATCACCTAGAAGTATCTTAGCTCTTCTTACAAGTCCATCACCACTAAAAATAACTTCCTGTATCCTTCTCAGCTTCCATTCGTTTCTTGGTAAGTTCTCCTCTTTGCAACCTTTAGTTCATTTCTTGCTCCCACAAAATTACTCCCCTGATCAGATCTTAGTTGTCGAACATGGCAATGAAACAGGGCAGAGCATTTATCAAGCAGTCCGTTGACATATCATTAAGCATCTCGATGTGCACAGCAGGAGAGCAAAGGCAAGTTAAAATAAGGCCATACCTTTTATGCATGCTCTGTCCTTGCTTGACGAAAAATGGGCCGAAACAATCCATGCCAGTATACATAAACAGAGGTGATGGATCTGCTCTCTCTAAAGAAAGATCAGCCATTTTTTGTTCCCTAAACAGGCCTTCTGTGCTTCCTACAAATGACACAATTTCTGATATAGGATGTTACAACTTTATTGAACCAGAGAGCCACAATAAGAGCTTGCCATCGTTGACCCGCGATGCTGCTTCAAGGAACGCCATGGTTAATGACTATGGACTCGTCAGCGCGATCAGTGGAAACAGCTGCGAATGCTCACCTGATGAACTAAGATTGAAGCAAACTTTCAGCGAGTGATTATACACGTCTACGGACAGCGGATGAACTGAGTTAGTGGATCGTTCGAGGGAAGGTTCAACTCACATCGCTGGTTCAAAAGGGGAAAACAGACAAGTTGATAGCCAACACATAGAAACTCAAAGTGAGAGTGCATGCCATTCAAAACGTGTGCGTGTTCCTACCGAAAAAATTTTAGTCTATCAACAAGAATACCGGCGAAAGAGAGAGAAAAAGATAGTATCTTCATATAATCAGTGGAAAGAAGATGCCCGTAATGCACGTGAGCATCTTAAATTAGATGCGTCAGAAACTCAGCTGGCTATTCGAATTGATACCTTTACTATTATAGGGAGTGGCAACAAGTTTAATATCTTTCTCTCTTCTGGCTAATGTATAATGTATATTTTTTTTTTATTTCTTTTTTTTTTATTCCCTCTTTTGTAAGATCAGCAAAGTGGAACAAAAATTATTAGTTGTAGTTTCCTTTCACCACTATAGACATTAACTATGACTACATATGAGAACCCAGAAATGTGAAAAGGATCATTAGCTTTAATATTTTACAACTGCAAAAGTTACTGTTAAACTAAACTGGTGTGATTACTAAATAAAAAATTAAACAAATTTAATTTCCCATCACAATCTAGTGTTATCGCTACCTTCTGATATTTATGTTTAATACAGATGAATTGCAAATGTTTTAAAATATGCAAAAAACTAAATATTTTTATTAAATATAAGATCATTTATTTTAGTTTAGCTTTATTACAGTAATGTTATCTTTGTCTTTATTTCTATTTCAGTTAAAGTTATAAATGAAAATTGTGTCTTCAATTATTCACCCTCATGTTGTTCTAAAACTTTATCAGTTGTTTTCTTATATTGAACACAAAAGAAGATAGTTGGAAGAATGCTGGTAATCAAACAGTTGTTGGCCCCCATTCCTACTACTATTGAAGTCAAGGTGGGCCAGCAACTCTTTGATATTCCTTCATATTCAGCATTACAAAAAAGAAACGTATACAGGTTTGAAACATGAGGGTGAGGGTAAATGATAACAGAATTGACAGATGACCAAATATTTATTTAATAATTATCATACTGCCCTTAGCATTGTCAACACACTCATACTTTCCTTGGAAAATTTTAAAACTAGCTATTTTGGTGCCGCTAGTGGTACAGAAATTACAACAAATGTGGAACAGCGGTCTAAATTTTCCAGTACAAATCACACTTCAGCAACTCAACACTTTCTTGATGTTTGGGCTCCGGGTCCTAAGAGACCACACACTGCTGGAGGACCGCAGGCTGCTCACACAGCTCCTGTCGTCGGCTTCTCAGAGCTGAGGACACACGTGATGATCGAAGTAAACCTCTTCTTCCTCTCACAGGCCTCTCAGCTTCACACAGGAACAACTGTGAGGGTGTGTTGAGAGAGGTGACCTAAATTTTTCTGGTGTGATAGAATTAGCTTGTAAACAGAAATTTTCTCTAATTATGTGTGATTATCTCGGAGTCTGGAGCTAGGAATTCTAATGGAGCGCAATCTTTTTGGCATGCGGTTTTAAAAGAAAACAGTTTATATGAATGTCTGTCATAACCCATAATTATGTGGTTAGATAAGGATGAACACCATTTATAAAGTGCCTTCATTTCTTTTCAAGTTCCTTTCTTTATTTGATCGTTTCATTATTGCTTTGTCATGCTGTACTAAGCAAAGATTAAATCAACATTTTCTCTAAATTAAATTTACATTAGAAAAAAGGGAAGTAAAAAGCCAATTGTTTGGCCCTTCCCGAACTTAATGTGTGCTATAATTTGATGACAGGCGCTGTCTTGCTCTAAACTACAAACTCGTCCTCGTTTTAACATGCAGATAAGCCTCACTCGTCTTTCAGGTGCCCTACGTCTACTATCTATTCATTTTTTGTTCCATTGCTCTATCATTCGTCCTTTTATTCTGTTAACCAAGATGGATGATGCACCTGTTTTGACCCTTTTTTATCGACTGCTTTACAGACATTGAAGGTCTCTTCTAAATATGTCAGTTTTGTCTTTATTTGTGCCTGATACATCATCTCTGTAGTTTTCTTTTTCTTTCTGTCCTTTTAACTCAATCACTTTTGATTGCTCCTACAGTGTAAAAACTTCGGCTTAATCAATTTCTACTTGACCTGACCTTAAAAATGTGTTTTTCTTAGTTGACTTGAAGCCAGATTGAAACTAGAAAACTATGTGTAATAAAAATAAAATGTAATATAATATAATGAATAGGCTACTATACATACATTTATAATAGTTTTTCATACATATACAGTATCAGTATAGACTTTAACTGCCTCATAATGATTGCAGAATGAAAATTTATTTTTATTAATTAATTTTAATTTGTTGTTGTTGTTTTTTATTTTATTATGCTAATAGAGGTACAGGTGTCACAAGCCGCGCCTCTGTGGCTCTCCCCGGCACTCAGCAGCGGGAACCATCTCCCTAGTATTAGTTCTAACCCGGACTGTTTTTTTTTGGACTTTGTTAAAAAGAAGAATGGAGGACTCAGACCCTGTATCAATTACCAAGCTTTGAACAACATCACTGTGAAATTCAAGTATCCCCTGCCTTTAGTACCTGCAGCCCTTGAACAACTCCGCTCCGCCCGCTACTTTAGTAAACTGGACCTCCGAAGTGCATACAATCTCATCCGCATTCGAGGGAGATGAATGGAAGATGGCCTTCTCAACCACCGATGGGCACTATGAATTTCTTGTTATGCCCTTCGGATTATCGAACAGTCCATCTGTATTTCAGGCCCTTGTGAATGAGATCTTCAGAAGCATGCTCAACCGGTTTGTCATTGTGTACATAGATGATATTCTGACCTCAAAACTCACATTCAACATGTCAGAGCCGTTCAAATGTGCCTTCCACCAAACCAGCGTTACTTTCCTGGGTTATGTCATCAGCGCGGATGGGGTCGCCATGGATGACACAAAGGTGGATTCTGTAGTTAACTGGCCGTGAACTCTTGGCGCTTAAAGCAGCATTAGAGGAATGGCGGCACTGGCTGGAGGGAGCCAAAGAGACTGTCTTAGTTCTCACCGACCACCACAACATTCGTACGGCCAAAAGACTGAATTCTAGACAGGCTCGGTGGTCTTTATTCTTCTCACGTTTTGACTTCCAGATCACCTACAGACCAGGCTCAAAGAACATCAAAGCCGACGCTCTATCTTGCCAGTTCGATATACCCTCTCAGAACCCTCAATCAGAAACCATCCTTCCCTCCTCCAGCATAGTCGCTCCTGTTCAATGGGACATCATGAGGGAAATTACCGAGGCCCAGTCCAATGATCCTTCCCCTCCCGAATGACCCCCTGAAAAGACCTATGTGCCAGAACGTCTGCACGATCGCCTTTTACACCTCATTCACGACAATCCGAGTGCCGGTCATCCAGCTATACTCGCCAGTCAAGAAATCACCTCTAACCATTTCTGGTGGCCATCATTAACTTCGTCAAAGCCTGTGCTGTGTGCAACACCTCCAAGTCCTCTCGTCAACATCCAGCCTGTCTAATTCAGCCCTTACCTGTTCCTCAATGCCCCTGGTCACCCCTCCAAGGGTTCACCACCATTCTCACCATCATAGATAGGTTTTCCAAGGCCTGTAGATTTGTACCATTGGCCAAGTTACCCTCTGCCTGGGAGACAGCTCAAGTCATGTTGGAGCAGGTTTTTCGCTATTATGTACTCCCTGACGACATTGTATCAGACAGAGGTCCTCAGTTTCGATCTTGGGTGTGGAAAGCATTCTATACACTGCTCAACATTAACGTGAGTCTCACTTCTGGTTATCATCCAGAGTCCAATGGTCAAGCAGAGAGGCTAAATCAAGAGTTGATACGTTTCTTATGCTCATTGTTCCAACAATCAAAATGACTGGAGCGAATTTCTACTATGGGCTGAGTATGCACAGAACTCACTAAGGAAACCATCTACCCAAATGACTCCATTCCAATGCATCCTAGGATTCCAACCTCCCCTATTCCCCTGGTCTGGAGAACCATCTGACTTACCTTCTGTAGATCACTGGTTGCAGCGCAGAGAAGAGACATGGAATGTCACTAATGTACATCTGCAAAGTGCCATACACTGAGTCACGGCCCAAACCGGCCGCCATCGTCACCCGAATCCACCCTATGAACCAGGACAATGGGTCTGGCTCTCCTCCCGAGACCTCCGGCTGCACCTGCCATGCAAAAAATTAAGTCCAAGGTACATGGGTCCTTTTAAAATCATGAGACAAATTATACCCGTATCTTATCGTTTAGACTTACCCTGCTCAAGCCCTGCTGAACCCGAAGGAGAGAGGGACCAGGACAAGGTTGTGGCACCCGACATGGACCAGGAGGACATCTATCAGATCCACGAGCTCCTAGATTCCCGGCGCCGAGGCAGGATCCTGCAGTATCTGGTCGATTGGGAGGGCTATGGAACTGAAGAAAGCTCATGGGTGGACGCTCATCTCGGATCATTCTCTGAAGAAAACCTTTCACCATACTCACCCAGACAAGCCAGCTCCCAGACCACATGGAAGACCTCGGCGTCACCAGCATCCTCGCTTCAGGAGCCGCTCGCAGGGGGGGGAGCTCTGTCACAAACCGCGCCTCTATGGCTCTCCCCGGAAATCAGCAGCGGGAACCATCTCCCGAGCATTAGTTCCGACCCGGACTGTTTTTCCCCACGCACCTTGGTTCCTTCCGCTCCCAGGTGTTCGGCATTTCTCGGACTATTTAAGGGAAGGCTCCGCGTCAATTCGACGTGAAGTCTTGTTTGCTACTGCTACAGTTCTGAGCGTTTATTCTTGCCTGTTATTCTGATCTGACTCTTTACTGATCTGATCTGATCTGATCTGACTTTTTATTGTTATTGTGATTCTCGCTGGCTGCCCCGATCTGTTTTGCCTGTCTTTGGATTACGATTTTGCCTGTCTCTGAAATATCTGGTTACCATGTACCGACTTCTGCTTGCCTGACGATTCTATTAAAAAGCTGCAAATGGATCCGACTGTCTCTGAGGATTCATCACAACAGGAGTCATGAAGTTTTAGCACAGCTATGAAACATATAATATTATTTTAGACTTCCCATGATTCATTGCCACGCTCCTCAGTTGCTGTTTCCTTGTTTTGACATTTAAATAAACCTTTGTCATTTTATCTCCTTCCCGACTCCAGTGTGTAGTGTCTGTAATTCTAATTGTAATTTTTGCACTATGTGAAATAAAATATTCTTCTATTCTACAATTACAATTCTATTCTAGAATTAGATTAGGTTTTAAGTGTATTTGAAATCAAAATGTTGACATTTTTCTAAAAATGTAATAATAGTTTTTACATTTTAATAATAGTTTATAATAGATATTTTTACTATGGGAGAAGATATAAGTTGCTAAGTGATTTATTATTATTATTATTATTACTATTAATGATACTATTGTATGTCTGCAGCAATATGTCATTAAACTAGCATAGTTATGATATATTTTATTATATTATATTATAATATATATATATATATATATATAGCTGTGTATTCATTGGGTGTTATTTAGATGTTATGACATTATGGACATTTTAAGGTTAAATATAACCTAACCTATCTCTTATATATATATATATATATATAAAATGGAATATATCCATATATATATGGAATTTTTTTTTAAGCAAACACTTTTCTCTTTTTATATTTCAGTACTTATAAACCCATCCCCATCTAAACCAGTATTTATAATGTTTATAAAGCCAGCTGATCTCTATTTTATAGGTGATTCCACATTTTACAATCCCTAGAGGGACATTTGGTGCACATAACACAGGCAAAACCTGACCCCCGCATATACTAGGACAGATTATCACAGTCATTTTTCCTTTCAATCAGGGTGGGGTGAACAGGTGCTTCGGCTGCCATATCTAAGCAAACAGGGCAAGCAACAAATCTCTCCAAGAGCTGACAGCTCAAGAAGATCTCGGATGACAAGCCGCTAGAAAGCAACCCCGAAAGTTACGTATATTCCGACAGTACACTTTAGCACAATTACACGACGTCAAAATGTTCAAATCAGCGTCTCAAAATAATTGCACACTTATAGTCTCCTTGTGAAACAAGCACATGTGCTAATCTGACACAGTTGACTGCAGGCGAGACGCGACAGGATCCTGCAGCTGTTAGGACGAGAAAGCTTCTGTTTTCGCAGAATCCTACATGAAGAGTCTGACTCACGACTGCCTCTAAAATTTCCCAGAGTTCCCTGAGAATTCGGTTGTGAGGTAAAAAAAATTAAATAAATCAATACTGGCTCTGTCTGTGTTTAAATCTCCCACCTCCCTCATCTCTTAGATTCCTTCCACCGTTTTCTGTTTATCTCTGTGCTTGTTTGCTACATCTCAGTATGTCTGTCTGCGAGATCCTTCGAAGACGGCCATCGTCTCAGACAACACTCCTAGTCCCTCTCATCTTCCTCTTTTCAGCAAGAGGGTTTAAATTCGCTGAGCTTTCAATAATACGGATTTGTCAGACTCCTTGAAGACAGCATTTCAAAGGCATCGGCCACACACACATATGCAGGGATCTATCAGACATTCCCCGTGTGTAACAGGTCTTCTCTGAAATCTTCAGGCCTGTATTTAAGAGGGATTAAATCAGTCAGTCAGATCCAAATGGCTCCTTTCTGTGTGGAATGCAGACAAATGAGCACCTCAAATAGTTGTAGAAGGAACTGGGCTCACAACCGCAGGGACGAATCCTGCTCAAACTGCTGAGCCAGACGCCAGCCGGACACACTAAAAGGGTGATATGCTTTTGGAGGGACAGAGAAATTGGCTGAGGGACCGTGCCGTGCGACATGCTGTGGTTATTTGGCCTCTAATGAGGAGTGATGGTTGACATATCGCTTTCTGCTTCCCTCCAGCGTGTGCTTTAAAAACACAACTCTCGAGGTTGGAGACTCGGAGAGGCAGGTTGCAGATGACCTGTGTGATACACAAAGTGTAACGGCAAATCTTTTACGGATCTGTCAGTGGAATTGCTAGTTTTCATCATCGATCTTTGTCATACTGTATCTGTGGGATCAGTGTGGGATAATGACAGGTTTATATAAGTCACTAGGCTCAGACAGAATCTGAAGCTGGAGTTTTTAGGCATTTGGCTGAGTAACGAATATGGATCCAAGAAGATGAAAGGAAATCTAGTTTAATATTTAAATTTAATATTTAAAGTTATATGACCGATGTCTTTTGTATTTGGTTAAGCATTTATATCAATTTACATAAACCATTATGGTGTTTTTAACAGCAAATATATGTAGCAAGTAATAATATCATTATTTTAAAGGTTTATTCCTATTTGAGACACTAGACCACAAAACCATTTTTTTACTTTTTTGGAAATTGAGAATTATGCATCATCTGAAAGCTGAATACATAAGGAAATATCTTCAGGGAACATGAACTTTACTTAACATTCTAATGATTTTTGATAAAAAATGAATGAAAAATCAATCATTTTGATACCTACAATGTATTTTTGGCTATTGCTATTAATACACCCCACAGCAACTTAAGACTGGTTTTGTGGTCCAGGGTCACATTTTTCAATGTAAATGTGAACATTTTATTATAGTCATATCACAACAAGTGGTTGGCTTACATATTTATAACATATATAACAAGTGAACTGGTTTATATTTAGCAGACATTTCTTAATATTAAACAAAATTGCTTTTCTACTTATTTTAAAAAATAATATTATTATGCAAACTATGCTTTACCCAATATCACTTTTACGTCTTATTTCAATTTTTTTCTGCACTAGAAAAATATCAAAATGACTTTGACTGATTGAAAAGTAGTAAAATATTTAAGACATCGCCCTGTATAAATTATAATTATTTTTAAAAAATAATGCCTGGATTATGAAATAATAGTCAATTATTTTTTATGGAAAAGTTTCTTGAAACTTTGTTGAAAGCATTGAAATGTATAAACTATTAATCAGCAAAGTTTTGATCATGTTAATAACTCAAAGGTTTAAAAGGCTTTATAAGGGTTAAGTTAATAGATCTGAAAAAGGACTTTCATGTCATTGACCCATTTTTGTGCAGATTTTGTGGGAAAATCAGTGGAATGGATTTAAACATACAATGCCTTATATAGCTGATACGCTCTTATTAGTAGGTCAAAGCACTCTTAAATTAATTTCAACTGTTTAATAATCGTAATCACATACAGTAGGAAGCACAGAATGTGCATAATTTTATGACTGACAGGTTGTCACATTCTGCTTGAAGTAAATCTGTGAGTTCTGTGGGTGCAGATACATGTGGGCCTAGCGATCACTGTCCAATAACGCTGCTGCAGTAGCTGATGGAAACAAGTGATGCAGTATTGCCACATCTTGCCACATATTCCCCTCAAATCACGACCCTCGGATGTCAGTAAGATGTCTCGTTTGGCTCACATCTACCCAGGCTCAGAAACTTTCTGTCAGCATGTTACAGAACAAGGAGAGAGTTTGACCTCAGCCAGCTGTGTCCAAAAAGCTGATGTGAGCCATATGACCAGTGGCAGAAAAAAAGCAAAACTGATGTGCTTTCATAACAGCATCATAATTAACAAACATATGGCGCTCCTGTCAAACATTTAGAAACAGAGCATGTTCTGTTTTTTCATGTTCCATCATGCGACTCAGGCTCAGATATTTTCAGCCGTTCATTGTGACAGCCTTGTTTATTTTTATAGCAGCTGAGATTTTAATTAGGTTAATAAATTACGCTTTTAATAACACATTGTGACAATGGAATTCATTAAAAATGAATTAAAAGGGCTTATTCTAAACTACGCACAATAAATCAAAATTTTCACTGTTATATAAATATTATGATATGATAATAATATGATATGATATATAAAACTAAAAGTGAAGTAACAAAAAAACTATTAAAATAAACTGTATAGACGTGTTTTTTTGTTTTTTTTTAAAGTACTAAAAATTGTAGTACATAAAACTATTAAAACTTTAATTTGCACCTCATCGGTTCACGCTCGCGCGGTGTAAAAGTTGAGCGTTTACAATCACATCCAAAGCTGCCTCGCGAGAATCATATTGACTTATCTTTCATAGTTTTAAGTTGATGACAAGTATCTCTCAAGCACAGTCGGTTTTGGCTTCTGTGAATGAAAAAAGATTTTGTACATTTAGTACATTAGTACACACGAAATGCAGGTACCTGTTAAACATGTTCAAATATTTTGGATTTCTTATTTATGTAACGTGAACGGTCCGCTGGTGAATGCGTGCGTGTGCTTCTCAGCTGAGCAAGGAGCGAAGGGACACGGAACTGACTTTTAGCATTTATTAAACTCGGAACACGGAAAAACAAAGAGCTGACGAGGCAGCAAACACAT